>VXAU01005656.1:280619-404590 GCA_013399695.1 Formicarius rufipectus
AACAAAACAAAACACAAAAAGGAATAAACAAAACCACGATGGGAAACAAAAGAAAATGAACACACAAAAAAGGCCATTAAACTGAAGGCTAACATGCAGGCAGAGGTAACTACTGACCACTAATGGGGTATTTACAGGACATCACTTGGAGCAAGCAGACCAAATCTCCGTTGTAATGAAGTGGCAGTGGGGAGGGAAGGGTGAAACTGGGGATAAAATCCAACCTCGGGAGAGGACATGCCAGCAGCAAACAACACTGTCATTGTTTTGTAAACCACATGTCATACCACACCCTTCACAATAAAAACCCAACTTGTATTAATTATCCAAAATCCCCCCAGAATCCCATTTTGTACAATAGCTCATTAACATGCAGGATTCGTTTAAACTATTTTCAATCATAAAAAAACGACAGACTGAAACATCAAACTGCTTTAAGTGCAGACTCGTCAGGTTTTGCAATCATATCATTTCACAAGTAGCTATGTGAATTGGGTGGCCAGAGTGGTGACAATCCCAGGGCACAGGAATCACAGCCCCTTTCCCTAAGGGTACAGTTTTGCTGCCACCAACACTCTTCCTCCCATAACACCTCTTAGATCCTCTGCAACAACACCACTAACCTGAGCAGCTCTGCCTTTGGATTATACCCACACCCTCCAAACTTTGCAGCCTAAGCCAGTTGTGTTCCGGTACTGCTGCTCCAAGCCAGGACAAATCCCAGGGATTACTGCATTAGGAGGTTGGGAGCTGACAGCACAAGCTGCTCCATACCAAGAGCTGCTCTCCAAATCCTATTAAAGCAATCCAGCCAGTAAATCTAACAGAGATACTCGGAGCAGCTGCACCCTAAATACTACTACGTATTACAAGAAGCACAATCAGTAACAAAACCCCAAAGCTCAGGATATCCAGAGTTTTTCGGGATTTCTAACTATTTATCAAGCTTAAGGCACCTGATTACATCTTCCACATGGGAATCCACTCTGCCAAATACATTTATTCACTTATTAATTATGGGAACTAAGTAAAATGGCTCTGATTGTCCCCAGAAGGAAGTTCAGGAGCAGCAGAGCTGTCGTTGAGAGCTGCAGCCTCTCCACCACAACACGTGGACTTGGGTTTGGAAACACAAGGAGAAAACCTCCCACACAACCCGACTACAGGAGAAAACCTTGTCTGAACGACCCAACCTCCAGGCAGACACACTGACACATCTGCCATCAACAACGACCTCATCTGAAATTGCCAAACCCCCCCTGTCAACCCACACATCAGCTCACACGTGGGTGTGGAATAGCAGAATCCTTATTCTTCCTTCTCCATGTCTTAGGCAGCTCCTGACAATGATGTCAGAACAAACCACTGTTTTTTTTTCAGACTTGCACCAGTCCATGGGCAGGACTGAGACAGAATCCCCGAGCCAGGAACACACAGAGTTTGATATTCAGAAGACGGAGCACAGAAAGACACTTACTCAAGGGTATCTTCTTAATTATCCTTTCCCTCTTAGTAGCTCAAGATCCCAATTAAGCATTCCCCAGCAGCCCCTCCAGATCAACAGACATCATTCATTTCACATTCATTGCAAAATCTATTTTTATCTAAAAACCCTCATTTTTATGTTCCACTATTAGATTTCTTGCAGAAATGCACCACATTTAGCTCTTCTGGACTTGGACAGAGCCCCATTCCCTCAGGGATCCCCTTGCTGGTGCAGATCACTCAGCAGAGCCCTGAGTGAGGGCCAGGGGATCTTCCCAACAACCATCCCTGCTCCTCAATGAAATTCCAGTGCAAATCCAGTACCACACCTGTGGTCCTGGGTACACCAACCAGGCTTCTCTTGTGCTTCACTCTGACGCCCTGTTAATACTCTTGGCCTGGAGATCCACTCCCTGCACCAACCATGATCCTCCCACAGCCTCCATGGAGGAACAAGAATCCTGCAGAACCCTCCTGGTGCCCACCCTTTTCCCATTGCCCTGCTTGACTGGCTTCTATTTCTTTCACTTCAAATTCCAGCTTCCTGTTCACTTTACACTGCAGCTGACTACATTTCACTTGCAGACAGTTTTAATTTCTCACCCTTTATTAACTAATCACATTCATAAAATAATTTAAACCCAGGAAAGAGTTTGAGGAATAATCTGTAGGGAAACTATTCTGTTACAGAAACAAACTTGTGCCTTACAAGTGCACCAGTCAAACACCCTCTGAAGGACCATCTCCTGACCCATCCCAGTGAGGTCTTGGATGGCTTCACACATTTACTACAAATGTGTAACATATGAAACCCCTCTGCCTTTTAAAAACTAAGATAAGACACTCCAGCACAACAAATTCCTTACAGCCACCACTGCACTTGTCCATTTTGACTCCAGGAGATTCATTTCTACTGTATGGACTTACAAACAAAGCCCCAGAGAGCACCATAGAGAGCACCATCAGACCACCCTTCCTCAGGACAGCCGTGGCTTTTCAGAGCCTGACACGCAAACCACGTCACCTTCCACTCATACTTTGTTTACTCTTGCCTGTCTTGGCAGAATTGTCAGGTGATCTGCTTCAAATCACAAGGTTTTGATGCAAAACGTGCATCTTACCCATCTTTAAAAATCATTCCACTTGGTTAAAGTGGAATATCTTTTAAGTTCATCTGCTAAATCTCAAAGCCATCCCACGCACTCACGGATTTGTCTTCCCCTGCAATGGAAGGGGTCCATCTTGACTTAAGTGGTGTGCACAGAGTGCTGGAAGAACCTGCAGGCACCAACATGAGGAGTCTGGGAGAGCTGCCAGGACCTCCCACAGGAACAGACACCCAGTTCTACCTCGGGCAGGGCTCAGATCCCACCATGCTCCTCCCGACAGCATCCCGGGGAGAAGGGACAGAGGGCAGAAAACCCTGAGAGCTGACAGAGACATTGGGAACCAAACACAGCCCAAAGGCCCTGCTGGGAACCAAACACAGCCCAAAGGCTCTGCTGGGAACCAAACACAGCCCAAAGGCTCTGCTGAGAAGCAAACACAGCCCAAAGGCTCTGCTGGGAACCAAACACAGCCCAAAGGCTCTGCTGGGAACCAAACACAGCCCAAAGGCCCTGCCACGGCACCGTGGGGGTGGCAGTGACAGAGGGACCCCCCCAGGCTGCAGGGTAGTACCAGCCTGGTGGCACTCTGGTGCTGCTGGGACTTACAAGACTGGGGTGTTCCTTCCTTTTCCCTGCTCTCCCTTGGAGTGCCCTCATTAAGTGATTTGTACCCAGCCCTGTGAGCAGGGCTGTGCTAATGAGTCATTACACCACAATTAGCTGTGATGCCAATAAGGAGCAGCTTCAGCACCCTGAGCCTCCCTGCTCGGGGGAACAAACAACGTGCCACCCAAGTCTCTTCTTTCTACTGGATCTTCCACTAGTGGATCTAGTGGATTCTTCTTTGCAGAACTATTCCTGCCCAGTTCCACGTGAATCCCACTTTCAGAAGGAGCACAGGTGCCACATGTGCCCTGCACAGTCACTTCTCCCCCGCCCTGCAGTGAGTGGGGTCAGACGGATGCCACAACTCCCGAGAGGTGCAGGCAGAGGAGCTGCACCCCCAGGCAGGGCAGAGCAACCCCCCAGCAGGTCAGGGGGCACAAACATGAGGAAGAGAATTCTTGAACACCAAGACTCCCAGCCAAGACAAGCCCAGCAGGAATCCCAGAGGTTCAGGGGATGAAAACACTCTCATTGCTAATCTTTAAGTCCCCTCTGTCATGCTCCTTCTGAGCAGGCACCAACGATTGCAACTATTTTATCAAAGTATTTTGCAGGGTGTGCAAATGCCCACAAGGATTTGGATTCAAATAAATGAGATTAGAGCATGGTGCTAGTAATGCCAAGGTTGTGGGTTTGATCTCCATAAGGGCCATTCATTTATGAGCTGACCTCAATGATCTTTGTGGGCTCCTTCCAACTCACACTATTCTGGGATTCTGAAATAAACAACCACCACCAACTCCTCTGACTTGAACTCCTCACTGGCAAAAGCACAAAGTTTTAATGCCACCAGCATTAAAACTGGAAGAGACAAAGGTGCTGACCAGTTGGCCACACTGGTGTGGTCCCAGATTTCATCTTGTAGGGAAAACATCTCCTGGTGCTCTCAGAGTCATTCCCCGTGGCAGGATCACAAACAGTCAGAGCGTGCCTAGGGTGCTGCTCCACTGTCCCCCCTCAGGATGCTGATGGGATCTCTGTCCAACGTGTCCCACCTGAAAACTGCTCACTGGAATGTCCTGGTTGGTAGTTAATCATTGGAAATATTTTCCATGTTGTCCAGCCCCTCCGGTTCAGACTTCCTGTTTCCTGAGGTGCATCGTTGGCACGGTCAGGGCTTCCTCCTGTTTGGCAACAACATTCCAGCCATCCCCCTGGACACACCACACAAAGGAACAGGGGACAGGAATGTCACCTGAGTGACCTGGGGCAGTCCAGCTCCCCTGGTACCCCACAGGGCACTGCTATGACCCACCCTGGGAAGGGGGGACTGCAGTGCAGGAGTTCAGATGCACAAACACTTGAAGAACTGGTTGGTGACCATATTTAGGCGACTCTTGACCATATTCAGCCTCTTCTTGGCCATATTCAAGTGTTTGCAAAGCCCTGGTTACAGAGCCTGCAGAAGGAGAGTGCCAGGGGTGTGGCAACTGTGGCTGAGGCAGCAGGAGAAGCACCAGAAGGTGGTCCAGGGGTTTCTGGGAGCCCAGAACCAACACCCCAAAATGCTATGCTGGGCTGGAAGGGACCCACAGGGATCACTGAGTCCAACCCTTGGCCCTGTACAGGACCAGCTCCAAGCAGCTCTTACCTTGGACACCTGATAGGGACTCTTGGGCTTCAGAGCTTTTAAATGTGACTAAAGCTTTGATTTCAGCATCCAAGACCTACTATAACTAAACCCAGCAAATTATTATGTTACAAAAACAACTGTTAGAAAAAATATGGCCTAGGACATTCAAATCTCAACACCTCCAGTGTTTTAGATGTCTTCCTAAGAAAAAAATACCTCAGAGGCACCAATATGCTTCCTTTTAACTTGGGGTGTTCATGTAAAACTGTTTATTCAATAAACAGTATTTTTTCCCATAAATCATTATTCAGCTGATTCCAGAAAGGTAATCAAGACTTTCAAACTCTTTCTTTTCCCTAAGGCACTGTGTTCCTAAACTTGAACTTTAGTGTTTGGGATCAGTCCTCCCCCTCTGGAAACAGACTGACTCAACCTGTACCAGGATTCAGAAGCTCTGATGCTTCAAAGAGTCAGAGGCAAAAACCACTGATTTTCCTGCCCTCAAAGGATTGAAAAGTAACAGCAGCACTGGGCTGCAAAGCAATGTAACAACACCAAATGGCAAAACTACCAACTCCACACCTTCCAAATTCTGCTTTCTCTTCCATGTTTTTCCCCATGTTTTCACTTGTATCAAACTGTCCTTTTTCCAAAGCCAAATCCATAAGTTGGCAGCAGAAGGGACATCACCTCCTCATCACCAGCTGCTCCCTGTGTGACACCAGCATCACAGCAAACCAAGGCACCTGCCCCGAGGAGCTTCTCACAGGCCTCAAGGCTGAGGTTGGCCCCAACAGATCACTTGCAATAATGGAATTAATTCCTTCCCTTGGAAAGAATTCCATCAGATGGCTGTTCTTCCACTGAGAGGTGTTTTTATGCAAAACTGAAACAGTGACTAACCAGACATGGCAAGGAAAGTGTGTCAAAGTAACTTCCCAGAGTGAACACACACTTCCTCAGTCTCCTGGGTTTCGTGAGGACAACCCCCATCACCCCTGTTTACCTGGGGTGACACACAGATGTACGTCTGCTTGACACAAAAGCACCCCAAACTGAGTGGTTTGTAAACAAAATCATTCTCATGAGACAAACTGCAGGGCTTTGTGTGTGATTTTGCTGCCTGAGGAAAGGAGTGAGAAACATGAGCACAGCTGGACTGACACCTGCAGGGAGCAGAGCGGGACACGGGGTGGCTGTCCCTGGCACAGCCTGGAGAGCTCAGACTGCAGGAGCAGGGACACCCCCAGGAGCTGAGCCACAGCCCTGCCCCCTGTGACCCCAGAGAGCTGCAGGGATGGTCCCACACACCCCACCATGCTGGGAGCACCTGGCAATCCACCAAACTCTGCCCTTGGTGCAGAGAACCACAGAATTCCAGACTGGTTTGGGCTGGGAGGGACCTTAAACCTCTCCCAGTTCCACCCAGTTTGCTGCAAGCCCTGTCCAGCCTGGTCTTCAACCCTCCCAGGGGATGGGGCAGCCACAGCCTCTCTGCCCAACCTGTGCCAGGGCCTGCCCACCCCTCTCAGGTAAGAATTCCTTCCCAATATCCCATCCAATCCTGCCCTCTGGCACTGGGAAACCATTCCCTATGTCCTGTCCCTACTCTTCAAGGAGTTAAACCCACACATCATTATCCTCCTCTTCTTCAGTGCTACAGAACTTTCTGCTGCTATTCCATCCTGGACCAACCCACTCCTTTTCCATACACTCATTTCCCTGGATCACCTCACTCAAGGGAGAGGCTTGAGGACAAGAGTCCAACACAGCCCTTGGAACCAATTTTGTCCCTCAGATTTAAAAACCCAGACACAATCCCCCACCCTGAAGAACAGAGCCTCCCACAGGCAATATCCCTCCTTTTCCTCATAAAACCAATCAGAAATGTTTGTGTATTTATTTCCCTGTGCCAACACGTTTTGCCCAAAGCAGGCAGGCAAAATGCCTTTTTTTTTTAATTTTTAATTGCCTTAGATTAATTCACATCACCACTGGGAATGAGAGCTGCTATTTGCTCTTCATTCAATGCACACTATTGCAAAAAAAAAAAACAAACAAAAAAACCCACAAAAAAACCACCAAAAATACATAGTAAGTAAATGTTTAACCAACACTCAGTGATTAGGATTTTAAAGCATTTTTCGGTCCTATTTTCCAACATAAATGGCCACTGCTGGGCACTGAATGAACTGGGATGTATAAATGCAGTGATAAACACGTCCCAACTGCATTGGAGAGGAAGTCATAAAAGCCCTTCTGATAACGAGCCCTCCTCCTGCTCTCATTTCATTTGAAATGCTTTGGTGGAGAGGAAACAATTTGATTTTTTCCTGTCTCATAAAAGAGCCATTAAGAAGGTGTGGTGGGCTCTGCTGACGCACTCCAGGGACCCCCATTCCAACCCCATCCCACTGCCCCGGGGGGGCTGGGAGGGGACAAAGCCCTCAGTGAGTTCTGGTCACAAGACTCAGGTTATAACAAAGGAGGAAATGAGCCAAACACACCTCCACCTGTCCCCCAGGAGCTCACACCTCCCTGCTTTTGTCATTGGAAAGGAACTCCAACCAAAACAACACCCTGCAGAACGACAGGTACGATCGTCACACTCAGAGGTGGATATCCAGTTTTTTAAAAATTCAGTGTTTCTTTAAACAACCACTGCTCAAGAGAAGAGACTCCAAACCTCCAAACAAAGAAAACACACCTACAGAACCCAAGGCAGTAAAACTGCCTGGAAAAGCACCCAAAGATCCCTGCCCAGGGTATCCTCTTACTGTAAATATTCATCAACTGAACTCGTATGCAGAATTCAGGAATCTCTTGAGAACAGTAGAGCCTGCAACAAACAACCTGCTGCAATTTGACTTTAATAACAACAGGAAAGCAATGATTTTATTTCAAAAGCCAAAGCTCTTTATGGAGCAGTTATTAATAAAAACACTGTGTGCCTTTGGACAGGGTTTGTTTTTGCACCAGCCACTTGCATATTTGAAGATGTTGAGATTCTGAAGTTTCCCTGGGCCCCTGCCAATAACTCATCCTGTCACCTGGAGCAGATCCCTGCCCTTCCCACCTCTCCTTCCGTGGGATCCTCTGGGAGGCTCAGTTTTCACTCTGTGTTTGCACAGCCCAGGTAACGGCCACCAGGGCTGGGAACATGACAAATATCCCCAATAATCCTCCAGACAGGCAGTTGAGGACTGAAACACTGTTGTGCTGGCAGGGCAGGGCCAACACATTCTGCAGGTGGCTGTACATCCCAGCACACGGGAACCTGAGGTTATTCCCTGGATGGACAGGATGGAGTTTATGGCAAGAGATGCATCATTTCAGATGTGGATTATGGTGGTCATTGACCACTGTTCCAAAAATGAGATTTCAAAGCAGTTCTATGTAAATTGGTGCTGAGGAGGAGCAGGAGGGAGAACAGGGACATTCCAAGGGGGAATGTCAATCCCTTGAGACCCAGACTCAGGTACAATTTTCTTCCTCCTTTATTTCCCTTCAGCGATGATCTGTCACCAGGAAAACCACACAGAATCCATCTGGCTTCTAAAGACTTTGGATCCACAATTATTGGTTCCTCTTTTGGGGAAGAGAGGTGAGAGGAGAGGGGCCACAACCAGGAGAACCCCACACAGGCTCTTGTGTCACCGTGAGAACGGTGACGTTTCGCAGCCAGTTTCCACACCAGACACACCTTACTGAACATGAGATTGCTTTGGCAGATTTATTCCATTTCCCCACGGTCCAAACCCCGGGAGCCTTTCCAGGTTATGCTGTTGGGGCTGCTGGGGAAATGAGTGACCCCAGGAGAGGCTTCTCCCAGCTCCCCAGAGCTGAGTGCACGAGTCCTGCTACCCACATGCCCCAACTGTGAACCAACCCCCTCCCTCTCCCTCCAAATGCCATTCAGCTGCCTCTGCCACCCCTGGATAATTTAGCAACTTGGATTTGCTGTCATTACCCCTTCTGGTGGCCAAGAGATTTTTTATTGGAGTGAGGAAGTCTTTTGGGAATTCAGGATTAGCCTGAAGAGATCAAACGGAGTCAAAGCCTTGGAGCCTCTTTCCCAGTCACTGCACAGTGTGCACACATCCCACCTCATTCCACTCACACACTGGGACAATAAATATGGAATAAACACAGAAGGACAGAAAACATGGATTAATGTGTGCTGAAAGCTCCTCAGAATACCTGGAAGCTTTTTGCTCCTTCAAGTTCTTGCTCTGCCCCCACCCAACATTCCTTACATATCACTCCTCTTCACAATGTGACACAGAATTTCTCTAAGCCCAAGTACCTTCTAAGCATCAATTCCCCTGATGAAAACCAAAATTCCAGAGGTGACAGCCCGAGTGTTTCGGGGCACAGCTGCACAAGCAGCATCCCCACGACCCCTGTCTGTGCCTTCAGACTCCACCTGAACAAGAGTGGTGCACAAGAGCCGTGTGGGTTCCACCAGGAGCTCTCAAATTTCTTTGCCAAGTCAACTGTAAATACAGTCATAAAACAAGAAATGAAAACTAATAAGCACCATCAAAGCCTCCCATAAATTCTGTTATGCCTTCCTGCAATTCGCTGCACACTGGCAAACATTAATCTACTACTAATTTAATCTAAATTAGAGCAATTTATTCAAAGCTCATGCCAGCTTTAAACATGAATAGGCTACTGAGTGCAGGATATGAGAACTGTTTAGCTCCCTGCTTCATCAAGTTAAAATTCAGGAAGTTTGAGATCTAGGGTGGTTTAATCAGTTCAGCCTCTCAATAAGACCATATATAAGCAGGGTCCATAAAGAGGGAATAAATAAGGGTCATTTATTAAACAGGGATTGAGTCAAGAAATGCAACTTACTGAATTCAAACAGCTTCCAGACATGCAGCCATGAGAAATACAAATGCTGCCTTTCCCTGAGGAATAATAGCTAAGTAATGTAAATTAAAATCAAAACTAAACCAGAAAAAACCCCTCTTACAGCACTGAAGAGGAGAACACACTGCTGTGTTTACAGAGAATTAGCAACCAAGTGTACACAACCAGCACAAAACCTTCTCAGAGTTTGGCTTTGGGTTTGACTGTTTGAAGTCAGTTTGTGCTTTCAGATGCTGTTTATGTTCCTGAAGCACAAGGCTCCAAGTGAGCCTTCCAAGCTGTTCCTGCATCACAGGAAGCCAGTTGGATTCCACAGGAATCCACAGAGACCACGAGCTGGGAACACTCCCACCACCTCCAGTGACACCAGCACAGCCACTGGGGTTTCAACACCTCTTAATTCGCAGTGTGGATGTTGGATTTTTGCATTCATGGCTCTTAAAGCTTCTCAGGGACAAACCTTTGCACGTGGATGTGGTGGGTGCAGGACAGACAAAGCAGGGAGGGAGACCTCCTGCTCCTCATGGATTTTCCCTTCTCCTGTCTCTGGACCTTCCCCCACGTGAGACTGGTCAGGTCTCTCACACCTGCCCCAGTTTCCAGTCCAGCAGAGCTGGGTGCCCTCAGCACAGACCTGCTGCCACAGGATGGCCTGGGTTGGAAGGGACCTGAAATATCCAATCTCAACCCAGGTCCATCACCATGTCCCCCCAAAATCCACAATCCACTTCCTTTGAGTGCTTTCACCTCCTGACAGAAAATGGGAATTTTTGTCTGCAAGGCTCTGCAGCCTCACTATTGAGTTTTAATCTACAAATCATTTCTTCCCTGGTGGTCTCCGTGACTCCTGAAAGCCACTCCTGAAAGCCACAGGTTCCATCTCCCTTCCATTAAGACACAAAGTTGTACAAGGCAGAAAGAACACAACGACATTTCTGAGTGCAGAAAGAGAAGAGTCTGCAGGAGGAACACCCAGAATCCTTTTCTGTCATCCAAGGAACTCTTTTTATCTTGCTCTGGCATTTCATCCACAACACCCTGCAGATTTCTCAAGCACTCCTTGTAGTCTCCAAGAGCTGCAGAGAATTCCAGGGACTGAGAAGGTTTTGACTGGATTACCTCGACAACAACAACACTACATGTCTTGACTCAGCGTATGTGACTCTAAGAAATACTCTACAAAATCAGCTCTGTAAGAAGTGGGAGCCTGAGAGGTTCCATTTGATACCCATGAAATCATCCAAAACATGTCCTGAAGTCACAGGGGAAGTGTTGGCCTTGGGGCTCAAACCAGGCAAGGGATAAGTTGTATTCCTATAAAGTTTTACATCTGGCAAACACCCAGAAGTGTAACTGGGTTTTCAAAGCAGAGCACAAGCCTCTCAGTGCCAGCTTTTGGGTTTCTTTCAGCAGCAGCCAAAATTTGTCAAAAAGAACTTATCGTTGCCTCCTACATCTGAATAATGGAACTTACAGTTATGGAAAACACAGAGCATGTCATGTATCTTGATTTAAACAAGGCATTTGACATCCAGCTGGAGCTGGGAATCTGGTGGTGGTGGCAACTGGGGGAGCTCTAAGGGCACGGGCCCCACAGAGCTCCCAGTGCACATCAGTCTGAGGAGACCTCCAACAGCCCAGCACCACCTGCAGAACCCTTGGAGCAGATCTGCTCGTGTTCTACACCGTGCTGGGTGTCAGAGAAGCCCCCAACCCATTCCACCCTTCCCAGTCTGCCCACCTCCTGTCAGTGCTCTGAGACAGCTCACAGCCCAGCCTGGCAGAGAAATACCCACAGAAAATGAAATTATTCATGCAGCAACGGGCCTGGACAGGATTCAACTGCACACAGAAAGCACCAATTTAGGTCAATAAAGGAGGTCTTTAAAACTCTCTCAGAATTAGGATTCACATAGTGAAATTCAGCAGAGGAATTAATATCATACGGAGCAACTGAAGTGGGGTGAGACCTCAGTAAAACGTGGTTTGCAATGTCCAACTGCCACCAACACCAGACATTTGTGTTTCTCCAAAGCAGATCAGCAGGAAACACAGACCACAAAATTGTCCCAGTTTTGTTATTACATAAAAATACAGAGGTAAAAAGGGTCCCTCCACACTGCTCAGACCCTCAGTCCTTCTGAAACACAGAGGGCTGGAGATCTCAGGAGCTCAGCTGAACCCCTGCCTCGAGCAGAGTCACCTTGACCAGGTTCCTCAGGACCTTGTCCAGGTGTGTCCTGGGTATCTCCAGGCACAGAGACTCCCAACCTTCCCTGGGCAGCCCGTTTGACCCAACCACACTTCCCATGGAACTGTTTCCTCCCCTCAGGAACTCTCTTCCTGGCAGTCCTTCTGCCCCACCCCCTGCCCGAGAGGCAGAGGCTGCTGAGGAGAACCCAACTCCCTTCTCTGTCACATCCCACAACATCCCACGCTCCCCAGTTTTCCTGGTAGGTCCCCACTGGCTCTGCTGTGCCAACGTCCTCCCTCCTAATGTGGCCTGGCCAGGGCCAAGTAATCACACCCCTGGAGCTCCTGCCCATCCCACCAAGTCCTTTCCTGCTGGTGTCCAGCCTGTCCCTCTGCCTGGAGCCCCTCAGGGCTCTGTGTCTGTCGGTGCTGAGCAGGGAGGTTCTGCCCAGCCCCGTCTCCAGCTCATCCCATCCCTCTCTGCCGGGGCATTGCTGCTCCTCCCCTTCCAGCAGGACCTGCAGCTGCTCCAGGTGCTCCTGGTCCCACCACTGGTGAAGACACAACCTGTCCCAGGATCCAGCCCTGGGTGATGCCCCATGGCCTGGGCTGCTGCTCAGCCTTGCCCCCACCCGCTGTGACACTGGGAGCTGCTGGGCCACCCGGCTCTCCCCACATCCCAAAATCCACCCCTCAGTCTGCAACTCCCCAGTGCAGCTCCAGGGCTGGCACTGGAGACAGTGCCAAAGGCAAAGTGAACAGTCTCCACTCCTCTCCACCACCTCACCTCGGAAGGCTGTGGGAACAGCTGGCACAATCTTCTCTTGGCAAATCCATGCTGGACTTCCCCAGTCATCACCTCTCTCATGTCCTCACAAAACTGGCTTCCAGGGGGATTTGCTCCACAACCTTCCCTGAGAAGGTTCCAGCTCCAGCTGAGCTCTGTCTTTCCTAGTTCCATCCAGGCAATATCCCTCATCTCTCTGCGTTTACTTCCAAATTCTGTGCACTTTTCTTTGTGTTTGAGCCCAGCCAGGAGCACCTTTATCCCTGCTGGTCTCCTGGACACCCATGCTCCAGTTCCTGCACTTTGGAGCAGACCATTCTTGTGCTCTGAGAAGATTGTCCTTCAGGAGCACACGGTTTGCCTCTTGTCCATTAACAGTCTCCCATGGGAACCTACCAAAACCACTCCTGAACAAGCCAAAACCTCCTGCCTGGAAGTTCAAGGCTTCAGTTCCCAGTCCCACCTCCACCTGCCACCCAGACACAACCTGAGCCAAGGAATTCCAGCCTGCTCCCAAAACTCCCTCTCCTGCTGCCACACCAACACACACCAGGTGGTTAAAAACCCACCCAAGAACCAGGACCTGCAACCTCCAGTTGTGTTAAAACAGCTCCACCTTCTCCTGCCCCAGCAGACAAACACAACCATGCTGTCCTTCCACTCCCTGTGCAAAAGCTCCTGGCCTGCTCATCAGCCTCTCCAAGGTGAGGGTACACTGCAGTCAGCCCTCGAGGGTGACCCTCTTCCTTGTCACCTCCTTCCTAAAGGACCTTCATGCTTCCCTTGGAGCCCTCCTGAGATGTCTCCACAACCCCAAAGGCCTCACACCTCTTCAGCTACCTGCAAACTCCTCCCTCCCCCTCCTGGTTTCCCGTGCTGGAATGTGAAACCACCTGCAGGACACCCTTGCTTGGACAGCAGCAGCTGGTCAGGAAATCAGTAAGTTTAAAGAAACACAGTTCCAGCACAAACCATTCTGCTGTGGTGTCCTACAGGGACACCAGCCCTGTGTTCAGTTCACCCACTGAAGATCTCACTCCTCTACAACCCTCAAAGCCTCACAGTATATTGAAAAAACTCCAACTTTTGTAGTATAAAAGCATAAACCCCCCACAGCACACGACGCTGCAGCGTTCTGGAGGTGACACAGTGCATCCCAAATGATGTTTTGAAATTGTTCTCCCCAGAATGTGGCAGATTTGTTTACAGTCTATGATTTTCTTTACACAGCATTCAAGCATCACTCTTTTTTTTCCTGTTGCCTGAGCACTTGTCAAATGCCTTTCACAGGGGGTGACAGGGAACCATCTGCCTCCCTCCCCATCCCTGCTGCCACCTGTTCTCTGGCAGTGCCCAAAGCAGGGCTGAGCAGTCCCACCTTCCCTGGCCAGGCTGGGTGACAGGGGCTCAGAGTTCCCTCCTTGGCCCCAGGAGGACACCCCCAACACCTCCACCACAGGGGCTGGCACGGACCACATCCAATCACACTGTAGAAACAGGACCGGAAAGGGCTTTGCCACGATCAAGTTGGTGTATCCGGTCCTTAACTGGGCTGGCCAGGGAGGACTGGAAGCAAAACAAAGCTGGGTTTGTGTAAAAAAGGGCAGAGAGGGATCTGAGGGTGCTGAGAAAACTCCTCCTTCTCACTGGGATATGCCCAGTCCCAGTGGGGGCTCCTGCAGGACACCAGCCCATCCTCCTCTCACTGCAGGGCCAGAGAGGGCAGCAGAGTGACAAATGTCCCTGCAGGGGAACGTGGCCACTGAGCACCTTCCCCTCCCCGGGGGAGCCTCACACTCCCCACCAGCAGAGCCACAGCACCCTGAGGTTCCCCAAGGGACTGGGGCTCCAGGGCAAGGCCAGCAGCTGACAAACAGGGACACAATTTCCAATCCCAGAATGTCTGGAAAGCAGGTGAGAAGCTTTTCAATTCCCCTGCAGAATTCTACACCAGAAGTTCAGTACAGGGGATAAAGAGGATTTAACTCAGACCACTGACCTGAATCCTCTTCCCTCTCCTCCTTCTCAATTACAAAGATTTGCCCTAAAAATTTCTCATCTCAATGCCACAACTCCTTTATGTGCTCCTGAAAAAGCAAGAGTTGTGGACCCTGCCCAGCCAATCCATTTCCAAATACAGTCCAAATTTATTAACAGAATTACCAAAGCTGAAAATCAAAGCTACCCCAATAAGCCTTCCAATTTAGCCAGTCAGGCCTGTCTTTTAATACTTTCCACACAGAACCTTTGTATTTGCTAAAAGCTTTTCAGATCTCACTCCAAACCCAAAAAAGCCCAACCTTATGTCTGATCAATGACTATATGGAGCTGAGTGTAGCAGCCGAGAGTCACCCAGACTGGTCAGCCTGGCTGTGCCCAACACACTCACACACAGAGGAAACCACCAAAGTCCTGCTCCCAAATCCACAGGTCCACCCAAGCATATAAAACCCCTCCATGCAGCAGGGGGATGTTTGCCCAAACCCCTTAGGCTTCTCATTTACATTTAACTCATTAAAGATCAATTTGACAAGCAGAAGGGCGAAGGAGAAATACTTTGTCAACTGGCAGATGTTTGCCAATTCCAGCTGGGAAGGAGCAAACACAAGGGAGGGAAGGGATGCACTGATAACCAGCAAGAACTTCTTGCACATCTAATCAACATTTTTTTTCAATGCAATTACTTTTCAAATTGGCAAAGTTGGTATTTCTCATCATCAGGTATGAAAGAAATTTGTAAAAAAGCTTTCTGAATTAATGATTGAAACGGTCAGAATAGTTTTTGCTCAAATTAATGTTTTGCATTTTCCTACCAAGGTCGCTGTCGTGAAAGAACTTGTGTAAGTGATCCCCTTCCCCTCTTCCCTGGACAATTTCCCTCTTTGCTGTTCACAAAATGTGAGAAGGCATTAAAATACCAGACATCTGTTATTTTCTCCACTTGTAAACACCAGTTTTCATATACCACAGCTAAGACACAGCACACTCTCTCCTCACTGCACTGTTGCTCATGCCACCAGCCCCCTGCAGAGTTCCATGTACTTCCAGAGCTGCTCCACGTGGTTTTCCCCGTGCTGGAGAAGAACACCCCAAAAACCCCTCAGAGCCACATCTCTAACACACTGCAGGGGTATCTTTACACCCAAACTGAGACTCCACCACTGCATCCACATCCTTGGGCAGCATGCAAAAGAGAAAGGACAGCGTGGTAAGGCAGAGCCCTGCAGGATGGCAGAGGAGCTGCCAGAGCAGGACAGGGAGGAGGAGGAGGAGAGAAACCACAGGAACCCCAAAATAACACTGATGGTCAGTCCCAAACCACTGCTGGGCACTGGGTGCAAGCACAGGCTTGGCAGGGCTTCAAAACCCAAGCACATTCATTATTCAAAGGTGGGAAACACGGACTAATGCTTCCTCCTGACAGAGCTGGGAACCACTCAGGTGATTAATGCAGAGCAGGAATTAAATTGCTTTTAATAATTTTTCTGGCAGCCTGATGGCAGTGGAGCAGTGCTGCCTCCAGATGCCTCACCCTGCTCAGAGGGAGGAACCCCACAGCTCCACGGCATTGAAGCCACTGAGCCCAGGAGAGGAGAGTTTGCATTCCCAAACCACTGTGGGAAGGACCTGCAGCTCTTCAGCCAGCAGTGGAACACACTCAGACCCAAAGAGGAGCTCAGGGGAAGCTGTAAGAGCACAACTCCTCTAGGAAACAATTGGAAAATAACTAGGAAATCTCTTCTTATGGCACATTCCTAACAGTTTATTCTCTGCACAAGCCCAGGGATAGCAGATTCACACCTGCTCAGCTTCCAAGTGTCAAGTTCTTTCAAGCCTCCAACCACACCCAAGAGTGTTTCTCCTAAACCCTCTCAATTCAAATTTAAAAAAAAATTAGAATTTTAGAACAATCCCCCCTAAAGGCAACATAAAAGCCCTCCCAAAGCATGGGTTTAATATTTTCTTGTCCGAGCTGTCTCGCCCCTCTTGGTTTTCTTCCTTGGGCTCTTAGAAGTGATTCCTAAGAACTGGGTGATGTGGAAGCAAAACAAGCTGATGCCTCAGGAATGATACCTGTACTATCTTTTCTTTGGTCTTTAATCCAAATTACTCTCCTTCACCACCCCAACCATGCAGGACACTGCAGGGTGACAACTGGCAGGAACTCCTCTGACTGCAGCACAATAACAAACATTTACCTTAAGCTGCAGCTGGAACTCAACAGATGTGCAGCTGTAGTTTGCAGAAATTACAAAGCTGATTATTCTTACACTAAGAACAGGGGAAAAAAAGCTTCTGAATGCCTTTGACATAAAATACTTGATTTGGGGAGGGCTCCAGAAGTGTTGCTTTTGTAGGTTTGTGATTTCAGGGATTGTTTTCATTTTGATTATTCTGTGATTACTTTTAAACCTGAGCCTGCAACCATATTTCGTATTTCTGGCTATGTCTTATTATTGCACCAAATATTTTCCAAGATCCAGGGTGAATCCTATAGAATTCCTTAATGCCCCCTCAGGAACTTCAGGTGTACAGCAGACGATGCTGAATCCCTCATATGATTTTAGACAATCACCCTACTCTAGCTGAGCTACAAACACGACCCCTCACGTGGAGAAGGTCCCTTGGAATGCCCCTGCCCATCTTTTGGTCCTCTGCTGTCCCAGTTCATCTTACCAAGGTCCAGGATTATCAGCTGGGCTCCAGCCTGGGCATTCCCAACATCATTTTCCGCAATGCACTGATAGAATCCTTCATCAGACTTCACCAGACCCAAAACTTGCAGGTTATGTTCTTTCTGAGGAACAAAGGGGAAAAAAAACAACACTTAAAAAAGGGCTGAATTGTCCAAACAGCGGTGGTGTCATCAGGGCACATTTACTGTGCCAGGAGGAGCTTCCAAGGGGAACAGGGGAGGTGTGTTGGGAGCTGCTGGCAGAGCTCCCCTCCCTGGCCCCGAAGCTCAAGTCGAGCAGTGCCCAAAGCAGCAGCTCTCACTGAAGGCATCACTTCCCAACATCACACACCACGGGCAGGTCCCGCCATTCCCCCCCAGCTTTTCTGGAGGTGTTTTCAGCACTGCCTCGAGCAGAGCTCCCTGTCACAGCCCCCAGCCCCAGCTACACCCAATGACACAGCCAGCAAGTTCCCACTGAGGTCTCAGGAAGGACTTGTACCACATCCAGAACTTCCCTCTGGAAGTAGCCGTGTGCCAAAACCCACGACCCACAACTCAGTCATGTTTGTATTTCACCTCCTGCTTGAAACTGTTGTTTTTATCAAGCACAGAGGATGCAGAACCAGCCAGAGGCCATGCTGAGCCTGGACTTGGGACAGTGCCTTTTGTCACTCTGTGTGTTCATCTCCTGTGGAACACCTAAACTATGAAGACATCAACTCCTACAACACAAGCAACGTGCATTAAAGGTTTCAACAAATCATTCCTCCTCCGGGCCCCAGACATCAGTAGGGCAGAGGCAGGTTCTGGAAGAGAACTCAGTTTCCACGAGGAGATGTAGGAGAACAACAGAGAGGCCAACAGCTTAAAATCCCCCAGAGTGGACCCCAAACTTACGATGATTTTGAAGTAGTCACTGGGGATGACAACGTCGCCGTTCTTCACCCACTTGACGGTGGGCGTGGGCTTCCCCACCACCTCACACTCAAACACGATGTCCATGGACTCGTGGGCATAGATGTTGGCAGGTCTCTTCAGGAACTCTGGGGGAACTGCAGGGGAAGGCCAGGAAAGACAAAGGGTGGTGTCAGTGCCCAGGAAACATCCTCTACACACAGAGGTGGCTCTGGGGCTCCAGCAGCAGCAGAACTTTGCAGATCAGGGTCTGACAGACACTGAAACAAACTCTGAGTTCTTGCAAAGCCACATTTGGTCGGGTTGGACGGGGCCTGGAGCAACCTGGTGTGGTGGAAGGTGTCCCTGCCCATGGCAGGGGGTTGGAACAAGGTGGACTTTGAGGTCCCTTCCAACCCAAACCATCCCGCGATCCAGACAACGGTCTGAATTTGGAACAGCCTCTGGAGAATGCACAAAAGAAGAAATCAAACCAAGATGCACAAAGTGAAAAGTTAAAGCTCAGGGAGTCCTCTGTTCTCAGGGCTTCAGTCAACAGGAAAACAAACACTAAAACTACACTTAAAAAGACTTTCAAAAATGAAGGGACACAAAACGAAGATGAAACTCTCCTGGGGCACCACTGCCTTGTGCTCCAAAGAAGCTCAGGCAGCTGGTGCTGCACTGACCAAGGAGTTTCTTCTCTGGCCTGTGCAAGCCAAGGAGGACCATCCCTGTGCCTCCTGCCCATGCTGGAATCACACCACAGGTGTGAGAGTGCAGCTGTGGATTTGGGAACACAGAACAACAGGCACCTTCTTCACTTATGGCTTGGACCAAACGTGGCACCCCTTGTGTCGGGGCTGCCTTTGACACGTCCTAAAATCCTCAGAATCAGATGAATAAATTAAAGACATTTCAAATCCATAAAAACTCAGAGATACGGATTTTTTTGGTAACATGAGCCCCAAGTGACCAGTGCAGAGACATGTCAGAGCCTGTCTGTGGACACGTGTGCCACCAAGAACCCTCCAGCTGCACCTGAGGCCTCTCCACTGCGGTACTCAGCAGCCCCTTACCCTGTGAGTATCACCTGAAGAGCACCCAGCTGTTTGCTTTCACTCACTCCCCATGAGGGCATGAGCCTCCTTGTGCTGGCAGCCCTGACTGCTGGGGATCCAGGAAAGCCCAGAGCAGCCTTCTGCCCTCTCATATTGAGCCAAGAAGTCACTGTGGAAGGGCCATGGAGTTTGGACAAACAGTTCACACCCTGTCTGTGGGATTTATTTCGTGCTGGGGCTGCAGAACCCCACACCAGGTTTTACTTCTTCCTGTGAAATGATGGCAAAGGTTTGTAGGGGGATTTAATACTTTATAAACAGAGAGAGGGAAATGGGCATCTCCCCAAAAACCCCTCATGTTTTGGATTATAAATTAATTAGGAGAACATTAATATATGGAAATATTTATTTATAGAGTAGGAAGTGGTTTAACTCTTATCTGAGAGTGTAAACCTACACAAAGCTGCTCAAATTCTCACACAGGGCTGAGACCAGCTCCCTGTGACTTCAGACATGCACTTCACATCTGCTTCCCCAAAATGCACCAACCATAAACCCCACCTTAGTTCAGGTATTTCTGTGCCCACAGTGATGGTTGTCTCCGTATGCAACTCTGACAACTGAAAACTCTCTTCTGAGTTTGTCACCAAACTGCTATCATTTATTTCCTATGAAAATTGGTGTTTATTCCTCCCTGGTATTTACCCTCAGCATTTTTATCTACTGGGAGCTGCACTACTCCCCCCTCCCTTCATCTCAGCTGGCTCAGCAAGTCGTGCTAGCTTCGCTCTGGTGTGACACCTCACCCCCAGCTCCCCCACCCCTCTGGATTCCTCTCCACAGCCCGGGGAGTTCCAACCACTGACATGTCACCTCAGATGGGTCCCACCAGTGGCCTGGGACATGGCAGGAGGGTGTGAGCAGTGCAGCAGGTCCCTCCCCAGTCCATCCCTCCTGCTGCCAGCCCTGCTCAGATCACTGCTCGCTCTTCCTTACCCACTCTTAACTACAGAGTCATTTGGCTCCAGTCTGTTTGACCAATGGCTTATGTGCTCCTTCCCTTTCCATCTCTGTCTCCACATGTATCCACACACACATCTCGATTCCTGCAGTGCTTGCAGAGTTGAAAAAGGGGATATAAATACTGGAAAAGTTTGGTTTTCCGTGGATGAACATTCATTACAGGAGAGTGTTTATTCCTTGGCCACGTATTGAACCTGCCACAGACACAAGCCAGTAACATTCACTGTCCAAAAACAAAACCTGTGGAAAAAACTCACTGCAAAGTCATAAAGTGGTTTGGGTTGGGAGGGACCTTAAAGTCCATCCAGTCCCACCCCCTGCCATGGGCAGGGACACCTTACACTAGCCCAGGTCGCTCCAAGCCCCATCCAACCTGGCCTTGGACACTTCCAGGGATGGGGCAGCCACAGCTCCTCTGCCCAACCTGTGCCAGGGCCTGCCTACCCTCCCAGGGAAGAACTGAAACCCAAAACTGAACCCCAGAGAAGTTCTGGGATGATTTCTGTTTTCTCCACTAATGTTTAACTTGTACTGAAGACATCTGGAAAGTACCCCAACATCTTTGGCAACTGGTATCACCTCAGCGCGGGACATCACCCAGCAAGGGGCATCAATGGTGAATCGTAAGATTCGGTATTTTCTGCCACAAAAATGAGAGCTGACTCAAAATCCTGTTACCTGCTCCCAGTTAGTTCTGATTTAGGAGATTAAGAGTTTGAAATACAGCATTTTTTCAGAGTGGTTTTGCTTTTCTGGCTGATGGAGCAAATGCCAAGCTGCTCACAAAGGGATAATAACAGCAGAAATGCTCCCTTTATCAATTACTCCCCAGTTAGCGAATTACTAAGTGCTTTCCCAACACACTCCCACAGTTTAACTGTGTCAGTGTTTGGCATCAGCACAATGCCAGGACAGATGTTTGTGGGAGAGAAGTTCAACTGACAACCAGAGAGCAAAGGAGCCAATTACCACATAAAATAAGATTTGTAGGGGAAGATCTTGTGTTCTGTTATTAAACAATTACACTTCACAGAGGATTTGGCAGCTCAGCCCCCTCTCCATGTGAGCAAGTAACTACTGGGATGGCAAGATGTTGGCACAGAACTTCACACACCCCTAGAGAGACCCCACCAGGAGTACCTGCCACCCTTCTGGAGAGTTTAGGGACAAAATATTTTGATCACAACAGTGATCAAAAGAAGAAATTACACCACCCCCCCCAAACCAATCTACATCAGCAGCTTATTCAAACTTCAAAGGTACACCTCAGTAAAGGTGAAATATTTGAAAAATAAGATGATTTTTAAGCCAACTGCTCTAAAATGAAGGGAAGAGCTGAGGAACTACACAGATGCCACAGGAATTGCACCCAGGGTGACGTGGGAACAGGAATGGATATTGGAATGGATCCCATTCCATGTGTACGGGTGACCAGAAGGGAATGGAAAAGGTTACCCGTGCTCAGCAGCTCTTGCCTGTTCTGTCTCATCATGAGAGAAATTCTGTGCTGTTCAGGGAGCACTTCAAATAATCTACTTCCAGTTCAGCCATCGAGGCTACTGCAGGTTAGACAAATTCAGGACATTCCTCCTCCCCAGCTCTGGAGCAGCAGCTGCCCCTCCAGTCCCAGAGTCCCTGACAGAAGAGCCCAGGCCTGTGTTCCACCACCCCAAACCCGACCCTTCAATGACACGTGGAAAGGAAAAACTCAAGTCCTGCAGCACTGGCCGCTCCCAGCTTCACCCTCCTCAGTTCCCACAGGGTGAACCTTCTCCCACAGGAACCCAACCAAAACGCTGCTGTCCTAGATCAGAACTCATATAATGCGCCTTAACCCTTCCCAAAAGTCAAATCCCCTTCCAGAAGGAAAACCCCAAAGCAGCAACTCCTGGCACCAGAGCAGACTTGAGGCACCAACACCCCCTCTCCGAGGCAGAGGTGACCCCCAGCAGGCAGGGCTGCTCAGACCTCCACAACCACAGAGGCCTCTGGGGTCAGCCAGTCCAACCCTTGATCCCACCCCACTGTGATCACCAACCCGTGGCACTGATGCCACATCCAGTCTCACCTTACACCCTGCAGGGACAGTGAGCCCACCCCCTCTCTGGGCAGGCCACTCCAATGCCTGATCGCTCTCTCTGGAAAGGATTTCTAATATCCAACCTACATTTCCCCTGGTACAGCTCAAGCCATGCCCTCCTGTCCTACTCCTGGTTCCCTGGGAGAAGAGACCAACCCCACCTGTCCACACCCTCCTGTCAGGGGGTTGTAGAGAGTGGTGGGGTCACCCCTGAGCCTCCTCTTGTCCACACTGAACACCCCCAGCCCCCTCAGCCTCTCCCCACAGCACTGGTGCTCCATGCCCTGAATTCACCAGCTTCACTTCTCTTCTCTGGACCTGCTCCAGCACCTCAGTGTCTTTCCTGAACATGTTTCTGAACAAAAACTATCTGAAAGTCTGCAATTTTTCAACCAACTCAATCCAAAGCAGGGATCAGCTGCCCAGCTCTGCTCACAGCACAGGAGCTGCCCCAGGGTCTCCACTCCCTATGGATTTAAAACACTGTTGTGCAGGAAGAGCACAGGAATGGACACTACAGAAACACAGGCTGCAAATATACTTTAAAGACTTATTCTCTCTCTCAAAAGCATTAATAAATAAGCTGTTGGCCCAAGGGGAGCATCAGACAAACCCAAAATAAACATGACCAACCAGTGGGTCCCAATACTCTCAAGTCACAGGATCAGAGGATGGTTTGGGTTGGAAGAGAAATTAAATGTGATTAAGTCCCACCCCCTGCCATGGGCAGGGACACAGTCCACTGTTCCAGGCAGCTCCAAGCCCTGTCCAACCTGGCCTGGGACACTTCCAGGACCATCCCTGTGTGCTCTGAAGCAGTGTCAGAACTTCAGTAACAGCCTGAGGCAGCCAAAGCACTGAAAGGCAACAAGGGAATTTCCAGATGGAAATTGTCCAGGACAAGACTGAAGGAGTCATTTCTGCCTCCTCAGCCACCTACAAATGTCCTCAATCCCTAAGAATCAGAGTGTGTTTTCCAAAGCCACACCATTAAATCACAGTTCCTGACACTTCTCCTCACCCCCTCCCACCTCCACTTTTGCCCATGACAAATATATCTTCAGCCAACAAATACAAAGGCATTTTCTAATGCCAGAAGTTTTCACAGACCCCAAACAGTAGATACAGAAACTAAGCAGACTGGATAAACTTCCAGAATGAATCTCAAATAATCACCACTTAAGCATTCCCGGTTCAATGACTCCCATGTATAACCACATTTCTAAGGATGCTGGGGGCAGAAGCCCTATCTCGTATTTCAGCTGACAATTTGAATTACCAATGGTATTTAAAACTGGACATTTTACCAAAAAACTCATTTCAGATCAGCTTAAAATGGTAAGCCCAAAGGAATTTACTCCCTCCTCCAGGGAGGACAAGCTGTTCCATTAGGATATGCTACAAATCCTATTAGAATCCTTATAAACTTCATTTCCACAAGGGCAGGTTTGTTTCCAAGCAGGATGGAACTGCAGTGTGACCATCACCCTGTCAATCCATCCCACCAAAACACAGGGAAGAGGCACGGACTGATGTTTGACAGCAGAACTTCTGATTAGCTTTGAGCTCCAGGAGTTAATTGTACAAATTAGCTGGTTTTCTTCAAGTGTATCCTGGAAAAAAAGAAAGGAATTTGCACTTTAAATGGAAGTGAGGAGTCACAGTGTTCCTTCCTTAAAAACAGCAGCAGTATATGGGTAAGTACTCTGAAAAATAGGTACTTAAACCCCAAAACTATGCTGCAGGTGAGTCAAAAGTCTTCCTGAGCTCCGAGCTGGGCTGTCTCGTCCTTAAAACACACTTAACATGCAGCTGCAAACCTTGCCCAGCAAACAAAGGCTGACACAAAGGAACCTTTCCAGGCTCCATAAATACAGAAGTGTCAATTTAATATAAAAAACCCAGCACACCAAGACAAAAAAGGTTATAAATATGCAAACTCCTCCACGCACAGCAACTTCACCGAAACCAAAGCTGCAGTTCATGACCAGGAAGTTTCTGTGGCAGTGCAATTAGGTAATTAAGCAAATGCTTCTTTTTTAATATTTATTTTTAAAAAATATGTATTTTACAACCAGCTCTGTGCCTGTGGCATCCTCCCAGTGGGAATTCCTTCCTACTCCCTTAACAGATGAAGCAGAGAAAGAGGGACTGTGTTTATGTTCTCTGATGACCTCGTTAACCTCTGCTCATCAGCTGAAACGGCCCAAAATGAGCATTTAATGGTCCACGGTTTGCTCCCAAAACACCCACCCCCATGGAGAGCTGGATTCAGCGCGGGGAGAAGGGCCGGGGGTGAGTCTGTGTGAGAACAGATATTTCATATTTACAGTGAAAGGCCTCCCTTCAGATACTGCTAAATATGAGCTCTGCTTCAGAGGATGCCCCTAAATATACATTTCGGAGGCAGAAAGTTGGAAGTCCCTCAGTATTCAATGACAACCAAGAAACTGGATGAGGATGACTAGTACACAGAAAAACAATAAAGTAAAAATATATTTAACAGTTAGGAAATAGAACAGAAAGTCAGCATATCATTCAATAAATGCACATTTCTTTTTCAGGGAGAAATAATATATTGTAAATTTATGAAATAGGAAGAATTAGCAATAAACTTTGCAGAAGAAAGCCCTGAAAAACAAGGACTTGATCAGAAGTATGACCACGGGCAAGTGATCGTACCAGTATTGCAGGAGATGGGTTTAAGGTCCTCCCAACCCAAGCCACTCTGGGATTCCAGGATCCCTGTCACACCCTCCACCTTCTCTGGCTTTGCTGCACCCAAGAGCTCTGCTGTACATCCAAGGGCAGGGAACAGGAGCTGCTCACCCTCTCTGAAACACAGGATTTGGACAGTGCCACAGTGATCTGTCTGCTCGGGTGCCTGTGCCTTTCCTAACAATTCCTAACATTCCATTTGCTTCTTAAGGTTTTGCATTTTCCAAAGACCTACCTGTTTCAATGTCACACACACATTTTCCAGCCAACACCATCACCACATGAGCTCCCAGGCCTGTGTTTCCCTGTGCAAACCCCTGGGTAGGACACTGAGCTCCACCTGTCCCTTCCCTGCTTTGCTGTCCCCTACACAGCAAGGCACTCCCGAGGCTCTGCACCGGCAGCAGCTGCTCTCACAAGCCCGAAGAACTCAGGACAGCAAGACCGGTCACCCCAGATTCCCTTTCCCAGCTCCCAGAAATGCTGAGCAGACTCAGGGCAGCCCCAGCCCCACTGCTGGAGCCAACACTTTATTCCCACTCTCATTTCTGTTAAACAATGAATTCATTCCCTTTTACTGCAGAGGACACTCCCTCTGACTCCCAGGACCAGCACTGCAGTTACACTGTCAGAAGGATTCTGGGAAAGGAAGCTCAACAACATCCTTCACAAGGCTCCCAGTAGCAAAGTGTGGCTTTTTCCACACAAAACATACACAAATGGATTAAAATGTCTCACACCACTACCTTGTATCACAATTTTTGTCAATCCATCTGGTCCAGACACGGGTTTAACTCATCCACAGACCCCCAGATCTCCCCGCAAAGATCTCTAAAAACCTCATGTCCCACTGACCAAGTAGCTTCAGTCCCCTTTTTCCAGTGTGCTAATTTAAGTGGTAGGTTACACAGCACACTTGGGAACTCAGGATTTCACACTTCATCTCGCTGAGAAATGTGGAGTGAACACCATCTGCTCCTGCTGATCACTCCCTGTTCACTTCAGGGATTTGAGCTGAATTATTTCACTGGCTCTGCAGTTCCAGGTAGGACCTCCCCCCAGCTTCCTCTATTTGGGCAGATAAAACACAATTTAAGACAAAGTCTCCAATTTTGCAGAGCACACAGGCAGCAAGAGTTCACTTCTCTGCTCCAGGCCATCTTCTCACACCCTTCTCTTTCCACTCCACCATCCCTAACCCTGTGCTGGCCCTGGCAGGCTCCCAGCTCTGACAGGTCTGGAAAAACCTATCCCAGGATTTGTATGTTATTAGCAAGTGACTGAAAGCTTTGTATTAATCCACTTGCAAATAAACATGAGAATAATAATTTATTTTCCCTGTCACTGAGAGATTCCTGGGGAGGTTCTGGAGATGGGGTTGGGCCCTCACTGTGACCAGGTGATGGGTTTTGGACCTTTTTGGCTGTGCCTTCTGCTTTTTTAGTGAAACTCTTCAACCTTACAGAGATCTCCCTTTATAGGACCAAATGCTGATGACTGCTGTCACCACCCACCCTGGGATGGCAATCAGACCCTAATAATTACCCCAATACATTTCAGATTTGAGCAGCTCTGGGCTCTTCCCAACCCTCCCTGGGTGCTCTGCCCCAACATTGGGGGGCCACAGCATCCCAATGGATGGGGGGGATGAGGGCAACACCCCACACAGCTTCAGTGGGGGCAGAAGATGTGCCAGAGCCTCCTCTGCTGTGCCCCGAATCCTGAGCTCTGCCCAAGGGTCACAGAGAAGCTGCTCTGTAGGACCATTCAGTGGTGCCCAGTGACAGGACACAACAGGTTCCATCTCAACATGAGGAGAAGTCTCTTTCCATGGAGGGGACAGAGCACTGGAGTAGCTGCCCAGGGAGGGGGGAGTCTCCTCTCTGGAGACATTCCATGCCCACCTGGATGTGTTGCTGTGGCCCCTGCTCCAGGTGACCCTGGTTGGACGGGATGATCTCCAGAGGGCCCTTCCAACACCAACCACTCTGTGATTCTGGAGTCCTGGGACCCACTAGTGTTTGTTCCACACCAACCTAAGTTGTCATAGTTTTGCACACAACAGGTGGACATGAAAACTTTAATCATCTGTAGACTAATGAGGCACAAATTTGCAAATTTCTGTTTCCTTCTGTGTGAGAGTTTTTGCCTCGATAACTTCTGCACTGTCACCCCCCTCCTCCACTGCTTCTAGTAAAGCCTCTCTATGACCAGTTTTTATCTTGGATACCAAAAATTTATTTCCTTTTTTTAAAAACTGAGTCCATTCTTTGTCTAAGGACATTCTGAAAACTTCTGAAGGTACAGTCAGGGATTAATGTGCTGTTATCACATGAACTTCCCAGTTAAGGAGGTACTCGTGACAAAGAGGAGATGACAAAATACATTTCTATATTAAAATGAAACCACCATTTCATATGTAAAAGCTTATCAAGTGTAATAAACTAAACCAGAGCTCCTTCAGTGCTTATCAGAGGGCATTCCTGATTATCATTCAAAGCAAGTCTTCCAAGCAACTTCGAGGATGATTTTTAGGAGTAAAAACTTTAATCTAAGCATCAATAATGTAAAACTGTTCCATTCATTATTTCTCTGTTTTACTAAGCTCCCCTTCCCCACTCCTGCCAGGAGAAATCACTCCTGTTTGACCCTGAACCTCCTCCAAGCACCATGGAAACATCTGAATAACAAGAACGCTCATCAAAATTTAACCTTCCTCCAGCAGCGCCCAAGGCCATGAAATTTTTATGGAATTCCAGAGCCTCCTTCTCCACACAAGGAAGCAGCACACAGCCCCCTGCAGGATGCAGGCCTGGGGCCTTGAGGGCCTTGTTCCCCATTCCCAGCTGAACCCCTCAGCTCCAGTCAGCGAGGGAAGCTCCAGGAGAAGGGTCTGTTGGGATCCCTCCTGCCCCTTCCCAAGGGAAACACCAACAGGGACCCTCCAGCCCTCCTGAGACCATTCCATGGGAGGATCTGCAGGGCTGGTTTGACCACTGTCACTTCAGGACTTAGGGATGGCTGCTCTGGAGAGGATATAAATATGTATATGAACACCTACACAGCAAGGCCAGGACAAAATGAACTAATAGTTAAGTTAAAAAGCCTGTGTGATACTCCCCTGAGGGGAGCTCAGGAGGAACTAAGGAGGGATGCAGACAAGTCGGTCATTTTTAAGGTAACTTTTAATTCCATGTTACTTGGTTTTGGCTCTCAACCAAAAGACCAAATGACATACTGCTTTTGCTTTGATTTTAGAAGAAGTAATACCACACAACTGTGTTTTTATATATATATATATAAAATGTATATGCAGATATACATAGTGTACCCATATATATAGTGCAGAAATAGCTGAGGTCTCCATTTACAGTGAACGACACCCAAATACCTTGTTAAGGAGTTTATAACTTGCCAAATTTGGAATATGGCAAGTTTTCCACCACTATTTTCTGCCTTGAACTGTCTTTCAAATCCTCATATCCTAAGTCTACTACAGTTCAGATAATTTTTGATCAGTGAAGATAAAAAAGAAAAAAATGGAACTTTCTTCTTAAATTGTTCATTTTTGTCAGAGATGTACACAGAAGGGAGACCCTGGAGAGAGGGGAGGAAGTTGGAAAGGGAAATGAACACTTCTGGACTGAACAGAGCCCTGGAACATCAGGTGCCTTCCCAGCTCTGCCCCTCTGGATACTGAAGAAGCAACTCCCATTTGTGAGGGGTGACTGTGGCCCCTGGTCCAGGGCAGGGCTGGACAGAGCCACTCACCTCCTCCGGGGCACAAACCACTCACAGCTCCAAAGGGACACACTGGCAGATGCATGTCCCGAAAAATCAATGTTTAAGTGTCCCACAGGGGGCACTGGAACAGCTGGATACATTGCATCTTCATTTTGCTGTGTCCCAGTCAATTTTTCACATGGATTCAAGACCACTTCATTTCAGCAAAGTGCAAAAGTACAGTCATTAGTGGTTATGAATGATTCAGGTTCCACAGAGCTGAATACCACCAACAGGAATAAACCTGGATTTGAACCAAGCATGATACAGAAATCACGGCACTACCTCCTGAATGAGGAAAACCAGTGTCAGCCTCTGAGTACTGGCTCAATCCTGCAGTACTGTGGGGTCTGGGCACTGCACAAGGCAGCAGATCCTGAGGAGAAACAGCAGGAGAACACGAATTTGAAGAATTTCCTAACCTTATCCCAAAACAAAGGGAAGGAGGAAGTGACAAACTGAAGACAGCAAGCCTGGAGAGGTCTCAGCTTGGCCCTGTGCAGCCTCCCAGTGGGGCAGAGCTGCAGGCTGAGGAGCTGCCCCAGAGGACACAGCCTGGAAGGCAATGGCACATCGTGCACTGTCTGGTCACTGAATGCAGATCACCTCAGCTCACCTGGGGGGACACAGCCAGCTCTGGAACAGCAGAAGGAACTCGTGGGATCCCCTCTCACGTTCTCCAAGGCACAGTGGGAATGCCCAGCTCACAGGAACCAGGCACATCACAAGGAAAACACCTTTTTTCTGATCAAGTTAAAAAACACCATGGAGAGATAATGCTTTTCCATGTCTTGTCTTGCAACGACAAACTCTGCAGCTGCCTTAACACATCAACTGCCATGTATCCAACTGCTTTCATTTCCAGCTCAGTGAAGGCAGGCCTATCTTCACATCAAAGTCCCTTCTCATTTACAAATGCCCAAAATAACCTCTAATTACAATCCACTCCAAGAACAGCTTCTGTGTAAGGAAGGAGCAAACAAGACCCTGCAGTCGGGGAAGACACAACTGGGAGGATTCAATAAAGATGTCCTGGTGTGGTGGGGGAAGGACAGGCTGGCTCAGCCCTTCCAGTGCAGGCTGGGCAAAGGCAAACCCAGTACATTTAACAGATTGGCTCAAAATAAAGGAAGAGAAGGTGCTGCTCCTCCCAGTGCCATGGGACGAGGTGAATACAAGATGTTTATGGAGGGGATGGGAGCGGGAGATGGGTTAATAGGAAAGAAATCCATGAAGGATTGATCAACAATGGAGAAACCGCTCAGAAACCCCCCAAGCTGCAAATGGCTGGAGATTGAGCCACTACCCAGGAGAAACAACAAGTATTCTGCTCTTTTGTTCAGTTCTCTCAGCCATCTGCCCTTGGGCTCTGCCAGGGAGAGGGTCAGGAACGCAGAGTCCTTCTCCTGGTGCAGGTGCTGCTGTGTGGCCGTGTTAGCCCCTGATGTGACCACGTGTGTGTGACAGGACCACATCACACCCTCTGCCTGAGGTGGGCACTGAACAGGAGCACTTGGAATGCTCAGCCATCCTCCAGCCCCAGAGCTCTGTTCCTGCCCATCCATCCCGTGGGATGCTCCTTCCCTGCTCCCACAGCACCCCCAAGTTCAGCTGGAGCTGGAACACGTGTGAGGGCTGAGAGTTTGGGGGCTCTGGGCAAGTGGCATCTCAGCACAGACACTCAGCCTGGGGCTGAAGGGAACAGACCCTTCACAGCCTGGACACTGCACCATACTTAACCTGGGATCATGGAATGCTTTGGGGACCTTAAAGCTCATTTGTTCCAACCCCCTGCCATGGCAGGGATGCCACTCACTGGACCTGAAAAAACACTCACTGTGCTCAAAGACCCAAAGTTAAAATTTAAACATGAGCTGAGTTAGTGCAGGATGGATTTGGCATTACATTTCTACTTCCATGACTGAACACAAACACCACACCACTGTGCTGGACCAAAATACATTCTGACTGCACTTTTTAATTACAGAAATGGATTCTAACCACTTAAATACAAAAGATACAAAATAAACATGGGGCAATCTTTGTAAACTGTACAATGAGTTGCACAAAAATCTTCTCATTAATCTCCCAGCTTTCCCTAACTGCTGAAGTTGGAGTGTGGGGATGCTCCTTACCACACTGAACAGGTATAAATTTGCCAGGCTCTTCTGCCTTTATAGTCTTTGCTTATCTAGAGACATGACCCAGCACATGAGTCGCTGCTTCCAGAAGCAGAACAGGAATTCAGCAGAGCACACACCTCAGTCATGCTCTTTTTTCTTAAATAACATCCAGTAAGTTTGGGGTTCCTTAAGGGAGACAAGTCAAGGCAGGGAGAACCTCAAATCCAAGGAAATTTTTGAAGTTTGTAATATTCTACAAACCAATCCTTCCTGGCAAACAGAACCAGACTGCAAAGCATTCACACACTGAAAACACAAACAGGAGCAGATTAGGGAGGTGTAAAAGTCCCCAGGACTCATATTTCAAATTACTCCATGAAACAGTGGCCACTTTAACAGAAGTAAAGCACCAGAGCCTCCCTAGAGAAAAAACCTGGTCATTCTAACAGGGCTGCCTTGTACCATTTGGTACTTTTGGCAGAGTGGCACAAAACCAGATCAGTGCAAGGGAAGAACACTCTTGCAAAGGCGGTCTGACCTACCTGAGCTATTCCAGGCAAACAAGGGAGTCATTTAGGTTGGGAAACAGCTCCAAGGTCATCAAGTGCAACCCAGCACAGCCAGGCCCACCAGTAAACCACATCCCCAAGTGCCACATCCAGTATTCAAAAATTCCCTTAATGTGCAGTATCTTTCTGCACTTTAAAGAAAACTCTCACTTAGAAAACAACTATCATCAATTATGATCCTACATGAACTAAGGAAACCAAGGTCATGTTCTTCAAGGGAAGCAGCTGAAGATTTGAAACCACAGTGTTTTGCCCAAGCACCAGAACTCCTGACATGATGTTGCTGTGATTGACATGATGCTGCTGCTGCTGCTGCAGAGCTCTGTGACAGTCACAGCACCCATGCAGAGCACTGCAGAGGCTCCAGCACAGCTTCACTCCTTGGGAGTTCCTGCACTTGCTCACAAGCAGAGGAATTTTAGGTAAATTAAGAGGTTAATTGTTGAAACCCTCAGTCCTCCTGCCTGTAACCCTCCGAGCTGCTGCCTGCACTATTCCAGTTGTAATTAAAAGAAGGAGCAGGGAGATTAGCAAGTCTGAAATCACCCCTATAATGGTTAATCACACTAATGATCGTTTAAGCAAATTAGCAGAGCGAGAACCGTGCAAGTGCAGATGAAGGATGTGACTGGAAGGGAATCCACGCTGGGTGCCAAGGACAGAGGCACCACAGCTCATCCTCCCCAGCTCCACCACGGCTCCAGGGGGTATTTTCCTTCCCACTCCATGCAAGCGCTTGCAGAGCTGCACAAAACTAAACTCCAACTAATTATCTGAAGGGCAATGAGTTGAGCCTTATGTTTTTTTCAGAGGTAAAAAAAAAAAAATAACAGGATAGTGGTCATGAACTTTTATTTTTCTATTGCCTGTCTATTCTCACTGGAACCACCTTTCTAAGGGATGGTTTCTTCTCTCTACATGGCATTTCATGATATGCCAGAGAAAAAAAACAGGCAAAAGATAAACACTATAAATCAGAGCTGTGTTATTGTTGACACAGTCAGTAAACAAAGTTATTAATTATACATGTACTTGGAAAGCTGAAGAAAAATTATTTGCCCAAAGGGGAAAGGAATGGCAAAATTGTATTTTAAGAACTCCCCCTAAAGCATCACTCACAGCTTACACAAATCATTAGAATTGAGAGAAATGTGTGTTCCACAGCACTGACACAACTCCCCCAACTACGAGCTGCTATAAACACACCTCAAAAGGGATTTTCAGCTCAGGAAACTGTTTCAAATGGTCCTTCTGCCTCTTTGGTTCCTCCCTGTGCACGAAGCCTCCCTCAGCTTCCCAAACCACGGCATGTCCCTGTCCCGGCACCACGGAACGGGCTGCCTGGGAGGGACCTCAAATTCCACCCACTTCCAACCCCTCTGAGCCCACCTGACACTCCTCTGGACAACCAGGGCCTCCCCATCCTCACAGGGAAGGACTGCCCACAGCTCTGGGTGTCATCCATCCAGCCAATTCCTCACCCACCCACTGCTCCATCAAACAACTCCACGTCTCTCCAGCTGAGACAAGGACGCCGTGGGGCAGTGCCAGGTGCTCTGCACAAGGCAGGTGACACCAGCTGCTCTTCCCTTCCCACCTACACCGAGGCTCTGCTGTAGAAGGGCCACCAAATTTGTCACCAACCCCCTCCTTATGCCTCGGTGAAGCTTCCAGGAGGATCTGCTCCATCACCTTGCTGGGCACTGAGGTTACAATGGCCTGTGGTTCCCACGGTCTTTCATTAAAGGTACTCCATTAGGATGAAAAGAGAACAGTAATTTGAAGCTGGAGCTCCAAAACACCCTCGAGCTCCATGAGTTACGGGGCACGAAGCACAATTGTTTTCAAAGGTTGCCAACATTTTTGCATCCCCTTCAAGAGTATTCCACTCTGCAACATCCCTAAGGAAAAAATACAGTGTCCTGCCTCAGGGAACTGCTCCTTGAGTTTACAGAGCTGGGGCTCCACGGGTCAGAAGCACATTTGGGGAAGGTTTTGCAACGTATGCAAAACATGGCCTGTATGCACAACATTCCCCCTCCCTGAAGGGAACTCTCCGTTTTCTGTGAGCTATCTCACCGGGGGTGGGGAGGTTCCATCGGCCCTTTCAACTATCGCAACTTCTGATGGACACAAAAAACCCGGTTATTCAAACCCTTTGTCGCAGGACAGAGCACTTTGCTGACACCACACCCATGTGCTGGGAGTGGGAGGCACAGAACGTGGGGGATGCCCCTGGTGCTCGGAGTGACCCTCCAGGGGAGCAGTGCAAATCCCTCCCTGGGGAAATGCTTTGGGTAACCTCACAGGGACCACACTTGGGCTCCAAAGAATCTCAAAAAGGGAGACCACAGATGAAACCTCCCAGTCAGCACTTGAAAATAAACAAGACCAGCATAGCTGCCAGAAACCAGGACTGCTTAGAAAAATAATATAAAAATACCCTTCTGCCATTTATTAACCATGAACCACCCTGCTGTGAGCCTGGATTCCTTCTATCCACTACCTTGGATCCTGATCCCATTTCCTTACAGGTGACCCTCCAGCAGCCCTGGGAAAAGGGCACCTTAAAGTGTCACCGAGGAGCATAAAACAACTCACACGTTGTATTCTGCAGCTCACACGTGCCCCCAAGGCCTCCCCACTCCCCCAGGCACCACAACCAACAAGCCCTGTTTACTCCAGCAATCACAACTGCACAGTGATTTTCTTGTACATTATTCTGCTCACGAAGCCAAACTAATTAAGTGGAGGCTGCGGAGGGAACGGGGCACCGCAGACAACGACCCGCCCCCTTCCACAAACCACTGCATTGTTTCATCTCTGCAACTTTGGGATAAACTTCCCTGCCAAGGAGCAGAGTTTGGATAATGAGACATCCAGCAACAGCAATAATCTGGCTCCCGTTAGAGACATGAATTGTCTGCTGGGATGAGAGTCAGCCTAGCGATCATAAAGCTTTCCCTGGAAGCAAAGGGTATGTTCCCTGCATGGCCCGGGCTCTCCCACGAGGTGGGGAATGTCTGGTGCTCTCCAGCAGTTCCAGTTGAACTTCACCCTCAGTTTTCATCACAAAATTTGCTGGTGTGAAAGCAGAGCAAAAGTTTCTGCTGAAATGGACAAAAAACAATTAAACCCTATAAATTCAAAAATACAGCTTAAGAGCTTGAGTCAAGCAATTAAAATGGAAGGATGACCCTGATACCCAGAGAAAAATACTTGCCATTTAGGGCACAACTCCTATAAAAAGAGCTCTCACTTAAAGGAAAGAAGGCATTTTAATGAGCTGCTTCTTTCACACATTCACATTTCTTGGAAGTCTTTGGCATGTGCAACTTCAAAATTACTACTGAATCTTTCAGGTTTCAGTTTGTAATTGAAGCTGTCATCTCTTTTTGACAGGGAATAAAACCAGTAATAAAAACCCCATAGCCTATTTGAGATGCACTTGTATCCTTGAATCCTTCCAAGTATCCAAAAACACTTGGAACCATGAGCCAGCTGGACTTACCTTTCCTTCAGGCACTGCCTTCAAAAGTAGCAAATCCTGTGCTGGGTAAAACCCGCTCCTAACTCAGAAGTCCATTTTGAGTTTGGAGATCAGACAGACACACGTAAATGTGAAACCTGGGCAAACCCCTGTCCTCCCTCTAACTCCTGTGTGGGCCAAAGGCACTGTCAGCAACCTCAGCTCACTGTTTCAAAAGCCATTTTTGGGTAAAAAGTATTTCTTTGCCTGCAGCAGCAGCTGGTTGAAACCCCTGTTAATATGATAGTCATTTATTAGAAATTCTAGCTGAAAGAGAGCCCAGCTTTTACAATTCCCTCAGTTCAATATCACTTTCCACACTGAAGATATCTAAGACACTGCTGCTTAATTTAGTAACATTTTCATTATCCCTGAGGATTACTCAAGAACATTTACAAGGAAAACCATTTGTGTGAATAGTGTGGGTTACTGATAATTTGGTTTTGTCTTTCTTAATGGAATTTTTTATATATATCACAAAGGGCTTTTTTTTTGAATTCCAAGTGTGCCTCATCTTGCTGGCATGTGCAGTTCTGGAGACATTACCTCCCAATCCACATGCAATTCCATTATGGACACTCAGCCCAAAGGATCTCATCTCTGTCCTCAGTAACCCCAACTCATTTTGTGCTGTTTTGCAACTGTTTTTTCAGCACCACAAAAATCCCTTTGAAAACCGTGCAGCACCTCTGTAACACAAGAAAAGCTTGCCCAAATATAACCAGACTGTCCAGGGAATTTCAGATGTTTCACAGAAAGAACCTCACAGTTAAGGGTTGTCAGGCACTCAGAAAACACACCTGAAGACAAAAAGCCTCCCTGGCAACACACTCCTCATTCCCAGACCGCTTTGGGGTCGCTCCAGACAGCTCATCCGTGGGATGGGCTCCAAGCCCAGACCTGCCCCATCCCTGGTCCTTGTCCCTGGGATGGGCTCCTAGCCCAGACCTGCCCCATCCTTCATCCTTCCTGCTGGCCAGCAGAAAGTCCTGGCTGCGGGAAGAGCACGTGCTGCTGGCTCTGGATGCAGCAGGATCGTGACATTCCCAGTCATGGGTGATCAAAGAGCAGGACTGATGCCAGGGGACACATCCCACGCCTGCAGTTCTGCAGTGGGTACACCCATTTCCAGTTCCTCCTCCCAGCCTGCCAGGGGGTGGATGTGCCTGGAGAGCTGGACATCCCTCACTCACAGCTCTGGAGCCCAGTTCAAACCAGAACACATCTGTTGTTCCAGTGGTGCCCAGTCTGGGGTCTCCTCCCCTCACAGACCCGGGAATGGTCCATATGGGGGTCACACATCACCCCTGTCCTCACCAACTTTCAGGGATCATCCTGGGATTGTCCTGGCCACAGGAATTGACTCTGATCACATGCACAGTACACGGCACCAACAGCAGGGGCCTCTGCTCAACCCTGATCCAAGGAAAGGTTGGAAAACCATCCCAGCCCTGGGCTTCCCACAGTTTGCACCCTTGGACATGGCAGGAAACAGAGATCACAGCTTGGCAAGGCTCCCTGAGCTTCTCCCACAGCAGCTTTGACTGCTCTCCAACACCACCACTGAACGTCCAACCCTTGCACTGCTACCAGGGGATGAATCCTCCCTCAAGTTCCAGCAAAGCTCATTTGCGAGACCAGGAAAGAAAACTAATTTCTGTGCTCCTTTGAAGAACTGTGGCAAACTCTCTTTGACACGTTTTACTGTCCTGTGCTCCTGAAATATGGCCAGAACTGGACAAATGATCCTCCTGGTCTTAAAGAAAAACAAGAGAAATCAAGAAAGACAAAAAACCCCAACATTTCAACTACAAAACAAGATGTAGACAGGGAGCAGTAACTGAGAGGCTCTGCTGAGCCCAAGTCCTGTCGGCAACAGAAATCAGACCCCAGAGTCTTTAAACACACAAATGTGACTTTTGCATCATGCAAAGAACATTTTGGTTTTGTGGGTGTTTACAGTCGGCATTAAGAATTACACATCTCACCTAGATGGGCTCTTCTGGTGTCCAGGTAAAGCTGCCCACGTGATGTGGCTTTAAAACAAGGCTGCCCCCTGTCCCCTGTGTGCACTGAACACGTGCTCATAATGTTCTCACCAGCAACATCACCCTGGACACAAACAGCACAGAGGGAGAAGTTCCTCAGAAACTCTCTACGTTCATATTTAGTTGACTTCATAACCCCATAAACATCACACCACACCTAAGAGCAGCAGCAAGGGCTGTTTGAAGAGTCTTCTCAGACAACATAGTGCAGTGCAAAGGTAGTGACCAAAGTGACAGAGTTCACCTTCCCCACACCAGATCCTGGAGTTACTGCCTTTGCTTCCTGTCAGTACAGAAGAAGACCACTAATAGAAGTCTCACTGCATTTTCAAGAGTGACAAGTAACTCCTACAAAGCCAAGGTGCTCCTTTCACTTGCAGTAGCTTCCCAGGCAGAGCAGTTCTGGGATAACCAGCAAGGACAATATCCTGTCCCCAATAAGAGCCTTTGGTAGCCTCAGGTTTAGAGCAGCATCTCCTGAATCCCTAATTGAGCTGCAGCCTCTTATCAAGACACAGCACTGAGCTTAATTAAGAGGCAGAAATCGATGGGGATGCTTGAGAAGGTATGAGAAAGGTTGGGGCAATTTTCAGGGATGGTTCACATTTCTTCCCTGGAATTGTTTCCAATAACAACAAAAGCTTAATGCAAACGTGAGAGTTACCCAGACATATTGCTGTGCTGCTGCAGGATTTATGCCTCGATTTCTGGAGCAGGATGAAACCAGCTTTTACCAAAGCAGCTGCCACAGGGAATGCTGAAAAACCAGCCCAAGATCCTCCACTTTGAGGCTCTTCCTTCTGCAACTGCTTTGGTTTCATATCATGACCAACACTGTAATACAGGTATTTTTTGTCATTAGCATAAACCTTTTCAGCTCTACTGAAAATATTTCCAGCATTTCTTTTCAAAGTAAAAACCTGATCATTCTATCAAAACATTTCTTCTGCATTTGCCTCACCCCAATTTGCTCTGGCAGCACAGACAAGGCAGTGATCAGCCCAGTGCCAAGTGCAACCTCTGATTTATCACTGCAGACACACAGATTTAGGCTTTTGTGGTTTTGTTTTTAATTTTTGTTACATTAACACAGTAAGTCACTCAATGCACAGCACGTGATACACTAGCAGACACTGAACGCTGTCTTAGCCAGCAAAAGCCAACTTTCTGCTATTCCAAAAACTCACTGAAAGGGAGTAACAGACAACAACAAAGAGCAGCTCTGCCTCTTTCCCTACAAACACAGGGATTCATTTATTTTAGAGACTTCAAACCTGCCATACCAATTTTATAAGGGGAAGGGAAATGGAAACTTTTTTTTTTTTGCTTTATTGTTTTCTGGTCCAGCATTAACCGCAAGTAAATATTTTAACAGAGAGGGAAAACCCAGGATGCCCCGGCAGCGAGGCAGGGGCAGGAAGGCCACGCTGTGACCCAGCTCAGCCCAGGCTCATGTGTAGAAACCCCCCGGGCACGGGGCACAGCCCGGGATGGTTCCCGATGACACACGAACTTCCCACCCTTTGAGGGCCGCCCGGTCCCACCCGCCGTGTCAGGCAGCACAAAGGGCAGCGACTCGCTGTGTCCCCAGCCCTGCTGTCCCATCCCAGCCCTGCTGTCCCATCCCAGCCCTGCTGTCCCATCCCAGCCCTGCTGTCCCATCCCAGCCCTGCTGTCCCATCCCAGCCCGGCTCAGGGATGTGCTCCGGAGCCTTTCCTGGCTGGGGACATCTCAGAGGTTTCTGTAGCTGAATTTCAGTAGAAGGGAGGGCTTCCAGGATGGTTTCTGTTAGAAGTTGTCAGAAGCTTCTCTTGTCCTGTGGAGCCAAGGACAGCCAGGGCCAGGAGGGACTTGTTGCTTGATGGACAAAGTTGAGCCAATTAAGAATCAATCATCCCTCTGTGATACATATTTAAGAATTTAGGAGTGTGGGGCAGTTGGAAAATTCCAGCCATGGGATAGCACAGAGACCAAGGCCAAAGCAGGAGGAGGAGAAGGAGGGACCCCACTCTGGAGCAGGGGGGGAAGGACTCAAAGCTGTGCCCCCCCTGCAGCCCATGGAGATCCATGGGGGTGCACAGACCCCCCTGCAGCCCATGGAGGAGCAGGTGGATCCATGAAGGAGCTGTTGCCCTGTGGGAGGCCCAGGATAGATAGAGATCCTGGAAGAGACTCGAGGCTGTGCCCTGTGGAGAAGGAGACCCACTTGGAGCAGGGTTTCCCCTGGTAGAAGTGTTGCCCAGGGTGTGGACTCACGTTGGAGAGTCTATCAAGGACTGTCCCCCATGGGAGGGACCCCAGGGGAGCAGGGGAAGGACTCAGAGCTGTGGCCCCCCTGCAGCCCGTGGGCAGGACCGTGGGGGAGCAGGTTGTCCCCCTGCAGCCCACGGAGCCCATCGGGGGGCAGAGACCCCCCTGCACCTCACAGTGACCCCCAGGACAAGAGCAATGGCAGAAACAACAACCACCTGCAAACCCCCATTCCCTGCTCCCTGGAACTGCTGGGGAAAAGTGAACAGGTACAAAGGTGAACACTTAACCCATTTGGGATTTGGCCCTACAGACTGTCTCTAATGTGGGATTCAGCAGCATTCAGCTTCAGAGGTGACACTGTCTCAGCTGCAGGTCTGCCCCCATGACATTCCATGCTCTCTTCCATATCAAACCAGTCCTCAAATGCAGAGTCAAAGACTGGGTGTGTAACCAACGAGTCCATGAATCTCCAATCACTGAATCCTACAGTGGTTTGGGTTGGAAGGGCCTTCAAGTCCATCTCATTCCACTCCCTGCCAAGGGCACAGACACAGAGCAGTAGACTGCTCCTACTCAGCTTTAACACTCCCAGGAATGGGGCTCCCAAAACTCCCTTCCAAGGTGAACATCCCTGAACTCCACCTCCCAGAGGCAGATATTGAGACTGAGGACACAAATCTGTGCAGCCTTCTGGACCCTTCAGAACTCTTCTAGCCAAGTGCTCCTTCCCAGTTAAAGTCACAGTCCTGATTCAGTGTCCCTGTTGCTGTGTGTAGGGCAAATAAATCACTTGTGAAAACCCAGCATTAGGGCAACAGAGGCTCCTCCAACACATGTATGACACAGAGGTTCAGCACATGACTATGTGCATTACATGGTATCTGCAAGTGACACTAGAACATCCAGGTAACTCATTAGTTTCAGGTACCATTTATCCCAACTGAAAATGGTACTAAATTTAACAAAAAAAGCCCATGAACTACCCAGGTTGAAGACTGGACACACCTGTGTGCACCTGGCAATGAGCTTTCTCCCATCCTCTCCCACAGATCTGCCAGGAGCCCACAGTCACAGACAGGTATTTGGTGCCAGCTGAGCACAGCCGAGGCCTCAGGAGACCCCTGAGGTATCCCACCCTTTAGGGATGCTCAGGAATTTCATCCTCACTGCCATGGAAGAAAGAGTATTCCAGTAACCAGCCCAAGGCAGATTGTTGGGACCACACCAGAGACACGTGTTGCCTTCCAGGGTTTTAAATCCTTGTTAAAGGACAAAGAAAAGCTGCTCTTAGAGCAAAGTAACCTTTAATGAGCATTCTTTCTAGTCCAGGCACAATTTAACCTTGTAACTGGATAAAGAAGGTTGTTTCAGCCTGGAAAATTCAGTTAATCCATCCCTGGCACTGCTGGGAAACCTCAGGGAAGAGGCAACCACCCATCTCTTCATTTCCACTGCTCCAACACTGGCAGGCACTGGCACCTTCCCCACCCCCAGCCCAGTCCCACTGGAATGGCAGCAGAAGGAAAAATGGATTGGCTGCCTTGGCACAACCCTGAGTGCTCTGCTGAGATCTCCTAACAAAAAACCCCAGGGTTTCAAGGAAAGAGGCAGGAAAAGAGGAGAGACAAGGAGTTAGTACCCAAAAAATGATTTCTTGTCTGAAATTGTCAGATTAATTTCCAAGAATGGCAGAAGTAGCTTAAATTAAGCAAAATCATGCTGTTATTAGATATAAGATATGGCAATTTCTGCAGTCCAAAAGAAAATGATACAGTGATCAGGTAAGAGTTACTCAAGCCATTCAACCCTTCACCAAAGTACAGCACTGCAGAAATACAATTACTCCCTACAGAGACCTCTCAAAGAAAAGGAGAATTAAGATTAGAACTGAGAAGTAAAATCAGAAACACTACTATCCAAAATGCATTCTGTAGAATCTTTAATATATTCTAACACTCAAGCATTAAAGCATTTTTTCTTCTAGTGCCAGGCATGTACCAAGAACTCAGCACAGAAGAACTGGCAGGACATACTCTAAATCTTTACAAGCACCTGAAGAAACCCTCTACATGAGCTCAGAAAAGGAACAAAAGGGTTCTCTCCAGCTCACTGTCATCCCCCAGTGACCTGGCTGAGTGTCCTGCATTAAGGCTGTAATCTCACTCTCATCCATGATTTGCTTAATTGCATCAGAGCATTAATGTTATTAATTGCTGCCACTGTCCATAAACCACAAAGCCAATTTTGTGGGATAGAGAGGCTGGAACTGAGCTAAACACAACCACCAGCAAGTGTCCCAAAGCTCCAGGAACAGGACTATTTCTAGGAGCACCAAATCTTTACTCATTTGGCCCAAATACAAGGTAAAAATATGGGTTTTATTCCGCACGACCAGAATTTGTTGGCTTTCAACACACTGCGAGTCCAAGAACCGTCTTTGGTCACAGAGGTTTTGAACAAATATAAGCCTTTATTCATGGTTGTTCAGTGACTCATTTTATGCCACTAGACCTGCTTTTCAGACCAACTTTGCAGCACCACAGTCCCTGGTAACACAAGTCACTCAAGTTCTGACAAGGACCCTGCACACACAAACCACTCATACATGCCACGTATGAAGAATTTTAAACCCTTATTAAGATCCAATTAATAAAGGCATTCCTCATGGAATGTAAGAAAGGCCAAGAAGCCAAACTTCTATATGCATTTCTCCTCTCTCCTTCCCAAGTCTACTTTCTTTGCTTACCAAGTCTGTTGTATTTATTTTTTTATGTAAAGTAAGATGTTACTAAAACAGCATTATCAATATTTCAGTGCTGTTTCCAGCAAGAACAGCTTGCAAGAGTAAGCAAACAAGTTACACACACAATAAACCAGCATATTACTAAATATCTCAGCTTTTATCTTCTGTCAAGGTCCTTGAAAACAAGAGCAGATTTAAAGATTATGAAAAATACACTATGTATGTCCTTTCCAAAGAAAGCCTAAGTTGTGAGACTGCAGACCAGCGTCCAGATGTGATCAGCCACGCTGTGGCCTTTGTCCTCCTTTAAAGTTGGGTATTATATGAGGGCACAGAGCAGCTTTGAAAGACATTATATATTTATAATAACAGTCTAGTATTATGTGCCTTTTGCAACCGGACTTGCCTATCTCATAATGGCCTTATCAGCCATCAGCGCTTGCAGCAAGTGTGGGTAAAACCCTCCCAAATCCTCGTTTGCCAAGTCTAGCCATGATGATGACGATGATATATTTATATATAATTATATATACAATATTTGACTATTTAATATTTAGATAATATTGACTCATTGCATTATATAACCTTTGACTATGAAATTGCAAGCAGCCTGAACAATACCTCACAGCAACACCCCAGCGTTCACAGCGGGACTGGAGGGTTTGGTTCGCTGTTGTCAGGTCGGTTTCCTTTGCTTTTCAGCGGGGCCCAAACCATCCCCCAGGGTTTCCCCCGGGTAAAATAGGGCCTTTAAGAGTGAGCACAGAGCAAAGCCCGGGGGAGCAGCCCTCGGGGAGGGCGGTCTCTGCCCTACCTTGCACCGTGAGCTCCGCCTGCGCCGCCACCGTGTCGTTGCCGCTCTCGGCGATGCAGGTGAAGGTGCCGGCGTCGGCCTCGGCCACGTCGCGGATGTGCAGGGAGCCCCCGGCCAGCAGCTGGAACCGCCCGGACCTGGCCAAGGGACACACGTGTGAGAAATACAGGCTTAATTCGTGTCAACAATATAACGAAGTATCCTGTATGGCTTGCCAAATTAGTCAGTGGGATTCCAAAAGCATTGAACATTGTACATCTGGGCGTTGAGGAACATGCCCTAAAGATTTAGCAACTAAAAGCAAGACATGAACTTAGTTTAACATATCAAAACGGGGTAAAAGAAGAAAGCCAAAGTTAATGACTAAGCAGCCTTTTGATACAAGATAGATACAAGGGAAACGAAGATTAAGCCGGGTACCTCAACATAATAGGGAAACAGACCAAGCAAGATAAGGAGGGAAGTACCCGCAGACGAGAGAGAGAACTTCAGCAACAGAGCCTCTCCAGTAAAAATTTAGGCTAGGAATATCAGTCCCATGATTACCAAGAAGCACCACGCAGAGTCAGATGACAAGATTTAAAAGACAATCATTTAATCAGAAATAAAGAATATGTATGTTTTGACTGTATATAAGCAGAGCCTTCGAGCTCTGATGCTGTGCTACTGACAGAGCGGTGACTCTGCGGTGCACCCAGTGTGCTGTTTACGTTGTAATTTTCATTACCTATACAATTAAAACTCCCCTTTTCTGCTGAGTGACTTGGTCATTCCGGGTGGTCATTTACAACAGGCACCACAGCCCGACCCTCGGCCCCGCGGGCACAGCGAAGCTCAGCACAATCAATTAATTCCACAGCAACAGCTCATCATCATCTCCCCCCACCCCGTTCGCTCTTAATTAACTGCGAGCCAAGGTATTGAGGCAAGAGCACCAGAACTGCAGGGAAAGGAAGTCTCGTAAGCGCGGCACTAAGAGGACTGTTTTGCAGATGCAGCCGGGGTGACATCGCTGAAAGCAGAGAGAAGACAACGTAGCAGACCTTACAGCACAAGCAATGCACATTATACAGCAGACGGGAATTGAGTTTCTGTGGGAAGAAAAGCCGTTTCTGTGAGATCAAATATTTCAGAAAAAGATACCTGTTAAAAAAACCCAAACCCCAAATTCATCAGATGACAAAGTGCCTGTACAACATTTTCCCCTCTGACTTGTGAAGGGCAGGGGAAGGGTGTCCAATTCAGCCCTTATAAACACCTGCTATTGGTGGTACATGTAGTGGATAAACGTGGCATTTGATGTCCTGTGCAGCAGCCTCAGCCTCCAGCCACACCCAACCACCACTGCTCTTCACCCCATGCCACTCCACTGCACAAGAGTCTTCCAAGATCCTCCAGCTCTCCAAGTTTCCACAGTAAAATGCCAGGGGCCAAATGCCAGAGGACCCCAAGCCAAGACACAAATTGTGCTTGGATGCTGACCCAGAAGCTTTCTTCTTTCCAGCTGGAAGAGTCTCCCTGTGGGCTCCTGCCTGGCATCCTTGAGCCACAGCTCGGGGGCAGGAAGGGACTGAATGCTGTCACAGCAGGAACTGAACAGTACACTACAACAATTGATTTTGGTCTCTACAGAGAGTGGCCATTGCACAAAACCCAACCTCGCTGAAATACCTAGAATTATGTTGGTAGGACCAATCCTCACCTACCTGGAAAGGGAAATTGGTGGGACACAGACTTCTTTCTGGCTCATCTCACTAATTACCACATAAATACTGAATTATGATACTTCCATAATTGCTGATCAAATGCCTAATTCAATGCATTTAAAAGCAGAGCAAGTAAATCCATTACTGGAATTAAGTGACACAAACTAGTCTTAAAGCATCCAGAGATGTCCCTACCCAGGTATTCCCTATGGAAAGCCATCCTGTTCCCATTAGAAACAGGAGGACCATGAGAGGGTTTGTCTGGAAAAAGTGCAGGGAATTTGAGTGAAGATCTGAGTTTTAAAAAACATATGAAGGGCTTTCCAAATGCTGGGAATGCCACTGAGGCTTATGTGTGGGACATGGCAAGGCTGCACAAAACCAGGCCTAAAGAAAAACACAGGAGTGAGACAAGCCTGGGCTTCTCTGCCTTCTTTTATGATGTGAAACAGCTGCTTTGAGTAGCAAAGAACGTGCTGAGGGCTGGGATGAACACAGGGAGAACTGGAGCCAACTGGGACACATGCTGAATGTGCCAGGGCCAGCCAGGGCACAGACAGGGAAGAGCTGAGCCTGTCAAATTCCAAAGGAATGGTAAAAGGCTGCTGGGAAATCCTTAGTGCCTTTTTCAGGATATCCACCACTGTTACCCATCCCAAAGCAACACGGGCCTTAGGATGCTCCTTTCCCCAGACTACTGTGGTTAGGAACCAGCAGTTGTTACCAAAACTATCAAAAAATCACCGGTGGTGTCACTTAGGCAACAAAACTTTGCCACCACTTGTAACACGGTGGCATTTTCAGGAATTCCTTTGGCAAGAACCAAGGTCACACCGTGCTCAGCCACCACAACTGCATGCCATGGTTTTATTCTCCTGGATCATTCTCCCCAAGGAAATCTGGAGCTGAGTCCAATCCAGAAACACGTGATCCAGCACAAGTTCAGTGGGAGCAAACAGACTCCTTGGGGATTCCCTCTGTTTGTGTCAGCTGCAGAAAGATTCTGGTCTTAAAGGAAAGCTGCCTTTGTAATGAAGTAAAAACATCTTAATTTTGTAAGGGCAATGAAATATTTCCACAAAAGACTGAGGAAATCAGATTTCAGATGCTGGAGACAAAGAATCAGTTTAATATAAAAGTGATAACATGAAGTGTCATTAAAAACAACAAAGATTGATCACTCAAATGTCAGGGAAGAGGAAAATCAAATTCCAGCCTTTCTATGCATTCCATACATCCCTCATTCCCACATCCCCTCACACAACTGCTGAGCTGCTCTGGATGCCTCACTCACAGGCTTTTTGTGTTTCATTATCACAAAATACAGTGAGTCTTTATTAATTTACTGTAGTCAAACTGCCAGTTATACCCTGAGGTTTGGACTTTTCTTCCCCTCTTTTAAATTACTATTCCCAAACCATCTTATAATCTATTTGCTGTCTTGGTAAAGCACAGCAGATAAAATTAGACAGTAAATTAGATTATTTTGTGGAAGCTACTACCAGAAAAATCTCCATAATTACTTTGCTATGTTTAACCTTTCCTGAGCTGAGTGAGTGTAATTCACTTCATACCAATCACTCTGAGAACCTTGCAAACAGTAATTGTGTAATAATTAAAATATCACACATTCCTGAGAAGCACTGAGGAAAAACCCTGGAATATGGATGTGATCACACAAGTAGAGAGAGCAGCAGCAGCAAATGAACACAAGACCTCAGCTGTGCCACCTCCTCACTGCAGGACACTGTAACTGCACCACTATGTTACGGTTTTCTGCAGGAGTTTTTCAGTGACATGAAATGTTGCTGTATTGAACAGAGTTTGCTGCACTTCCACAGCCTGGCCAAAATGTTGCTGTTCAAGCCCTTCCAGTAGTTTCATTCCAATCCACCATCTCACCTACTGCAGCTTTCTAAGGAATTTGTGGCACCTGGATTTGTACTTCCCCCCACAGAAGTGTCCCAGCATAAATCAACACGCACAATGCACAGATGCTGCAGCACACACTGATCCACACACCAGAAAGTTCCCCAAGCAGATCCTCTGCCAAACATTGGAGACTTTGGGCCTGTGCCCCAAGCCCTGAAAACCCTCCTTGGCGGCCACCTGAAAATTCACTTGGCAAATTCAGAATTGCCCAAAGCACAAAGGGACTCTACACTTGCTGAAGGACTGACCCTCACACAGCAGGATCCTTACCCAGATCAGACAGTTAAATAAAATTTGTAAAATTTTATGAAAAGGCTTTTAAAAAAATTTCAAGAAAGGCTCAAAGCTGGCTCAGATCTAAAAAACTCTTCACTCTGTACATGCCCTTTCCATCCCAGCCTTGTGGGTCAGACAGTCCTGACACTACAGCAGATCTTCCTTCAGGAAGTTCCCTGCAAGGGCCTAAGACTTATTCCAACAGCTCTGTCCTCCAGTGCCTTCCCCACCTCCTTCCACCTCACTCAGTATTCTCCTGAGAGGCTGCTCTTCCTGAGTTTATGGAGGAAATCCAGCTGGAAAAGCAGGATGGATATTCCCCCTGCTGAGCCACCTGGGAACGGGCAGGGCTCCACTGGCATGCCAGACCCACGAGCCCTGCACCCTCTGCCAGGCATTGGAACACAAATCCAGGGGCTTCCTTTGCTTTCTGACCTTTGGATTGGGAGCTGAACCTCAGCCTGGAACAGGCTTTGGCCTTTTCTGTTCCTTACAGATGATGGAGTTTTGAGAAGACTCTAATCCATCACAATGACCAGCTGGACTAGCAGCCAGCTCCATAGAAAGCTGTCAGCACAAGTCCAACACCTTTTCTATTACTGGGTCCAGTTTCCCACTCTGCAACATCTTCCCTTTGGAACTGTGCACAAAGCAAGGAAGGTGTCCAGGGAGCAGCTGGAAGGGGCACAGAGACCCCTTCTCCAAAGGCTGCTCTGCTCTCCAGCTCTGAGGACCACAATGGCCCCAAGCCCTGGGTGGAACTGGGTCAGTCACAATCTTTGATGGATTTCCTTGTGAAGAACCAAGAAGTCAGCAGTAATTATATTTCTTTAAAGTCTCCAACTCAGCAAGTTCTGAAAGGATTCCTTGAAGTTCTAAGAGCTTTGCTACAATGGAAACTCTCAGCACTGCATTCACTTCAGTTTCTCACCCAGCACTCCAATTTCCTTCTCTTTCACTCTAATTAATTCGGGAAATATTTTATCACAGCAAACTAATTTCACAATATATTGCAATACAGGCTGGCTGGCTGAACAACTGCCAAGACTGTCATCATTCAAGTTTACTCACATTTATCCATTAACATAAATCTTGTTGCAGTCTTCAACAAATAATCCATCAAATTTAATCACCTTCCTTTTTTTTTTTAAGTCCTACACCAAGTAGTTAATTCCAAAAAAAAACCACTCCCAACTCTTAAAAATCATCTATTTTTCCTATAAATACAGGCTCCTATCCATATTCTCCTTAGCAATGCAACTTGAAAAGAAAACATCTAGTTCTGCATTAGATTAATTCCTACAATAATGACAGTGTCAAAATAAGGTTGTGTATCAAACCATTTCACAAGAGATCAAAATCAGGGTCAAACCTGCCCAGAAGATCCAAGTTCTGTTTCCTCAGCCATACACAGAGACATGTACAATATAAATGTATATAGCCATGAATATGCATGTCAATGTCTGCTCTGTGTGTGCCTAAACACAATCCATCCTTTCAGAGCTTTTCCCAGGCAGAAGAAGGTATATTAAAACCTGCCCAGATGAAAAGGATCAGTTTTTATTTCAGCCAAAGAAAAGCTATGCTAAGGAAAGTCATACTTTACTATCAAAAGGGGATTTCAATACAAATTAAATGTGATTTAGTTTGTAATTACATTAACAGACCATGCATAACAAGCTAAGGTAGCTATTTAGCAGCAGTATCTGCAGGCTTTACTCCAACAAAGAATCTTAATTTTTGGAGATTTTCCAGTTATTCTAATCAAACAAATAATACAATGGCTGTTAGGGGAAATGGAGTTTAAGAACTCTCTTTTCTGCTGTTTGAATCTCTTCCTGTAAAGCCAGAGTCATGAGCAGCGGACTTAGGAGCTCTGGCACCCTTTAGGGAACAATGAAAGACTCTTACTCCTATAGAGGGGTTTAGATAAAGATCAAATTGCCTCCTTCACCCACCTTAAAAGTAAAGTCTACAGTGAGCACACATTTCCCTGTTTAAAAAAAAAAAAAAAACAGGCAAGAAGAGAAAAAGAGTTAAAAAGTCAATTGGAACCTGTTCTTGTAACAAAGGACCATAATACTAAAAACTAATACTTAATATTCTGGAAAATCAGGTCAGACCTGGTTCAAATTGTGTACATATAAAGATCAAGTTTATTTACCCATGTGATGCCTCAGCCCTCCAATATAATTTCTCACTCTGAATTCTGAGAATTAAACCCCCCCCGTGCAGCCCTGAGGAGTTATCATGGCAACCTCAGAGAAGAGCTCCTCAGGGAATTGCAGCACTGCACTCAGGAGAGGGCTGGAAAACGTGGGCTCTGTCTATCCAAACCCAAGAAGAAAATCAAAGGAGAGCACTCTGGCAGGTGAGCTTTAACCTCCCTGACCACTGAACCCAGAGAAGGACGGGGTGGGGGGCAGCAAAACTTCATAAAGCTAGGACATGACACCACTTTATGTACAAGAAAACCAAATGAAGATCTCAGCAGGCACATTTATCCTGGTATTTCATCCCACTGGACCGAGCAGATCTGATGGGTCTGTGCTGGCCTGGGCAGGCAGTGATTTCTTATGGTGGTGACACCACAGGCTGTAAATCCAGTGACCACCAGTGCAGTCCCCCAGCCCACGGCAGCTCCAATCACGAGCCCCTGCATCTCTTTAATTTAAGAGTTGCCAAAAAAGGGATCTATTGTATCACTGCTGCTGCAGAGACTCGTGTGCTGCTCTGGCTGCCCCCCACGCCACCATTCACCTCTCCTTGTTCCCCGGTAAACTCGGGTCTCCCCTCCCCACGACTCTGGGGCACAGGGAGAGCATTCAGGAGGCTGGCTGTAAGCTCCTGGTTCTGCTAAGCACGTTCATTACAGGGACAAAAATGCTCTTGATAAGATTTGTTCTGCTTTTTTAATACAGATTTTCCACCACATTATTTTGAGCGAGTACACCAGCAATGACAACGTGGAACAGTTTTCGCCTGATGCATTTCTGAAAGCCCACACTGTGTTTTAATCATGCCTAACATTTTAATATTCTATTTTCATGAGAAATTATGTAATTTTGCTTGAAACACCTAAACTCCCGTGGAACATTGTGACACATAATGGACATTTTCATTGCAGAAAGTGAGTGCAGGACTTCACACAACAATACACCAACACAACGTTGTCTTTGCTTTCCCACAGCATCCTTATCCTCTTAATTGCTTCTTTTATTCCAGTGGCAATCTAAAAGTAATACACTCTTAATAACGTCCCTGCTTCAAGTAAGATCTCTTGGCTTCAGATGGCTGCAAAAAAATACCATGAGACTGTTGCACAAATCTCCTGACCTACCTGCCCTGGCCCAGAACCGGGAGCCCTCCAGCATTGGGAACCGGCTTCTCCCCTCTGCTGTAAAATTCAGCTCACTGCTCCAGAACTCAGCTCGCTGCCCCAAAGCCCTGCTCCTGCAGGCAGGTGAAGCTGCGGGTGGCAGTCACTACTCACCCTCCGGTGATCAGCTGCTCCTCGTTCCTGGTCCAGCGGACGGAGGGCGGGGGGAACCCGGCGGCCACGCAGGGGAACAGGGCGCTCTGCCCGCTCAGCCGGGACAGCGGCGGCGGCGGCCTCAGCAGCGTCGGCGGCTGCGGCTCCTCGGGCTCTGCAGGGTGGGGGACGTGACAAACACCCGTGAGAGCCCACACCGAAACCCAACACAGAACACCGCACGTGAAACCTCTGATTCCATCCCCACCCCACTCCCAGCCTCCTTACCATTCCCTCCACACATGCAAACTTCTTCCCCACCTTTGGGATTCTTGCTCTTCCAGCTCCCTGGGAACCTGTTTCAGCTCAAAGCTACAGCCCTGAAAGTGGAACTTCCACCACTGCCAGAGATTCAGTGTAGGAAGGGTCAGGTGTGAGTTTGTCCTGCCAGACTTGGGCAACCCCCTGGCTCCACTGGGGAGCTACTGAGGAAGTGCTTTCACACACTGGAAAATTAAATTATTGTAGCAGAAACCCACTCTAAGTGAAACAAAAAAACAGGTCATGTGCACGCTGAAATAACCCAAGTTTTACATCCCACCAGTTTTCCATCCTTAGGAAAAAGGGAAATCCTCTGAATTAGTTTTGATTCAATTGGGCTGGACAAGAGTTTGCTCCCTTTGCTCCCCACCTTAAGAAGCACAAGCCAAGTGCACATTTATTCAGTGTGTTACTACAGTTTGTACCCTCTGTCGTGCACCATAACCAGAGTAAATGAGTAGTACACACGAGGTACAGCTTTAGGCTGAGTTACTCCCACTGTGTGTCACTCTCACTGCTCATGCTGCTCGAATTGCTGCACTCTCAGTACTCAAATGTGTGTTTGTAGGTGTGATGACAGCAAAGCTCCAGAACTAGACAAGTCCTCAAATTATTTTTGGCCACCTAAATAGGGGCAGACTCTTCAGTGCCTCCTCTGCTTCTGCTCCCTGAAGCACATTCTGTGTCTCATCACACCCGGACTTGGCTGTGTGTCACTGGGGCCCGATGTGATCCTCACAGGCATTTCTGAGAGTTGTTGTTTTGGTGTTCTAGAGCTCAAAATGCTAAAAATACTACAGAGTGTTTACAGCCCCGAGCTCAGGGCACGCACGTGCTCCGAGGCACAGCACGAGGAGGCTGCCAGGGATTTGTGGGAGAGCAGCACAACGGGTGGAAATCCTGTTTCAGAGGCAGCCAAGGCAGAGGCAGCCAAGCCTTGAGCAGCCCACACAGGAGCCATCCCACGGCTCTGCCCCCATTCCCTGGGAGCAGGGGCTGCTCTGCCTGGGCCAGGAGCACGGACACAGCCAGGCACCCACCCTGACACGGGGAGAGGGGCTGGGCTGAGCCCCAGAGACACAACCCACCACTGCCCCAGGCTCCCAGAACAGGGGTCAGCTCCCAGGGGAGTAGAAACTGCATCCACAAATTGTGGGGGGTTTTTTCTCCCCTTTGTATTCCTCTTGTGGTGGTTTGACTTTGGGCCATCCTGGGAGATAGATCACATGGTTTGCTGTATCCAAGTGGAATATTCCCATCCTATTTACATCAGCTTAGACAGAAGGGGTAAATTGAAGTTCCCAGTGGTGAAGGGCATCAGTCGTGGACCTGCTGTCTCTTCAGGGAGAGCTGCGTGTCTCCTTTTGGGAAGCAGACCTTGTTTATTTGTTCTCTATTGTGTGTGTGCATAGAGTAATGTTAAGCTTCCTTTTCTTCTCTGTATATATGTATTTTTATATGAATTCATACTGCTTCAGTAGTGTTAGAATTCACTTTTCATCCAATGTGTTTTTCCCCTCCCTTTCTCCCTGCAGCTGGGAGGGAGGGGGAAGGTTTTGGGGCCTCTGGATATTTGGCGTTTGGCCAGGGGTGAATGGTCACACCTATGTTCGAAAGGACCTGCTATTAAGGAGCAGAGCTCAGCAATGAACCCTCCTGCTCAGTGGCAGCCTTGTACAGGAAGACACAGAGTAGAACACTGTCCATGGGTGTAAATCCAAGTGTGGGTTGGGTGGATTTCAAAGACTGGGAAGCAGAGTGATGGGGTCACTGTCAGGCACATATCAGATAACAATTTTAAAAGGGAATAAACTGAATAAAGAACAGATTAATTCAAATACTTCTTTCAAATAACATCTCAGATGAAACAATCAATTAAGGGGCCACTCAAGATTAAGGGAGCTTTCCCTTCAACAGCTTAATCCCACTTTTTAAAAAAGTCTCCTGCGAGGGATTTCACAAAACTTCACTATTGATACTTCCACATTCATGACCAAGCAAAGAAACAGTATCAATTGTATTCCCTAACAGAATTTTATTTCATCACCTTCAGTAAAGCCCTACAAAGGTAAGTAAACTGCACCTGGAGCCAAAAGAATCCAAGAGATCAATGCACATAGAACTTTATCTAGATATCTCCAATTGCCAAAACTCAGAGAAGTCTTGAGCATTTGAAGGACTGCAGAAACAAAAATGCAAGCCAAACCACAATAATTCAATCAAACATCTTTTCCTAAAGTGCTGTTCTTCAAAACCTGTATCCTTAGTTGAAGGAGACAAGGCTTTCCCTTCAGAAAGGTCTCATGAACTCAGTGAAACAAATCCCTTCTTCAAGCATGATTCACTCCCAAACTTGGCACACACCCCAATTTCAACAGAGAGCTGCCATTGAAAACTGGGGTATTTTAAAGAGTATTTCTGCCTTTCAGGTAGAAAAGTGCCACAGTGACAAGAAACAGAACTGTTCACTGAAAGGGACCCCTGAAGGTGCCACCACTTGCTGCCCATGCCAGGTTAGGCCAACCATGACAGAGCCCAGCCCAACCCTGGAAGCCTCCCAGGATGGAAATTCAGCAACTCCTCCAGCATTTCTCCAGGCAGGAAAAACTGAACCCAACAGGAAGATAAATTTAGAAGAGACAGCTCTGGAAACAATTAAGAAACCCCATACAAAACACAGCTCCTATTTCCCCAGTTTGGGAAAGCACAATCCACATTCCTGCCCAGCTTTTGGTGACTTTTCAAACCTTTGTGCTGACCAGCTGGGACACAGCTCTCTGCAAGAGTCACTGGGGACACAACACACCAAATGTACCAACACCTGACATCAGCTCTGGACTTTTGCTCTTATAAAAATCTCAACATTTCAGCACAAGAAGTGTGACTAAACCTTCCAAAATAAAACCATCCCCCTTTGAGGTTGGAGACCTCCCAACAGGGCCTGTTGTTTGAACAACCAGAATTTCCTGAATATTGGGACAACTCAAAGCCCCTCAGCTTCAGCACCCCAGGAGCGAGGGACGAAGCAGCAGCTTCTCTGATCTGAAACGTGGGCTTCAGCTGAGAAACTCCGAAACCCCCTGCGGTGGTGTGTCTGGAGGCCTTCCCTAGAAACTGGGGGCAAAACTAGGGGACTATTCCATCCCATTCCCTTACATAATCAGGTGGATAAAGACAGAGAGGGAGGTTCCTCTGTCTCTCTCTTTCCTCTTCTCACCCGTGCTGGGTGAGCACAGAGCCGGCAGCTCTCAGGGTTTGGGTCTGACTGATCTCTGTGAGCTCAGCACTGGCTGAGGGCTGTTGGCTGTGGGCAGAGGGGGAGAGGAACTCACTTCTCCAAAGGGAAGTTGGTGAGATCTTACTGTGTTAGTTGTTCTACTGAACTAATTCCTGGGATTTGATCGTGTGGGATTGTTTTGGTTTTACCCTTTTTGGTTCTTTCCCCATTTTTTCCCTTTTGGAGGTGTTTGGGATTGTTTGGAATCCTTGTATTATATGTTATCTCGCACTGGCCTTATCAGCCATCAGCGCGCTTGCAGCAAGTGTGGGTAAAACCCTCCCAAATCTTCGTTTGTGAAGTCTAGCCATGATGATGAATTATATGTACATAGCATTTAGCTGTATATACATGAAATATCTGTAAATATACATATATTTATATACCTTTACACATTTTCCTTTTTGCTACCTTTTTTCCCCCTCCTTTTCAGGAGGGGGGTTGGAAGAGCTGCCCAGCTCCCAGCTGTGTTTGGGGTGGAGGGGGGAGCCAAGCCACGCTTACACACCCCCAAACATTTACACTCCAACAAAAAGCCGATGCATCCCGTCACGACACAAGCGTGGGACTTTGCAAAGCGAGCCCTTCCCCCCAAACCCCTCCCGGGCTGAGCCCCCCGAGCGCGGCACGGCAGGAGCACCCCGTGCGTACCTGGCAGGACGCGGAGCTCGGCCTCGTCGCTGTACTTGGGGCCGGCGGAGCCCTCGAGGAGGCAGCGGTAGTGCCCGGCGTCGGCGGCAGAGGCGTTGCTGATGACCAGGGCCCCTCCGGGCAGCTGCAGCAGCCGCGGATCCCGCGGCACTCGCTGCCCGTCCCGCTCCCAGCGCACCCACGGCGCCAGCTCCGCGCTGGCCTCGCACGACAGGACGGCGCTGCCGCCCCTCGGCACGGCCGTGGGCTCGGGCTGGAGGCTGAACCGGGGCAGACCTGCACGGGAACCACAACAGCGACAAGTGAGAGGAATAAATATCACAACTTCTTTCTTTCAACTTGCCTCCTGCTTAATTAAGCTACAAGTCTTTAGTTCCTTTCCCTCGTTCCCGTAAGAAACTACACACCTTTAAAGGCACGGAATGGCAGGATGATCTGGGCAGGACGGGACCAGGTCACGAGGTCAGAAGCTTCATTCATAAAATGAAGCTGCTCCCCCAATTCTGTAATGATCTCAGGGGGTGACAGCACAATGCTAAACGTGGGTGGTGAAGAGCTTTTTGGTGATTTTTTTTTTTAAACCATCCGATCTTTGCTCTCCAGTTTTTGTAGAAATCTTTGTAGAAGCAGCAACATGTGATGAGGTCACATGTCCAGACCTTTCTCACTTGAATGAAAAGTTTCTTCACTTGGACTGCAGAATTGTTCATTATTAGCACCCACTTAAGTACAAACTTTAATACATACTTTTAACAAAGCTGCTGTTTTCTCCCACAGGAAATAAGCCTGAACCAGGCCAAAGACACCAACTGTGGTGCTCTACAACCAAAGCCAACCACACAGCAGAGTTACGTGACCAAACACACTGAACACCATCCTCACACCCCACGTTAAACACAGAGCTACAGTAAGAGACCAAAACCCACAAACTCTCTCGTGGGAGATCCAAAACCTGCTCTGCCAGTCTCTGGTTGATGCACAGAGAACACAGACTGAGCATAAAACGTGTGACTGGGGAGGGGGGACCACACCAGAGACCTTCCAAATGCCCGGGAACAGCCAGACTGAACCCCAACACTTGGCATTGCCAACACACACATCACACCTGTCCTGTAAAGCAATTCTTTCCATGGCCTTGCATAGACTCATCCCCAAGTGATACCCACCCTCTCCCCTCTTGGAGTAATACCTGGAGGCTCCTTCTGTCCTCTGAGAAACTTTGTTTCTGGTTTCCCCTCCCACTGTATCTCCAACCAACTTCTGGTCCTTTGATCTTGACCTTATTTTGGTATTAATTATTTTGCATCTTTGATATTTAGCCATTACTCCCTCCCTCTAAGGTATTCATAGGAATAAATATCTCAACTTCTTTCTTTCAACTTTCCTCCTGTTTAATGAAGCTAGTCTTTAGTTCCTTTCCCTTGTTCCCCTAAGAAACTACACACACCTCTAAAGGCACAGAATGGCAGGATGATCTGGGCAGGAAGGGACCCAGCCCGAGCAGAGTCAGCTACAAGGCCAGGGGGTTACCCAGGGATTTGTGCAGTCAGACCCCAAATATCCCCATGGATGGAGACTGCACAGCTCTTGGACAACCTGTTCTAACGCATGACTGTCCTCAGTGCAGAATTTCCTCCTAAATCCAGCCAGGACCTGTTTGGTTTCAATGCCTCCTCCTCTCCCACCATGCCCCACCAGCAGAACAACAAATTCAAGTGCCCACTGTAATTTAGGATCACAAATATCCATGGAAATACTACAAAACTGCTTCTCTGTGTCTCCTGGAAACATCTTCCTGAAAGACTGAACCATCTCAGTACCTCCCTGCACACTGGCAGATCACAATCAATCCCAGAAGCCACTGACTCCCTTTTCCTCTCCTAAACCCCACTCTGTCCCAGCCCAGCCCAATCCCAGGGATATCCCTGCACCTGCCTGACTCTGTGCTGTGACACTCCCCCATGGGGCAGTGTGGAGCACTGTTTAATTCCTCCTGTGGCACCCTCGAGGCCACAGCAATCATTCCAAGATCTCCTGCACGTGCCACACTTGCTAATTTTGTAGGTAAACAGGTTGTTTTTACAGCTAAATGGCTGATCAGGGCATTAACCAGGACCCTCTAAACCCTGGTCTCTGAGGCATCTTTCCTTTCTGAAAGTCTCCTTCTTGACAAACCAATTAAATGTTCACAATTACCTCTGATTCTTATCTATCTCCATGTTCTCCATTATTAAGAGACCTGCACACGAAGGCAATTCTTTCCCCAGCCTGGAAGGGGGTCCTGGATCTCCTCCTTTTGCCAGGTGAGCCCCTGAGCTCTATTTTCACCTCCCCTCTCTGCTCCATAAACGTACAATGACCACAATGGCAACTTGAAGCACAAGTGAGAGCGTTCCTGAAGGACTAAAGCCCTGCAATTTTTAACATAAAGCTCAAATATGCCTTAATTCAATCCCCTTGCAAGAACTATTCACTTCCTGGACAAGACAGGCTTTGTGCACTCTGCTGTGTGCAGGTGCTCCACTGAGGCTGAATAAGCTTTATTTATAATGGTTTCATTACTCACTGGCAGTGAAATTACAGTTGATTTTCCAGGTCATCTTAAACCTTTATTTCAGCATAGTCCTGTGTGTTTTTAAAATATACATTTTAACCTAGGCTGTAATTTTGTCCTAAAGAGTAATTTACTCTTATTCTACAATTATTGGCAATTTGCACTGCTTAGAAGCCACCACTATGGAGGAGGAGCCTTCGCTTTGGCCAACACACACCCACAAAACAATAATGATGGATTACAAAAGGCACTCCAAATACAGACCTTAATTACTACTAATTCAGAGCCCTGTTTATAAATCCAGCAGCAGGTCCCAGAGTGCTGGCACACCTCCTGCAGCAGAACACCACCAGAAAATACCCTCCCATCTGCAAGTCCAGAACCTTTCCATGACAGAGCTTCTCTTTTCCTCTTCAAAATACCAATTATTGACTCCTAGGCCTGCATTTCCTTGACTTGCTATAATATTTTTATTTTTTTTCAATGCATTACCATAAAAGCCAATTCAGTTTTTCCAATTACAGGAGAAACACATTCAAAACTACTGTAAAAATAACTTTTTTAAAAAGTTGGTGTCTTTCTCTCAGTGGTTTGTATTTCCCAAACACTTCAACCAACAAGATTAAGCAAGATGTAATGCCAGTTACAATCCTAGAATGGTTTGGGTTGGGAGGGACCTTGAAGCTCATCCAGTCCCACTCCCTGCCATGGCAGGAACATCTTCCACTAGCCCAGGTTGCTCCAAGCTCTGTCCAACCTGGCCTTGGACACTTCCAGGGATGGAAGGCACATTCCTAAGTGGGGAGCAGCCACCCCTCCTCACCCACACACTGCAGGCAATCAGCTGAAGACATCACCCCATCTTCTGGCAAATGAATGCAATGAAAAATGACACTTTGGGGTTCTGATATTAAAGACAATTTCTGGTGTTTGTACACACATTAATCATTCTGTGTCAGCACACATACATTATGTATCGATTTCAGGACACCAAAGGAAAATGCTACTGACCCAGCAGAACACAGGTTAATAAACTCAATTTAGCAGGGATGGTTTTCCTTTTGGAATGTTCTCCAAACACAGGCAGGAGAACACACAAGCAACAGTGCAACTCTCACCGCGTACAAGGAGAATTAGAGGCATCACAAAATCCACATTTTCTGCCAGGACAAGGCAAATGGGAAGGAGGGAGGGAAAGCCAACTCTGTGCCTATTTTCTCCTTTCCTTTTGTCTCTCCCCTCCCCTCATCAAAGCCCAGAGCAATGGTAGGAATGCGAATGAACAATCTATTAATGCAAATGCAGTGCATTCAATCAGCATTCCCAGTCTAAGCCTAACTGAGATTTGTGGCCCATTGTCTCCATTTCTGAAAAAGATGTGCCTGGAAGAGCAATAATTCCCATGCTCCTGGAAAACACAGATGGTTAAAATTCTGGCTGTCGTCTGCTGCCGTCAGTGGTGCCAGTATTTCATGTCCTGTAGTCTGCACAAGAGCAGGAATTCACTGCCCTGATGCCAACCCAGCCCAGCAGCCTCTCTGTGACTGTGGCCAGTGCCAAACACTTCCAAGGAGACTGAAGGAAAAAGCCCTTCCCTAACGACCAACTACTCCACACTCCCCTGAGTGCTGTAACCAGGCTCAGGGCCCTCCCTCTCTCCCCTCCCAACACTGCAGGCAGCCACGGGGAATGCCCCATTTCATTCACACGGATGCTGCTGCCACACATTCAATCCCCCTCGGAATCCCACTCACCTTTTGGGATCAGTCCTGCCAAACCAACACTGCTAGAGAGAAGCAAGAAAAGAGCACAACCTCCTTGTCCTTAGGGAGTAGAAGGCTGTAGAGGATTCCCCCCCTCCCTGTACAGTCACAAGGCTTTTCATTGAGTCTCCTCTACTGTTCCTGCACAGACTGGAATTTAAGAGAATCCTTTGTATGAAGTATTCAACAGCTCCAAACACACACCCATTACATGTTCGGGCCATTAACTGCTTCCCTAAGCTGGTTTCAGGCTTTTTGGTGACATCTCGATGTGCTCAACAAACGTTTTCCCTTTATTCCCCCGATTATTCCCCATGCAATATGGACCAAGCAAAGCCCAGGAGCAGCTGACAGGGTTCCCAGAACCCTCCCCTGCTGGACAGCAGCTCTCGAAGTCCCCTCCTGCCCGATGTTACTTTCACAGGTTTCTCATCATTTACCCCAGGTCTAAACCAACTGCAGCAGCACATCTCCCACCACTGCCACCCCACAGCTCCCACCTCCATCCTCCCAGTTAAACCAGTCCAGGAGTGATCCCACAAACCCCTCACTACTCTGAAACACTTGAATTTCTCCCCACTCCCATCTGCCTAAGCAAATCTGAGCTCATGACAAATCCAGAGCTATTACTCCTTTATCCCAACAGCCTCTAGGGAAGTGTGAGGATTTCAGGAGCGCAGAAACATGATTCCCTATTGTTAGGATGGCTCCAACATCTGCTACCCCTCAGCAACGTGGCCAAGCACAAAGATGCCACGTATTTTGTCAGTGCACCAGCTCCTCACCCCAACCCTGTCACAAAATTAATAAGTCAGCCATCTGTGGATACTTCATTAAATTATCACAGCTCCTTCTCCCCAGCATTATTCAGCATCATTTGTTGGAGCAGCAGAGGTGTGAAATGGCTTCAAATACACTTCTGTTAATAGGGCATATTTCATGAATCTCACCAGCAAGGGAACTGGACTTTGTAACGGCAAAACACTCCTGGAGAACACAAGGCCAGCACTACCTGACTGAGGGTAAGGCCAGATGCTTCCAGTCCTTTCCACAGATACCAACTAGCACATCATTCCACCCTCTTGCTTAGGGAATCCAGACAGGAGAGAACAAAGCCTGGTCCCAAATCCGGGCAGGAGACAAGGGGCAAGAGTATTCTGACATGGATTGTAACATGGAGAAAGGAAAACCTACTGAATGCCCTTGCTGGCTGAACAAAAGCAGGAACTTTATGGAATACACAACATGAATGAGAAATTTCAGTACAAAAGCAGAATCCTGACTTTGTTAAACACAGCCTTGACAGTACCACCACCTGGCACATGCTGATTTATGAAGGTATCCCTTGGCCAGATTTAAGGAAGAGAGGGAAAGGAAGGGGACACACCAGTCACACACACAGACATACATGTACAATAATGCACAGAGTGACCTGGCAGGATCTCAGAGCTGGTCTGAACCAGCAACTGAGCTCCACATCTCCCAAAGTCTCTTCCAGGCTCAGTTCTCTGATGACACAATGATATGGGAAAGCTACACAGAAAACTACAGAGAGATCAACAAAACACTGCACAAAACACCGTGCAAGGAGGAGCAGAACTAAACTCATCAAAATAAACGTCTAACAGGGAAACTTAGAGCAAAACTGCCCATGCCCTGGAGCACGGGGTTGGATTGCAAGAGTCTGAGGTTCTGATCAGCCCCTCTCAGACCTGGGGCTCAGCTCTGCCACAGAACAACAGGCTGCAAGCAAAACTAAGACAGAAGCACAGAAGGAACGGTTTGTGTAGGGAGGGACCTTAAAGCCCATCCAGTCCCACCCCCTGCCATGGGCAGGGACACCTTCCACCAGCCCAGGTTGCTCCAAGCCTCATCCCACCTGGCCTTCAACATTTCCAGGGATGGGGCAGCCACAGCTTCTCTGCCCAACCTGTGCCAGGGCCTGCCTACCCTCACAGAGAAGGATTTCCTCCCAAACACACTCAAATTGTAGAGGGTGTTTGGAATAGGAAAACACATCAGACCATTCTGATGTTCTACCTGGCAAAACAACCAAATGTGAATTCTAGTCAGGTGATACCAAGAAGAGATCACTAAATTATTTCCGGAATGAAATGGGAGCAAGAAAAATGACTGAAGGAAGATCTTCAAGAATAGAGAGGTCCAACCACAACCACAAGAAAAGTACCAGAGAGCGAGGTGGGGGATGTCAGCCCATGGCACACGGTCAGGCTCAAGGAATGGTGCAGGACACACTCAAAACAGTTCTGCCAACGGAGGAGTTGAAATAGTGCCATTAAAGACAAGACGTCCAGTCAGAGAGGCCAACCAGAAAAGCTGCAGCAGCAGCAGGCAAAGCTGCAGTGCCCAGAATGGATCTGAACTCCACAGGCACAGGGAAACACACTCAGGAATTCTGATGCCACAACAAATGAACTGAGGGCATGCAAAGTGTGGAGTCAATTCTTTGCTACTGCTGAAGATCATTCCAATAGCGAGGCCAATGAAGAAAGCTCTGTGGGACTTGAGGAGAAGCCCTGGAGATAAGGCACACAGATTGCCTCATCATTTAAGGAACTTCAGGTCTTCATCAATAGACTGGCTAAAAATAAAAACCCTACAGGCTCACAATTACTCTTTTTAAAACAAAATCGAGAGCCGTAACAAAAGAAGAATAAGATCTGAGTGTTGTGGTGAAAGAAAAGAGCTTGACAGGTTAAATAATTTTCGGCCCGGGCGAGGCTATCAATTACGGAAGCTCCTGTGAACAAGCTATTCAGAGAAGATTAATGCACAGAGAGGACTGTCAGGATACATTTATCAAGGAACTGGAAGAAAGGAAAGATCTGAAAAACTTTTGCAGGCAACTCTATAGACAGTGACAAAGACAGCTGGTACCTGACAACAGGCATTTAGAGACAGGAAATAACCCCAACAATGTCACCGGGAATACCCGGAATGAGCGAACAGCAAAGAAACTGCAAAACTCAAGTTGCTTGAAGACTGACAGGAGACACAAACACAAAGGAGAAAGCTTCTAGAGACACAAACATGCAGCTGAAATAGATGTCTGAGACAACAAGGGAATAAAGGAGAGACACTGAAAGGCGCAGAGGGAGCGGATCACCCGACAGACCGGTGCTCGGTGCCCGGGACTGCTGCGGGGGCACTGCCACCCCTCTGCTCTCCAAGGCAGCTGCTGCCAGGGCAGCTCAGCACCTCAGAGCTTTGAAGTTCCTCCACAGCAGAGCCTTTCTTAGCTTAACTTGTAATCTGGTCACTTTAAGAGCAGATCTGACAGTGCTTTTAAGTCAGGGTTGACTCTGGAAGCTGTTGGAGAAAGAAGAGCAACACCTTTCCAGACAGGAAATTATTTAGAGACATTTCCTTGTTCCCCACCCCACAAAACAAGGGGATATATAAGCAAATGAATAGGGGGCTTAATTTTTAACATCTTTATTTTTTGTGTATTTATGTCAATGTTGAGAGACATTTCACAGATGTTACCAAGAACTAATCTCACCAAAATCATCCATAACAAGTCTCATAACTTAATTTTTCCTTACTAAAAATTATTTTCCTCTATGAAAATCATTTTTAACGACCTTGAATAATTACTTAATCATTCAAGACTTCCTCTTGAATTTTTTTTATGGAAATACAAAGAATCAATTAGAGACATTTCTGCCTTGATCCTTCTTGCCCTTCCTGCCTTTCACTTGGGATGGGATGATGTACATGCTCTTCTTGTTTTCAAACACAATATTCAGTCCACCAAACACCTGAACAGTGTCAGCATCAAGACCTTCACTGTGACACTCCCTAAAGCTGGAATATGTTGCTGGATCCCAGGCTGGGACAGGCTGCACATGGAACCACCCCCTGCCTGACAGGCTGGGATTTTGGGAGCAGCCTCTGCACAAACTTGTCATGCAGAATGTCCAAAGGGATTGCTGGGGCTGACAGGGAGAGACGAACAAGGCACAACACACGTTTGAGTGAAAACAGTAACACAAGAGGAAAGTTCAGCCCAGTGTCCTGTTTTGGGTGTTGAAGCACCAACAACGTGGTCTGGCTGTGCACTTGTGTCTCACCACCCACAGCCACCCTTGGCACCTGCTGCCAGCCCAGGGGTTTGGGAGATTTGGCACCAGAGCTCCTTTCCCCACAGATTGACTGCACTGCCTTCCCTGTTTTCCAGAGCAAAGGTCAGGATCTAAATGTTCACTGCAGAGAGCTTCCCTTGCTGGTGATTTACAGTAAGTTTGTACTACTTTAACTTAACACAAGGACACCTCTGCTGACCAAACACACACAGGATCCTCTCTTTGCTAATTACAAGGCTTGAATTTCATTCTAGGAAATGCCCATCAGTTTGGTGTTTTCTGAGCAGTACTGGCACATTGTTAATAAAGCACAAAGCTCAGGCACGAGTGCTCCAGACCCCCCTGAGCCCCCTCTGCTGTGGCTCCAGCAGAGGATCTGTCACCCTCCACCGAGCACAAAGAACCTTTAACTGGCTCACTGACCCCCAGAATTAGGGACAGGGATAGCATTAGTCACAACAGGCTGGTGGATTTTCTTTGACACCAGGTGTAATAAACTTGGAACACAAAAGCTTAAGAAAACCTCCATTTTTCATACAGCAACTAGGTTTGGTATCATTCCACTGGTAAATTAGAGTCTGTAACTCAATGACTGGGTATCAAGAAGGAGTTTCAAAAAAAGTAGGTCAAACCCCCCTGCTGGGGTTGTCCTGCAGGACCCCAGAGATCCATTCAGCTCCAGACAATCCCACACCCCAGCTTCAGATGGGGCAGGAGCTCCGAGTCAAACCAGAGCTCCCTGTGCTGCTCTCAGGAGCTGGTGGGGAGAGCACAGCACTCCAAACCCAGGATAACTGACTGGGGGGACACAGACATGAAACCAGGCTGGAGGAATGGCAGGAAGCAATTCCTGATGTGCACGCCATGAAAATACAGAGATGGACCAACTGCTGCCCTAGGGGAAACAGAGCCTGGATCAGAGAACAGCCCTTCGCCTCCAGAGCCCAGAGAAGTGCCTGTGCTGGTGCCCTGCTGAGCCCTTCACCACCTCCAGATCAGGCAGGAAAAGATTCCGTTTGGTGTATTTCTACCAATTCACTTTAAAACAATGATTTCAGCCATGCACAAGTCCCAAGTCTGTAAAAAGAATCAAATTCAACCAAATTCTGAAAGCAAAACTGCACCCTGAGCCTCCAGCCCCACGGGAGGGGCACAGGAGTCCATCCAGAGCAGAGTGAAACATCAGCAGTGTTTGGGTTTGGTGTTTCTTTGGGGTTTGTGGGGAAGGCAGAAGAAAGGACACAGTTGATACACCAGCAGACTCTTACGGGCAAACATGCCCAGGCTGCACAGCCAGAAAGTGAAGCCTCAATATCTCAAATTACCTCCATCACTTCAGCTCTCATCCCTGAAGGTGGTGGAGTTACTACTCAAAAGAAGAATAAATAAATGGTCAAATCTACTAATGGATTTTTCCTAACCTGGGCCTGAAAATCTGTAACAGTTCTGAAACTGGACCTTTGCCTTCAGTCCAAGCACTAACGCAGACCAGTTCAAAGGCTCCCAGAGGTTCCTTCAGTGCCTTAAATGGACAAATGTGGATTGTAAGAATTGAGAATGACACATAAGGTAGAGCATTTATTACCTTAAATGCCTAAACTCTCACATTTTCAGTAACAGCTGACAGCACCTGTACAAACTGCAGTTATGTTAAAACCACCTTTCCCATTTGCCTGTCACAAAGAAATGCATTTTGATCAGAGCCAATTGAGGAGAAATGCAGATGCTTTTTGACAAAAAACTGTATTTTTGCAAGGGAAATCTATCACCCGTGTCACTTATTGGCTAAGTGCTCTTAAGTACCCTCCTCTGAAGCAACTCTGCTCGTAGGTTGTTTCTAATTCCAAGGTACAGACCGTTCTTTATTCATGAAGATCTGATCAAGAGCCTTTCCCTCCCCCTTCACCTCCCCGTTGCTCCTACAGGAAATGTGCAATATTGAGTAAAAATGTTCTGTTATTTCTCACCTAATCACATCTCCAAGGAGCTGGGGCAGTTTGTCTCACTTTCAGGGATGGCACAGGCACACACAGAGTCCAGCAAGAAATAAAACACTGTTCTCTGGTGACCATCCAAAGTTTGGCAGCCACAGCCCTTCTCTCACTCCAAGCTCTGCCTTTAACTGCAAGCCCAGCCCCATCCAGGTCCTGCTCTCTCCCACCAGCTGTGCTCAGGGAATGTCCTGGATAATCATTTCTTGGCCCCAGCTTTACCTACTGTGTGTCATCCAAAGACTGGAATGGGCAGAGAGTGACTTCTCTCTGTGTCCTCCTCATTTCCAGCATCCTGGCACATTAGAAAAAGCAACACTCTGGTTAAATTTAGTGGAGGGAAGGTCTTTATTAGCCCACTGAGAGAAAGGCAGACGTGGACATCTTCTGGAGATGGTGTAATGAGCTGCAATAGCAGCAGGATTAGGCACCAGCATCTCCTGGCTCATAATTAACTCCTCCAAGCCACACGAAATCCTGAGCCCACCCAGGCCTCCTGTATTGTCAGTGACAGTTCCTCCAGTCAGCACTTGGGAAGCCCAGAGCTGGACACGTGCAAATGAACCCTGAAAAGGCAACGCAGTCAGCTCAAACCCAGAGTAATTCCTCAGGGGAAGCTCATTCCCTACATGTGATGTTCTGACACCAAGGAAATCCCACCCACTGAGGGGCTGGACTCTCAGCCCTGCAGGGTCTGTGCTGGGCATGGCCACAGGGACCTTCAGAGACCTCAGGTCACACCCAAACACCACCAGCGTTTCAAAGGAACCACTGCAGAGCTGACACTACATGGCGGGAGCATCTTGTAACAGAGATCATTTGCCTGGACTTTTTCTAAGAGTAATTACAAAATTAAGGTTTGAAAATAAAATTTCTAGGAATATTCAAAGGGGAAATAATACTGTAAGGAGATTATTTAGCTGAGATAGGGGGAAAAAGGTTGTAAGTTACCCCCAAGTCCTTTTAGAATTCAACTTGGCCACACCTGAAGTCAGGACCAAGGCAGGGACAGCTGCCCCTCACGACCCACAAATGGCACAAATCCAAGAATTACCAAATGCAAAGATAAGGGGGAGAAGAGGAAGAAAATCAGCTGGATTGACCTGGGTAAAAAAGATGACAAGAGGTGAAATTTGGTGAGCAGTTAAACGGGTATATAGAGCTGATAAATCTGTATGAACAAACTCAGTGCCCTTGCAATGCTTCCAACCTTTTAAATCCTTGTGTACCTGTTCTGACAATAAAAGATTTAGGAAGGTTCAACCAAACCAGAGTAAATAGTGCCTGTGGAAGGATCATCTCAGGAATATTTTTCAGCTTGTATCACTGTACTCTTTATTAAAATACACATGAATTTGTTTATTCCAAGATGAGTTACAGACACAGTTGTCCAAAACTTTGTAAATCTATTTTTGATTCGTGTTTTGCAAGAGCTATTCCAACCCCTCACCCTTCTCAGGCTCTAACTGGCACTTAAGTATCAAAGACAGATTTGCATTTCAAAAGCCAATTAAGAAAACATACTGTACCGAGGCACTGATTAAAATGCTGTGGCTTTACATAAATTAGGCAATTCCTTTGACTTTCTCCAGTTCAAATCCATCCTAATAATGGGGAAATCCTATACATTAGAGGCACTGTCTGACCACCACAGCCTGTCCTGCACTGCCCCAGAAACGCTGCTGCTGACAATCTCAACCTTCATGTGCAGGAAGGAACCCAACTCTGGAAGTCTGCACTTAATGGGCAGGAGATGCAGATACCCTGAAACTGCTGAGCACTAAAGACAGCTAACACATTCCTGCCATTTGCAGCTCCTAAAAACTGAAGATTTACTCCTGGAAGCCCTGTAGAAAAGCAAACACCTCACAACTGAGGTGCAGGGGCACACAGAATCAAGTCACACACTAATTCAAGTGCTGAATTCAATGTTCTTCATAATATATTATCTCAGATTTGTTTTTTAAATCTAAAGAAGGCAAAGATCAGTTTCTTCTGAAGTCTCAGTTGCCACGGGAACTGATTCTCACCTCTCCAAGCTCCAAAGGGTAAAGGCTTCTCATGGACTACCATGCAGAAAAAGGCTCTTTAAAAGCTCACTGTGCCCCTGCCACCATCCCCTCCCTGCCCAGACACCTCCTCAGTGCTGTCACACCAGAAACTGGGCAAGGACACAGCGACAGTCTGTCTGTCCCAGCTCCTGCAGTCCCTGGCTGGGCATCCACGGCTGTGTCTGGGCTTGAGTCATCCTCACAGTGGGTTCCTGAGCCCCTCTGTCACCTCGGTCCCTGTGTCATCAGTCACCCTACGCAAGGAAAGAGCTTCAGCTTTCAGTACCCAAACCTTTTAGATCCATCAAACCAGCACACATAGAGAGTCCTCTCAACAATGTGAGCAGCTGATCCCAGCCTGCCAGTCCTGCAGAACTCAGGAACTGCTCAGCATCATCCAGTGGCTCTCAGGGAAACCAGTGCAGTTCTGAGCCTAAGAACTCCAGCCCCACATCCCTGATGGAACACAACGTGTTTTTACTGGATTCCCCTTGCCCACTTGACTCAGTAGAACTTCTCTTTTCAGGCAGTGAAGTTATTTAATGAGTAAGAAGCTGTTCAAACACACAACCCACATTTCACACAGTTCCCTTTTAAAGGGGTCAGGTGCATGGCAGCACCACACACACCGTAGGAACCCAACATACCATCAGGAGGGGAATTATCTCCCTCCCACTGGAATTTTGAGGCCAAGGGAAGGACCTTTCTATGAGAACTATCCCCACACTCACCACAGCCCAAAGCTTCCAATTAAAACAAAGAGGGCGGGAAGGAATATTAAAAACCACTGTTAAAACTCGGGGATTCAAATGAGGACAAGAAAACCAAAACAATTAAACCAGAATTTAAATATTCCATCACTTATTCCAAAGCCTTCAGCAACCAAACCACCATTCCCCCAAGCACGGGATTAAACTCAGGGCAGACTGGCACAGCCCTTGACACTTCACTGGGGTGGTAAATAGGAATTCACACCCTTCACACCCCACATCTGACTGAGCTTCTGGAGCAGCAGGAAGAGGTTGCACAGTGCAGCCAGAGGATGCTCTGGGGCAGGTTTCTGATGGGCAGGGTGGCATCAGGCAACGCAGAACATGTGTCATGAGCACTTCCTCTAGTTCTGAACAATAAAAGTACAGCTTTTATTGCAGGGCATTGATCAATAATCTTATAATGCAGCTGTCAGGCCAACAGGAGTCAAAGGGACAAGCAGTTGTGTGGGAAGGATCCATATTGCCTTGGGTTAGACTAGATGTGTTCTGTTCTCCAGCAAGGCCTTTTCTGAAAGCAAAACTCACCAGCACTGCAGTGCTGTTTGTTGTGGGGTTCTTCTCAAGTACTAGTGGGCTCTTGGGTTTTTTTTTCAAGTACTAAAAGGCTCTTGAAAATTCCATCATTTTAGAAACGATCAATTAAAATAGTACCTTCTACTTCATGGACACTGCAAAATGGAAATTTGGAAGGCATTTTGGCTTACCTTCATTTTTAACCCCATTAACCCCACCTAATGATCATACAGAGCAGCCTGATGACAGAGGCAGGAGGCTGAAGGAGCTCATGTGGAAAGCAGCAGAATTAATCCCTACAGCAGCGATGCAGGGAGGTGGGAACTGTGCGTGAGCTGCTTTTATTGCCCACATTGCCAGGGAGCTCAGAAACATATTCCCCATTTAGAGACTCTCAAAGTCACTCCTTTAAGGTATAAAACCCCCATTTTTTTGTCTCTGACACTGCTGATGTTTCCCAACAATGCCACAAGCCACATTAATGGAAACATCATCAGAATATAAACGATGGGAAGCAGCAGCTCTGGGAGACTCCGGAGCTCCAGTCAGGGAGAATTCATTACCTCCAGACATTTATTAAGCAAAGAAAAAAATAACTGTTTGAAAAAGACTGGCAAACATCATTAGAGAAACAAAAGGAAACTGCTTCATAGGCCCTTTTTGTTAGTTGCAGTGCCTTAGTTTACCTGTTCTTTCCTTTTTGGTTGGATTTTGAAGGCTCTTTCTCAGTAATTACCAGTTATGCTGTTTACAAGGCACACACAGTCTGACACTCCCTGGCCCTGAGATATAAGCAAATGACTGAGAACAGATCACTTTCCCCAGCCATAACCTTTATTTTCATGTGCAGACTTCACTCCCTTACTACCTGCTATCCCCTAAATAAAAGCCATCACCAGTCAAGTCTAAAGGTCACTCGGAACACCAAGGCTGAGTTGTGACTTGGCCTTTTTCAGGGAAAACTTTAAGCATTTGGCTGGTTACTTTTCAAACTTCCTTGTTCACAGCTGATACTCCAGACCAAACAAACACAACCCCCCAGCTCTCTGCTCTCTGTTCCCAGTCCTGTCGGGATAGCACACCCTGCTGTGAGGAGCTTCCCACATGTTTTGCAACAGAGAGCACAGAAATCTCAACACAGAAGTAGAAGTAGTTATTTTAAGGTTCTTTACACATAAAAAAAACAAAACTCTGCTTTCCCCCCACTCCAAGCTGTGATAGATCTTCATTTTGGTTACTGACACCCAACACTTCTGTTAATCCAGTTACTTCTTTCCTGATCTTCAGAATGTCCTGACAACATGGTAAACCTTCATTCTGGTTACAGACACCCAACCCCCTCTCTCAATCCAGTTACTTCTTTCCCAGTCTTCAGTATCTCCTGACAATGTGGTAAACCCTCATGCTGGTTACAGACATCCAACCCCTCTCTCAATCCAGTTACTTCTTTCCCAGTCTTCAGTATCTCCTGACAATGTGGTAAACCCTCATGCTGGTTACAGACATCCAACCCCTCTCTCAATCCAGTTAATTCTTTCCCAATATTCAGCATCTCCCAACAACGTGGCAAACCTTCATGTTGGTTACAGACACCCAACCCCCCTCAATCCAATCACTTCTTTCCTGATCCTCAGCATCTCCCCAGCAACACCCCCACGCTGAGCTGCCCTGACAAACACCAAACCCACCAGCTCTCGACACGAGCAGTCCCAGCTCCCCTGACGAGCCCACCCCTTCACCCAAGGGCAGAGCGCCCACGCCGCGGCGCCCCTCGCCACGCCGAGCCTCACCCGCCACGGTGAGCTTGGCCGTCCTGCTGACGATGGTGCCCAGGTTGTCCACGGTGGCCACGCACTGGTAGTGGCCCTCGTCAGGCTTGTTGTGCTTGGAGTGCAGCACGCTGAGGATGAGCAGCGCCCCGCCGGGCAGCAGCTGCCGCCGCTCGTCCGCCGCCAGGCTGAGCAGGGTGCCGTCCTTGCGCCACTCGATGCGCGGGGTGGGAGCGCAGCACGCCGAGCAGTTGAGCACGGCCGGAGCCCCACGCACCGCCAGCACGTCCGAGGGCTCCTCCACGAAGTAGAAGGGGGTGAAGGTCCTCACGAGGGGCCCTGTGGGACACAGCACAGCGCTTTGGGTTAGCTCGCCGCATCCCCAAACCCCGAATGCACCCTCCTCCCAAGAGCCCGCAGTGGGTCATCGCTACTCCTCCCTCTCCCCGGATGTGTCAAGAGGAGCTTGGTGTGTCAGTGCTTTCTGCTTTGACTATTTCAAGCCTTCACAGTGGATTTTTAGGTGAGGCACAGTGTGCGCAGAACTGGCCCCACCCTTTACTCCTGAGGTTCACCTGCCAGGGCCCAGCAAGCTTGGATGGTGACAGCGAGGTCCTCAGGATGTAGGTTTGGTTAGAGTATCCTTCTCTTAGATGGATGGCCTGACAGGGCTAAGCGAGCTCCATCTGCCCAGGTTTGGAGTTAGAGTTGTCCTTCAGGTGGCTGACAAGCCCATCCTGCCCCAGGACACACTTGGTGTGACCCTTCAGTTGAGATCTGACCAGCACAGGAGACCCTACTGGAGGCATAAACCACTCCCAGCACAGCTCACAGCCTCATAAGGGCACACAAGCTTCTCCCCCACAACAAGGGGGTGTCCGTGGAGAAGTTTGATTATTTACAGAACAGTAAAACGTCAGCACATCCCAAGCAATCTGCATCCCCCAGACATACTGTCCTGCTCACACAGCAGCTCCACGTCCCCCTAAGGGTTTGCTCTCGGTCCTTTTGGGGTGGGTGCCACTCACAGCAGTGCAGTTGTTCCGTTTGTGTGACAAAGATTAGGAATTGTCAAGAATAATCCAGGCCTCAAGAGAAAGGTTCTCCAATTCTGAGCTTAGCACATCTTGAAAATGCCATAAAGTATTTTTTCACTCCCATTCTAGTCCAGGATAAACATGATTACTTCTCCATTTTAACTATTCCCAAAAGAGTTCCATAATTAACATCTACTTTGCATTAAGAAGTGAATTTTAATTACTGTCTTTCTGGTGTATTTGGTCAAGCAGAAAGACTGGCTGTCAATATCACTTTGACTTGTCTTAACTTAATCATCCAGAGAAAACAGAAGACAAATTCTCCCAGGGAAGAACACTTTTCCATATCAGCATAACACTGGGCAGAGAGAGGATGGAGCCTTGGCTTTTAAAGCCAAGCTTAGAAATAACACCAGAGCTCCCCTCCTGTGCTCATCTCAAAACCATGCAATGTTTCACAGTAGGGTCCATAAAGAAATGCTGAAGTATATTATGATCACCTTAAGGAAAACTATGCATTTAATAACAATTTATTTCATGAAGTCACAGAATAATTCTGGTTTTTGAGAAAAAGCACAGCTATGAAGGCAACCTTTCCTCGCAAACAAACCCATCCTGAAGCACTGCAGCTCCTCAAAATGTTTGTGGGTTTCTTAAAATCGCATTTACCTTCTAAAATGACCTTAATTAACAAACTGATATGATTCCCTCTATCACTGAACTACAGAGTCTCTGGCCCCCAAAGAGAATGCAGCTTCCCCAGAGAGGGACTCCAGCCTTCCTGCACTTCCTCAGCCTATTGTCCCTGCTGCTCAGAATTCACAGAACTTGGAGATAAGGCAGGAGTGGTGAGAAAGAAACTACAGATAAATTATGCTTTGGTAGCTGATATCATTCAAGTACTCTTTTACATGCCAGCATTCAAAGAGGAAATAAGGGAAAACATTCTAGAAACAGTGACATTTCCTTAGTGACAGTGTGGGCCTTGAACTGGAGACCTGCTAGGTTGGAATCCTTGAGATTGCCTTTCCTGAAGATAACAGGGGGGAAAACAAACAGACAAACAAACAAAATCAAACCAAACAACTAAAAACCCCACCAAATATACACAACAAAAAATCCACCCCGAACCGCACAATTTCTAGGAGCTGCTCACATTACTCTGGTACAATACTAGAGTGTTGTTCTCTCCTCCCTCTCTCTACAATCCCAAGTTTCAGCTCTCAAACACCAAATGACAGAGAAACGAGTCATGAACAGCAAGAAAAATCTTTAACCTGTTAATCACTCTAACACCTCCCAGTGCCCCAGAAACCTAAAGGCCTTTTTTTAAATTAAAGATTCACCTCTGCAGCCCCTGGGCAATCCAAGGGAAGGATTCTACCCAAGATATCGACCTTTTTCCCCTTGCTTACAAGATTCTGTAAACTTTTCCAATACAGATCCAGATCGCTATGAGAACAAAACACTCACTGGAGTTTGTTTTCCTTTGGTATTCCAAATAAAAACCAGGAAGCCTTTGAAAGGGCAGTGCCAGCTTTCTATTTGCCCTGTGTGGCTCTGGTGCAGGATGGAGCAGACCAAACCCATGGATGGGGTGAGATCCTCCTTGCCCTGGAAGCCACAAAGGGCCCAAGGAAAGAGTCTTGTAGAGCCGAGGATGCCAAGAGAGCACAGCAAGAAGGAAGAGCAGCACAGAAGGGATGAGAGACTTAGAGGGAAAAGGGGAAGAGTGTCCCCAGCTACGTTTCACAGGCCACATAAAACACTCCTGCTAGAGCCCTGTGAAGGCACAGCACAACCTGCTGCACCTCAGGACACTCCTGAGCTCCTGCACAGGAAGCAGAGGGTACAAAACGTGAAGGATTGGTAAATAACTGTGTCCCACCGCGAAGGGAGTTCACCCAGAAGTGAGCCCTTCCCAGCCCCAGCCTCCAAGGATTTGCAGCTCAGGGTCAGGGAAGTCTGGACACCCCCACTCCAGCAGCTGAGCTCACACCACCTGTAAGCCTCAATCCAGCATGAGAATTTGTTCAGACTTGACCTTAATAAACTCCTATTTCTACCAACAAGCCACTTCTCCCACTCCACCAACGTACTGGCTATTGAGTTCAAAGATGCCACATCATTTAGGATGGAATGGGCTTATTTTGAGGAGGGAAACCTCCTCTTTGCACACCCTTCCCCCTGGGAGGTGATCATACCTAGGCAAGTGCACACCACTACCCTGACTGCTGTTCACACTGGCCCCAGAAGTTCAGAGAAAAGCCAGGCAAGCTTCTCTTCCTGTCTGCAAACAGGACCAGTTACATCTCACTCATTCCCACCAGGTTTGGGTTTCTCCCAGCAGAAGTGGCAGGCACCCAGCTGACCCCAAACACGGGGGAGTGCCCTGGCACCGACAGGGCCAGTCCCAGACACGGTGTCATTCCAGAGTGCTGGAAGCTCCCCAGCACACAGGGCAGCCCAGCACTGCCCACTCCATTGATCCACAGCCCCTCCAGCCTGTTCCTGGAAGCTGCTGCAAGGCCTGGCCTTTCCCAATTAATGGTTGACTAGCTGATTAGTCCTGCCTAACTCTATTAACTTGCACTTGGCTCCTCCAAGTTTTCCCCCCTTCCAAAGAAACTTTACCAATTTTGAACTCTGACCTCACCCTCCCTTTTCCAACTTTTAAGTGATGTGAAAACATAACAAATAGAGCTTCTTGTGCCATCCAGGCTGGGAGTGAGAGACAGCTCATACAGGTTCCCTCAGGACACACGAGTGCAGAATCCCCACAGAGCAGCTTTGGGCATGAACAGCACAGGGACGTGGAGCTGCTGGAGAGAGTCCAGAGGAGGCCCTGGAGATGCTGCAGGGCTGGAGCCCCTCTGCTCTGGGGCCAGGCTGGGAGAGCTGGGGGGGGCTCACCTGGGGAAGAGAAGGGTCTGGAGAGACTAAAGGGGCTCCAGGAGAACTGGAGAGGGACTTAGGACAAGGGCCTGGAGGGACAGGAAAAGGGGGAATGGCTTCCCACTGCCAGAGGGCAGGGATAGATGGGATACTGGGAATTGTTGTCTTTGAGGGTGGTGAGGCCCTGGTCCAGGTTGGGCAGAGAAGCTGTGGTTGCCCCATCCCTGGAAGAGTTGAAGGCCAGGTTGGACAGGGCTTGGAGCATATCTGGGCTAGTGGAAGGTGTCCCTGCCCATGGCAGGGGAATTGGAATGAAACGGGCTTCAAGGTCCCTTCCAACTCAAACCACTCCAAGATTCTCTAAGTTTGTTCCCTCCCTCCTCTATTCTCCAGGCACTGAAGTCAAGCTGATTAGTTGGAAACACCCCTACCTGCTTCTATTTAAAGTATTTTGGGGTTTCCTAGTCCTCCTTGTAGATCATCTCACCTCACATTTCCTGACAATTAACCACCAGTTCTGATATCGTTTCAGCCAAGACAAAACCTACCAACCCAGAACTGATGAGACAACATCAAACGCCTTCCAGCCTGTCCTGCACCCCTTTCGGGCAGAGCCACATCTTTACAAGCCTCAGGTGAGGAAAAGTCTGGAACAGTAAGCCCCAAGGGGCTGCACAAGTGGGAAGAAGCTGCCTTTTGTGGTCCAGGTAGTTATTAACACTCAAGCACTGCTATACCAACCTTACCTCTGACATGTGTCCCTCAACAACTGCCTGACAACAGCTCTTCAGGAATTACGGTGCTTAGGAAGCAACTTCAGAACAAACCACTCTGATCTCCATTCTTCTGAGTCCACATGGACTACCTCAACATGTGTGCCAAGGTTTCCCTACCACCAGATTCAGCATCAACCTGCTGTTCCCACCAGAGATGTTCTCCTGACAACCAGCACCAGCTGCATTCCAAACTACATTTCACAGCACTCTCGGACACACATCCCATTCTACCCGGCCCAAATGCAACAACAATCCAGGCAGAAAGTGGGAAGCTCAGGTATAATGTCAGAACCCCTTTTTCCAAACAGGATGATAAATTAATGCAGTCAAACCCATTTCCATCAAAATTACCTGACTGCAGGTTAGTAACACACCAGGGCTGGGTTTGGAAGGAGTCAAACAGGGCTTTGATGAAGAAACATTACTTCTCCTTGCTGAGGAGAGATGTGGCAACAGGGGGACAACACCTGTCCTTCTGAGTTGGACTCCAAACCCTTGAAACGTGACCAAACCCCACTGGAGCTGCAGGAACTATTAAAGAGCCCTTTCCATGTACTGCACACCAACCAGAAAAGCTCCAAGGCCTCTTCCTGCAGGACTGCCCTTTTAAAAGGCTTTTCAGCAGAATTTAATTAACGCTCCCAACGGCCCTTGTCATCCTAAAAACACTGTGTCATGCCCTTGCTGACCCCAGGAGTGAGCCCAAGGGAGTTCACCTGGAGATGTTCCCCACTGCACCCCTTGCAGGCTCCAGCAAGAGCCCCCAGGGAACTCACTCTGTGGTTCTGCTCACACAATCATTGCTAAGGAGCACCTTATCTATTGTGGCAAATTGCCACGTGTGGAATCTCTAAATAAAATGTAAATATTACCAGTGTGCTAATTTCTTCCCCCTTGACAACACTGGAGACATTCTGCACTCCCCAATGAGCAGAATTTATCTGTGATATTCCAATATACCACAGCAGAAGCAATGTTTACACTGAGCTATGTTCTCTGCTTTAATATTACATTTTTCCCCTTACAGGGGATAAAGAATTAATTAGACCAAATTAAACTGGATGTAACTGTAAAATACACCAGCCAGTCAAACATCCTTAGGATCTTCTCATAAAACACTTCCAAAGCCCAACCAAAGGGGGTGGCAAGTCCACCACACTCAAACACCAAGGTCACCTTTCTAAATTGTATTCTCTGAACCATTTCATTTCCTTCTTTACAAAGGCTCTGCAAGCCACACATTACATGAGATGAAAATTATATTGCACTTAAGCACCAAGACAAAAAGGGAGATGTGTAAGAGCCACCCCTGACTGCAGAGGTACAGCATAAATCCTGCTGTACTTCCAGAATTCCAGAGGCAGGCTGACGGTGGAACCTGGGAGAGCAAGGGAGGTAACACTGTAGGGTAAGTAAAGCCTTGCATAAATCTCGACTTTCCCAGACACAGGAGATTCCTTTCTCCTTCTGCACAAGCAGATTTCCTGCTTGGGTGATTTAACACCCCGTAACAGAGACATCCATGAGAAGGAATAACCCACCTCTGCCCCAGCATCACCGGGAACTGTGGGCTCAGAATGTTCTTTGGGGGGCTGTGGGGCCTCAGACTCTCCTGGCCCACGAGGGAAGGGGCTGCTCTGAGACCCCCAGGGAACAGGGATCCTGGTGTGGTGCCTGGCAGGAATCCTTCCCTGTGAGGGTGGGCAGGCCCTGGCACAGGTTGGGCAGAGCAGCTGTGGCTGCCCCTGGATCCCTGGAAGTGTCCAAGGCCAGGCTGGACAGGGCTTGGAGCAACCTGGCCTGCAGGAAGGTATGCCTGACATGGGCAGGGGGTGGGACTGGAGGGACTTCAAGGTCCTTCCACCCAAGCCAGTCTGATTCTCCGATGTTACTGAGCTGAGAAAGAAGGGCTCTGACACCATGTACCAACAAGAGCACAAAAATCAAGACAGTCATCATAATTACAGCCATTACTATAAGCTAGAAAGAGATAATGTGCTTCCAGACTTTGCCTTAGTAACTCAGGAGCATCCCTGCCCTTCAGACAGGCCAGGACACAAAGAACCAAGTCAAGCAAAGCCAACTGCATTTTGCAATGCTGCTTTTACAGCTCTGCTTATACTTCCAGTCACCCTGCACTTGTCAAATAACAAGCTATTGTTGAGTTAATCTTAGCTGACCTTCCTGATGGACCTTAGGCACAAAATCATGTTCTTTTAAAAAATCAGCCCATTAAAAAAGTGTGCAGAAATCGAATTCAGAAGTCTCCAATAGCCCCCAGTGTGTCTGCAGTAAATCACCAAAAGGAAGCACCACTGCATCTACTGCAACCACTCCCTCTGTAAGTGATACCATCTCCTCATATATTATTAAATAATGGCAAGAAAAACAAGATAATGATCACCAGCCAAATCCAAACACAGATTGTAATCTCCAGTATCGGGTGTCTTCAGAGCTGCATTTATCTGGTGTTCAGTTCCTCGGGCTCTCCAACGCCTCGGGGGACCTGGACATTGTCACCTGTGCCCTGAACCCAGGGCTGTGACTGCACTAAGGACAGTGCTGGTGCTCAGCTGTGCCAGGTCCTGCAAGGGCTCCTCAGTCACCAAGCTCTGCCCCTTCACCCTGGGGCTGCGGTCCCACTGGGCTTGGACAACCATCACCAGCTCCTCCTGCAGCTCTGCCCTGGCACAGGACCCTCTGGGACCACCTCAGGGTACTGCTGTGCAAAACGTCCCAAAACAAATCCCCACCAGGGAGATGCTCCCCATATCCTTTACGGATTCCCACTCAAAGGGATGTATTCACCTACCTCAAACCTGCACCCCACAAAAAAAAGGAAACAGAAAACTGCCTGCTGGCCATATTTCAAACCAAAGTTCTGATGTGCTTTTTATTCCTCCCGGTGTGGAAGGCAAAAAAAAGTCCTTTGGAACCATGAAGACTAAAAATGTGGATTTCTTTCAGATTGTTTAAAAATATCCTTGGATGTTACAGAACTCACACCCGGGAAGTGCATCCCACAAACCTCTCACCTTCTCCAAGGAACATCCTTTCAAGGCCATTTTGCTTCTATAAATCAAAGGAAACCAGTCAGACCACCTAATGCCATATGTTTGAGTTAAGCCCATGAAGGAACCTCTCTGAATGTCCTAACTGCAAAATTCCTTCTCATGACTATTCCAGGAAGAGAGTTTAAAGGATTTCATCCACCTTCTCCTCTCATTTTTTATTTTTTTTTTTTTTAGTTACCAAAGCTATTCCTGTCATTTCAAGAAACTGTGAGTTTTTAATATCAGCAATGCTTCCTTCAAAAAGCACCTCAGTCCCAGGGGACTAGAGCTCAGTTATTTATCTAATTTTTAATTCTTCCCGTGACCGTTTTCATTACTTTATCCAGCTGGGCTGAGCAAAGATCCCTCCAGCATTTCTCCACAAGCTGACTAGAGGGCACTGTAAAGACACCCATAGAAGGCAGAACACGTCTTTCTGTTCCTCCCGGTGAACAATAGCACTTTGACTTTCCCCCACCAATAGCTCCCAGATGTTGGCTGCTGACAATGCTACAGTTGTTCCAGCAGGTGAAGAGGAATTCCCATCTTTTCCCAGAGTAATGGATTTTCTCTCCTGGAGTTCCAGTCTTCTGAGCACTCAGGCACAGAATTTCCCTCTTCAGATACGTGAAACCACGAGTGGTTTTGGAAGGGTTAAGAAGAGCAAGCCAAGCCACTGGTGAGGCTTCAAACCCTCCCAGCACACAGGGCAGAGCCCCCCACCCTGCCCGGGCTCCACTCCCACTCCCAACGTGCCCATTCCCGAGGAACTGCTTCCCCCAACCCGCACCAGGCTTAGGTGAGGCTTTAGCTCCCTGTGGAGACTCCCTGCTGGTGTGCAAACCAAGCCCAGACAATCAGGGAGCAGATTCTTTGCCTCAGACAGAAGGGTTGTGAGGTTTTTTTGCCAGGCTGGTACTTCAAAAATGGTTGAGAATATAAATACAGAAAAAAATCCCCACACATCACAAAGAGAACTATTTGCTGAAGCCAATTACTGAAATATTCCCCAAGTGTAAACACACTACAGCATCCAAGAGCTGTGCACGGAGGGCAAAGCAACTCCTCCAATGCCAAGGAGGTCATGGGGCACCCAACAGAGCAGATCCAGCTGGAGGTGCACCTTGGTGGGACAAGAGCGGCTCTCCTTCCCCCAGGACACCTCAGTGGACAGCTCCAGGGTGACCAGGGACATGCCAGGGGATGCTTACAGAGGAGTGGGAAGGGCAGGGGGATGCTGTGAGAAAATCACAGGCATTGGGGAAGAAATACTGGGAGGAGGAAAAAACTCCTTGGTTTCCATGGGAAGCTTAAAGAGAAAAAAGGGATGAACATGAAAAAAAAAGCTGCATGAATCAAACAAGAAGTTGCTGAACACCCTTTCCAGTGTCTTTCTGAACACAGAGACCTCTGTCACACTTCATGAAAGAGGACAAAATTCCTCACAAACATCTTTAATGTTGGATCAAGGGAGGAATATCTGAGGACCTGGAACAGCAGAACAGCTGCACTAGATCAGAGCAAGAGGAATTCCTGTCCCTCAGCACCCCACAGCACTGCCCTGTCCCAGCTGTGGGAGCAGGTGCTGAGCAGCACCCAAAGCAGAGCAGACACCAGAAACACCCCCAAACCTGCCCTGGAACCCAGGGCTGCCCCAGGCACAGGAGGGCTTTGTTCCCAACAGCTCTGGGAGGAAAAGAACCAGCAAAACCTCTGCCAGAACCTCAGGGGGTAGAGGGCCAAGAGATGCAGCTCCAGCATTCAACCTGAGGGTCCCTAATTTAGGGGTCTAATGTGGGGAGATCAGGATAATTGGTAAATTCTGCCCCCTCAGCACAGCTAATTGTACTGCCCCTTTCCCTCTCTGGTTTCCCACCAGTCACTGCCCAACCACACTATTGATTCACAATATATAAAAATATAATAACCTGAGCAATGTGGTAATGAGGATTTTATTGATCTTACAGGACACTAGTGAAGAAATGGGAACAGCAGGAAGGTAAGGAGAAGATGCACATAGACACTGCTACACACATAGTACAATGTTACCAAGAATCTTGTCTTAAAAGCATATTTACACTCCTTGTTCTATCCCACAGAACTCAGTACTTGTGGCAGTGTTCATTATGTGGTGTCAGGGTTTAACCCCACAGGTATATCGAGCTGCAATAAAAACCAACCCCCCCAAATTTAAGCCATTACACCACTCCTGTAAACTAGGGCGCTCAAAACTGAGATTCTCTTAGCAGGGACATAGAGTAGCACAACAGGCACCTCAGTCACAAACAGGACAGACACAGCAGGTGCCCTCAAGTGACACAGGAAACTGTGGCCAATTCCAGCCACACCAGCACCCAGTTGACAACTGGGCAACCTCAGGAAATCAGAGGTAACCAGCACTCTCACTAATTCTCTTGGATTTCCACCAAGCAGAAGGTTTGTTGTGTTTGAGAAACCCCAACTCAGAGCTGTAGAGTGTGGAGATAAAGCCCTCGGAGATGCCCACTGTGGTCACTGAAAGAGCTGTCAGATCCCTGGATTCTGTACCCCAGGAACAGGCCCCATGCCCAGCACTCACCATTCTGTGCTTGCAGGCCTTCTCCTTCCTTTGGATTGATATTTGCTTGTCCCTCAGAGATAAACTTCATCCACACACACACAGCTTGGACAAAAGTTATATTAAATATTACATATATAGCCATGCTCACCTACCACTGACCTCCAGAACTAGTTATCTTTCAAATCTCTACTAAGACAAGTATTTAAAAATTGTAAAACGCATCAAAAACACCAACCAGACATATCTTATTAGCATCATCAGTGAACCACCCATATGAAAAATAACATCCTATATGGCTTCCAAATCCAGAATGTTACTGCACCAGAGTTCAGGAATACTTGGGAGATCCAGAACTGGTAAAAATGCAGACACATTTGCAGAAGGAGAAATTAAAATTTGACATCCAGATCAGGTATTAAAAAGATGAGGATAACCAGTCACAAATGAGCAACATTTGAACTGTGGCCAAAAATCAGCCAAGGACCAACACCCCCGACCGGTGCCCACCAGGCAAACAGCTGAAGTAGCAACTCAAACACGTGTCACAGAGTCAACAGCTCCTTCAAGTTACTGCTTTTCACTCTGAGCACTGGATAAAACTCCCCATTGGTGCCATCTCAACAACAAAATTTCACAGATTTTAAACATTTTGTCATTCTCTTCCCTGTGAATTCTGCAAGAATTTAATGCCTTTTACCGAACTTGGCAGGTGATGGCCAGTAACACCCAGTGCACGCCGTGGGTTTGGAGCAGGCTCTGCCCAGCCCAGCACTCCCTTCCCAAGGCAGTATCTGCAAATCTGACTGACCCTTCATCATGAAATGCACAGACATGGCCTGCAATAAAAACAAAAATATCCCCAAGTTTTATTTCCCACAACTTAATTATTTCAAGTGCAGCGAACACACACGAGGTAGAGCAAAGTACTGGACTTTTGTTTCTTAGTTTTACACATGAAATCAAGCAGCCATAATAACCTGCAGCCCATTAACAGCATATTTGTATTCAAAACAGATCTGTAAGAAACCCTAACTGCACTAATCCTTTACTGTAACTTGGCAGGGGTGTTTCTTTACCCAGCTGAGCTTTTCCATGACAGATCCCCACTAAGCTGGTCCTGAGCTCTCCAGAAGCCAAGGGAAGCTGCAAGGAGAGGAGCAAAGGGCTCGGTGTAACTCTCGCTTCCCGAGGTCTCCTCCTTCCCAAGGTGGTGCAGAGTCACCTCGCAGGGGAAGGGGAGCCCCAGGATGACAGTGACCCTCCCGCAGTGTTGCCGGGAGGAGGAGACATTCCCGGGCCGGCCAGCCCGGTCCCAGCCGGCAGCAGAACGCCCCCACGGCCGGCTCCGAGCGCTGTCTCTCCCCACAGCAATGGCCCCGCTCCCCGGGGCAGTGGCTGAGCTCAGCCAGCACTTTCATCTCCCCTGCTCGCTGCCCTCACCTCCCCAGTTCCCAGGCTCCCAGACTGCAGCTCCGATTGGAGAAGCTTTATTCCCTTCTGACAAAAAAGCCCAACTGTGGCTGTGCAAATATATTAGCAAAAACATTTGCAAGTATTAGCTTTGCAAATGTTTTATAGATGTGCAGCAAAAAAAGGGCAGATTTATCTGTTCATTTATAATACAGACTATTTCAAAGTGGGAAAAGTCTGTTTCAAAAGAACTTATATAACAGTAGAAATACAAATATATTGCACATATTAACTAAATTATCATAAAGATACGGGTATTACACGAGTTGCTAAGACAGAAATGCTTAAGAAAAACAAATTTGTAGGTCATCATTAGAAGGAATTTGTTTATATTCCTTTTATCCTGACTTGCCCATAACTGTAAAAGTCCTCAACACAGTCTCATTAAACACATCAAACCCCCTGAACACTAATTTGCCTAAGGAGAGCAGGATTTGGTGCACAACTTCTCAGCTCCAGCTGAGAGATGAACTCTTTGGGAATGCTCCTTGTGCCCACTGGAAAAGGGCAGGAGGCCCAGCCAGCAGAGCCTGGGCTGTTCCAGGCTGCCCATGCACAGCCCACAGCTCCCTTCCAAGGTGTCCACTGAGTCCTCCTCCACCACGCAGCCCTGGCAAAGCCTGGCTCCCCCTCCAGGATAACCTCCTTTTAGGAGCCTCTCCTAAGGCTGAGCAGCTCGTTTAACAAAGTCTGACACTGCCAGACCGGGGAGCCCCCAAGGGGATGCAAAGCTCTGGGTGCTGCCTCCCTGGGCCCGCTGGCTCTGCTCCAGCTGATCCTGGGGGGACTGGCACACCTCTGACACCTCCCTGCTCATCTGAAAGGCTCCAGGACAAAGTTCTGCTCTGCTCAACACGAAGCACCATTTTTCAGCTGAAATAATAATCCTGAGACAGGAGCCAGCGCTGCAGTCTGTGTATCATGTCAGAGAACAGTGCTCCATTCACACAGCCTCATTTCTAAGCTGTTAAACAAACAGACAGACCTGATGAAATATTAATTTGACTAATTATGGCAACAGAACCTGAGAAGGAACTAACGACTGCAGCGAAACAGAGCAATACCTGTGTGCAGCACTGCCACATCTCAGACGTGTGACAGATGGCTCCCAAAGCCTGGGCACACTGTGCTGGTTCCCACCTTGGCTTGGGCTCTGCCATCTCTCAGTTTTTAAGATGCACAGATTTACCTGGCTGGGGGTTGCCTGAGTGTGAGCTACTGAACGGGACCTGGAGGTAAAGACAGGGCACAAAGTGTTTACAGCTCAACACTTATTCCAATTTGTAAACTGTAACCAAATGTAAAGTGTTTTCACAAAACAATCATTCACCTGACAAAAAGCTCTTCAACCTGCTTGGACAGCAGACAAAATACCTGGCAACTTACTGCCCAAGGGAACAATTTGGGGTGATAATACTTCCAAAAATGTAATCTGGCTGCAGATCTTTGTGGAAGAGACCTCTGGAGCTCAGCCAGCCCAGCCACGTCCCCCAGGTAGGTCCACTTAGACCAGGTGGCTGAGGGAACCTGCCAGCCAAGCTTTAGGCTTCTCCAAGATGTGCAACAAGAGGAGAGCAAGAAGTGTGTGAGTACCCAAAGCTGGAAAGCCTAAGTGAGATACATGCCCCCAGACTGGCTCTCCATTACTTCATTTCACAGAATCACACGATCATTGTGGTCAGAGAAGCCCTCCAAGGTCATCAAGTCCAACCTCTCCCAGATCTCCACCCTGTCACCCAGCCCAGGGTTTGCAGTGCCACATCCAGTCATTCCTTGGGCACCTCCCTGGGCAGCCCCTTCCATGCCTGACCACCTTTTCCAGCGTGAAAGTCCTGATATCCCACCTGCCCCTCCCCTGGCACAGCCTGAGGCTGTTCCCCCTCATCCTGTCCCTGTTCCTGGGAGCAGAGCCCAACTCCCCTCCCCAGCTGTCCCCTCCTGGCAGAGACTTGCAGAACCAGAAGGTCTCCCCTGAGCCTCCTTTTCTCCAGGCTGAGCCCCCCCAGCTCCCTCGTACGCCCCTCACATGACTCTGTAGATCCTTCACATCTCTGATACATCGTAACTGTGAGCTTTAGTTACACAGCCACAAATTAAAAGTCCCAAAGTAACAGGAAGCAGCAACAAAGCAACAACGGCAACATCAGCAAAGATCATTTCTAAGGAATCCAGCAGTAAAAGCTACACAAAGAGCCTGATCCATCTGTCACCACGTGTGGGAACGGAGAGGACAACACAGCACACCCACACCACCCTCTGGAAATCCCACCTTGCAGGTGCTCAGGCTGGGGAGGGACAGGAGATCTGAGCCCCAGCACAACTCCAACAGCACCTGCTGCTCAGCCTAGGGCAGGGTTTGCAACTCCTCATTGCAACAGGAGGACCTCGGGGGCTGCCAGACACCCTGACCCAGCCCTCCCCACCCCTGCACTGCCCAACCTGCTGGCACTACCACCACGGGCTTCTTCCTGCCCCCAGCACTGGGAGCTCAGCTCTTTGGGCGCCACGAGCAGAGCACTCGAGCCCAAGGACCACGAGGCAGCACAAACCCGAGCCTTGACACTGCACTGTCACCTGTGTAGCATCCTCCAGTGTCCCCAAACACCCCTTCAGCTCAGTCCCCGACCCCAGCCCAGCCCCAAACTGCTCACTGTGATGCAGATGAGTGAGGACAGTCAGTGCAGCTGCAGGTGGCCCTGCTCGTCCCCAGCTCACCACCAACCCACACCACCAGCACCCACAGCTCCACATTCTCACCACCCTCCTGCTGCCACCTCAGTTCATTCCCTTTAAACCCAACCTGCCACACGCTGCCAGGGCTGCCTTCCTGCTCTCTTTTAGGTCCCTACCAGTGGCAACAAAACGTTTTCTGCACATCCTTCCCACCTGCATCCCAGTCAGTGCCTGCTGGAACAAGCTTCCTGTTTTAAACACTACACGTTGACAGAACTGCATTAAAATATAAAGCCATTTACAGAACTGCAGAAGATGTTACAGCAAAGCTTTTCCCAGATTCCTTCAGAGCTCCTGCTGTAATTTGTCCCTTGCAGAGAAAGCCACAAGCCCTCACAGCTGCAGGGCACCACTGACCACCACAGACACCATCACAGAGCCAAAAATTCCTTTGGTCTCACTTTCTCTGTCCGCTCCGAAGTTTTATTTAAATAGCCTGTGCAACCTTCTCCTGAGAAACTCTCCTAACCCAGACCTACCTCAATGACGGGATAATCACATAATTAGATTGTGGTCCCTGCTAAGTCTGCTATTAGCACTTCCAAGCCATGTTTAAGGGGATAAAAAAGCTTTATTTCAAGTAATTCACAGCATATGATGACTATCACAAAGGGGAAGCTCTATTTTCCAGCAGAGTAATTTACACTTTTTAAACAAAAAAAAAAATTCCAAGAGAAAAATTGTCATATAATGTGTGGTGGGGTTTTTTTTAATTATTTTTCTTGGAGGGTTCTTTTTTGGTTGCATTACGATCTACAAACAGAAAAGAGAGCTGTTGGACAACCTCCTTTCAGTCCTAAAAGGGGTGAAATGCAGCTTTCCAGGAGAGCCAATCACTCCTGTCACTGTCAAGCATGAAAAAGCCCCAGACAAGAGCATGTGAAATCACTGTATAGGTTCCGTAACAGGAACATCCCCTGCTACAGATGGGATTAGGAGGGGAAGGGGGAACACTGAGCTGGGAACTTGTCACAAGGAACACCAGCTCTGAGGCGATGCACTTCTACAGCTCAATTCTGCAAATACAAATAAAGCCTGAGCACATTCACTGTGTTTTTAAATCACAGCCTGTTAAAGTTGGTGTAAAACACTGTTTTTCTTGGGTTTTCTGGCTTTGCCTCACTCAGTACCGTGCAGGGCTGAGGTCCTCCTTCCCTTGCCACACTCCTACCTTGCTTGCACATCAGAGGGAACATAAATCACAGAATATTAAGCAAAGTAAGATGCTTTGCCTTTATTTCATTAGGGCTTCTCTGCAGCAGAGATTTCCTACAGCCAATATTAAAATGTAATTACTTTGTCTCCCTGAGTTTTCACACACATGGCTTGCATGTATAGGAGTCATTTTTGCCTTTGTAAACACAAAGTAAGAGAGGGAAGGAGAAATTATTCCCACTTTTCCACACTTACCAGTTTCAGTTCTGCCCAGCACAGGCAGGTCTCCCTCCCTGCCCCACTTTGGCTGCTGATGAGGGAACTGTCAAATATTTGGCACAAGAGTTTGTGCCAGTAACAAATCCAGAGGAACCCCAACCAGGGCAGGTAGATGGGCCAGAGCTCAGCCAGCCACGGGCTGAAGTGTGTCAGGAACCCTAGGAAATGAGACATTACATAACAATATCAGAGCTGGGTCACCTGCATTTCACTGGCTGCACACAATGCAGACAGCCCAAAGTATTTAAAAACCATCATACACTGACTTAATACCGACTTATTTTTATGTACTCCTCTTTGAAAGTAAGCACAGCAGCACAGCTGTGGAAATGGATGTACATGGTGAAGTCAGAAGCATAAATTAAGGCAGACCTATGAACAGGGCAGCTCATACACCCCTGGGGTTTGATAAAGCAGAGACAAGATCACTTGAGACTTAACTAATAATGGCATCAGATCCACCTTGGCATTCAAACTCATTCTGCTGCCACAGTGTCCTCACCAATCTGCTCAGCAGTCACTGTGCTGGCCCTGGGCTTCTCTGGACAGAGCCCCCCCCCCCTCCCCATGCTCAGCTCCATGCAACCTGGCAAATGCACCCAGGCTGCACCTCACCTGGGGAACAGTTCAACACACAGAGAAAAGGTCACCTTGGATTCCAGTGCCACCTATCCTAAATTGGCCATCTGGGCCAACTGTTTTTAGCACAGGGTATTTAATCAGTGATCTGGAGAATGATAATTACCCAGAGCTACTGCAGAATCTGGGGCTGCACTGCAGGACCACAGAATGGAGAGAGGCCACGGGATACAGCAGGGCACTGTAAGGATGGCTCTGTCTGAACACATGAGGAAAGCAAGGCCCCACAGCCATGGGGCACAACACACCCTCCCAAGCTCCCTGGGCACCAGAACCAGGTGCCTGCAGGGCAGGGGCTGCCAGGCCCCCACCGGATGCCACACTCAACACCCAAGCCCCAAGCTGGGAACATTACAAGGGCAGCTCGTGACATTTGCATACTGTGCTTTTAGTTCAGGGGGAAAAAATTATTAACATGGTCAAAACTCACTCTTAGACTAAGGTGTCTTCGGTATCTCATCGATTAAATTAAATATCATTAATTTTGCATGCAACTCATAGATCATTCTCTAAATGCTATGCCAAAAATCTAATTGAGCCTTCATTAAGTGATCAGATGGGAAATGGGAGCTCTTCCCCCACTATAGACTTCAAGGTTAAACTGCAGCTCACCAAGGACTGCTCAGCACTGCCTCAGACCCTCACCCTCAGTCACCACACAAAACCCCTCTATTTTATTCCCTCCATATTCCCCCTTATTAGCCAGCTCCTCCTCCCAGCTCACGGGTAACCTTGAAAGGAGGAGAGGTGGAGCTACTGCAGAAAGACAAAGGGGCTTCAGAGAAAGGAAATTATTTCAGGCTACAATTAGAGTACCCTACCAGCCTACATTCCACTATTTGGAGCTTAAATTTCAATTAAACTCAGGCTGCATTTTCAGCCACCTGCCTGCCATTCGCTCCCTTTTTGTGACACCGGTGTCAGGACAGAACAATTCCTGAGTTCACCTTCACCTCCGAGTGCCACAGCTGGTTTTTGCCACCCCTCTGTTATTTGGGACTGGTGGTGGGAGAAATCTCCTTTCTGGTGTTTCACAATTAGCAATCAGACTTACCAAAAAGAGGGTAATTTAATACACAGAGGGCAACACCACTGGTATAGAGAAGCAAAGGCAAGAGAGTTTATCACTATGAAGAGGGTGTGCTACAAGTCACAGAGTCAGTCTGGAAGATGTTGTTAGACCAGGACTGTAACCAGAACTAATTTTTCCACCACACAGGATGGGAAAAGGCCTCAGCTAATGCCAGGCAACCAAGTGGGACTGCCATGGGATGTGCAGACCAGGTGGGAACATGGGCAGGGTCCTGACTGGAGGGGCATCCCGAGGGTAAGGACTGAGGCCAGTAGAAGAGGAGTGACAGCACAAGGCTCTCTGGCTTTGGGGAAGGCTTTGGAAATCCCTCTGGTGCTCGGGCTGAAGGAGAGCACTGCTCTGGGGCAGAGACAGTGACCTCTCACACTGGGCACTCCTGGAAGTTCAGGGCATTCTTTGCTGACTTTATTGGTTCAAGAAATGAACACATGCCCTTTGTCTTCCTCTGTCCTCTTTTGTGTTACACCACAGGAGAAGGAGTATCAACACACTCCAAGTCATAAATGTTTTCCTCATCCCTCCAAAGCTGAACATTCAGACTCAGCCTTCATCATCCTGCCCTGCAATTACACCTCTAGATCACAAACTTCTTACTAAAGCATTTTTTCAGCATAACTGGTACAGCCATAAATACATTTTTTTCCATGAGGAATGTCCTGTGCAGGTGGTATTTTGAGTCTCCCCAAATCATGGATCCATTATTGAGCCAAGCTGAAAACAACCTATCAGTTTCCACTGAACTATTGATCAAGGGAGGTCAACCCCAGCAAGAGATGCAGGGTACCAGAAATCTCCAAGCAAGCAGCTGGAATGAGCCATGGCATTTCTGATCCCCTACAAGGAAAGGAACTTAGAAAATCATCTTTAAACAGCTTGCTGGAGTACAGACTACCTGTAGGAGAGCTTCAGCAGATTGTGCACTGATTACAGTGAAATAAAGTGATCCCTACATGCAAAAACAGAGCTGGGTTTCTGAAGCCTGTTCCCTGAGCAGCAGGAAACCTGCCCTGCTCCCCCAGCCTGAAAATGAAAATAAACTTGGGTCATCCCAGTTAAGGTGAGCTACGGGGCAATAGCGATTGGCAGGAGTCAGGGGAATTCAGCTCTTCTGGGTGAGTGTTAGATAGGCACGTTTGCTGTGCAGTGAGCCCCAGCCACGTGCTACAGCAGGAGTGGAGTGAAGCACCACCTTGTACACACTCATTCCTTCCTGAGAACTGGCACTGCCAGGAGCTCCAGCGAAGCTCTAACAGTGCCCACTGCCCTGGACACGGCCCTGGCTCCAGTCTGGGTTGGGCAGTACTTCAGCTTCCCAATCCCTCTCTCAACAAGCTCCTTTTCCACTTAAATTTTTCACTCCCTCCAGTCTTGTCTGCAAAATTAAAACCAGAGTGACTTATCCTCGTAAAACCCTCAGCGATGTAACCCGGCCTACGAGCTCCCTCCGAGCTGCTGCTCCCCGGCCCTACAAGAGCCCCTGTGAGGGGTGCCAGGGCTGCAGGAGGGGCTGGCAAAGCAGAGGAAAGTGAGGAAACAACCAAGAGCAGCTAGAGTGTGTTCTGAGATTTACCGGCACGAGGAGAGGTGATGACCACCTATCAGAAGATGGACAACAACACCTGGCCAATGGGACGTAGCAGAGACACATCTGGACAGTAGTAAAATAATATAAAAGACAAGCCTGTAGTTAATAAAGGGCTTTGGGGCATTTGCTTTTGCCTGCCACAGCCTGAGCCCGTGTTTTGAGTCCCTCACAACCCCACCGAGGCTGGGAAGGGAAAACCTCCCGCTCCTTTTGTTTCCTCAAACGTGAGCGTTGTCCTCCCGCCAAAGAGCAAACCAAAAGCAAGACGGGGAGAAGAATAGTCTCTCAGTCGTGCCCCTCCAGCAATAATGTTTTTTCCAGCTAAGCTTTCAGCAGTCAAAAATGGGGAAGATTATAGACACAGAGCTTGCAGTCCCATTCAAAAAGATCTTTGTTAGCAGCAGCAGTGAAAGGAAGGAAAAAGCCCAGAAAATTCCTCCACTTAAAGCACAATCTCAAAACATATGCTTACAGTCCTGGAAATCTTTGGGAGAGTCAGTGTGTTCAACAGCTGCAGCTGAGCTCACAATGAGCACTGCAAATAAATGCTAATGAGATGCTTATAGATCCTGAACAAATTGATTTACTGAGATCTTGTTGAGTGTCTCCTATCAAGGGTTTGTCAGAGTAAACAACCAAATCCTTATAAACAGAAGTGACTCATTCATTACAACTGGAAAAAGAAAGACATAATAACCCAAGCTTTAGTCCAGGAAGATGATAAAAGAAGCTCCACACACACGCTATTTACCCAAAAAATAATAAAAATTATACTTTTGAAAACACTATTAGAAAACATGTGTCTAGTTTAGCTCACCAGACAGCTACAGATCACTCTGCAATACCACGAGTACATTTAATCACTCCAAGTTATCACTACAAGAACCAGCCAAAATAAAACACTTACCTAAAGCTTTAGAATAAACCCACGTAAACCAGATGCATAATGAGTTCATACTCAGTGCCAAATTATTTTATTGCATGTTGTTTTAGTACAACCTGTGTGTAACCAGCACCTTGGAAATCAAATAGATGCACACCCATTTTCTCACCAAAAAAATCTTACTGTTTGGAAGACTGCATACTATTGTGAAGGGTCAATTATGCAGGAGAAGCGAGGTAAGGCTTCAGCAGCTCTGCATCAGAACAAGGAAAAAAGTCTCTAGTTCAGTAAAACTGAGATGATTCTATACTATTATAACTGTCCAGCATGGAGAACTCTAGGAGTCCTTTCTGGACAGTCACCCATAAGATGTGAGTGTTTAATAACATTACAGCTGCAGGCAGGGAAGGTGGTAATACAGCCAAGGAGCTCCTTGTACAAAACATAAGCCCAAGGAAGTGAAATTATCCAAAGTGGAATGAAAACCAAGGGCCACTTCATTAACACTAATGCTCTTTGGGGAGGTTGCCCAAAAAAACCCTCTTCAGTAGGAAAAGCAAGGAAATGCAAGCAACATGAATCTCTTCATCTTTTCCCTCTCCACAACTCCACTTAGGGAAATCCTGGCAGCTTTGAAGGGAAATCAAACCCAGCAGTGTCCCCCTGCTGAGGCAGGAGCAGCCACGGCTGTGCCTGGAAGGTCCTTTCCAGGGCATCCTGGTGAAAGCCTGATGTGCTCCCACATGCTCTGCCCCTGCCTGCGGGTACTCACAGCCCCAGGGGGAGCACCTCTTTCCCAGAGGAAGGGCTCCCAGCAGGGCTGGGAGGTTCTTCCACCTGCAGCTGTGCCACAGATCTCCATCACCAACATCTCTCCTCGTACTTGCACAGAGCAGAACATCAGCTGCCGTTCCAAGAGCAGATTCCCTTTGAACTAAACAAAATCAAGTTGGATCCTCCACTGGGACCCAGACAGCACATCCAAAATAAAGCACAAGTCTCCTCATTTTAAGCCATGTAAGGCCATTTCAGTGTTTCTGCAACATAAAGAAAATCAAATCCAGGTTTTCCCCAAAGACACCCAAAGCTCCCAAGTGAATGACAAGTCAGCTCTGGCATCTGCAAGGGGGGAAAAAGAAGTCTGCCACAGGAATCCTCTTCCAGGGCAAATACAAAGCTCCCACTGCCTGTCTGCACCAGAATTCTCCCCAGGGAAGTTCCAGCTGCTGTTCCATGGCATTCCTGGGAAGGTGCAGCTCCCACGTGCTGGTGTTTGAGCACACACTGCTCTGGGTCAGTGACAGCCTGGCCTCCTACAGAGAGTTGATGGGAATACAGAAATCCCTCAAACTGGAGCCACTGAGGACTCAAGAACTGGGATGAAAAGATGACCAGGAAGCTTTTCTGTCTTCCTTGGATCCCCTCACAAGGCAGGAGTACAACACAATGACACAATGGGATGAGCCCTCTGTGAGAAATGCTCATAATGCTGCTCTGGGGAAAGGAGGTTATTGGAAGTGACTCCCCCACCCCAAGTAGGTCTCTGCTAGAGACACAGGGCCACCTGCCATTTCTGCACACCATGCCTTCACCAGGCTGATGCAGTTTTATTGGGTTTGGGGAGTCTTATAAGCTGAAAAACATATGGCAATGGGGGTCATACAGAGATGCATTTTCCAAGATGCTCAAGGCAACAAACACCCCATCTGTGTTCAGGCAGTGGCTCTTGTCATTGCTGGCCAAGCAGATCCCCCTGAAGTAATCCTATTTTTGAGAAAGACAAGACTAAGAGAACAAGGAGAGAAAGGATAGTGTCAAAACAGGACAGAATAATGAAATAGTTTACAGAATTCCTGTCTCTCTCAAACTGAAGGCAATAGCCAAAATTAAAACCAGCATTACTCAGAATTTTGCAAAATGTCACAGGAAACCCCAAACCACATGTTCTAACAAAGTTCCAGTGCTCCATATGAAAACTGAGGCAGTTAAGAACAGTTCTGCACCTTCACAAAAACAAACAAGATCAGGCCCACAGGGTGAAGAGGATGAACTGGGACAGCAAAAGTGCCAGAGCAAAGTCTGGTGTATGAAATCAAGGTATCCACAAAACCGCCTCATCTCAGAAACAATGCCTCCTCTCCACCTCTCTTCTTGTCTGAGAGCTGCTCAGCACGTTCCAGGGCCAGGAACACAGGAGAGAAACTCAGAAACATCCCAATTACTGCTACAAAAGGCCACCACTTCAAGCAGTTTAAAACAATTAACTCCTTTCTCCAAGGTGTGAGCAGGAACAGAGGAGGCTGCAGAGAGGCAGCACTTCACTGCTGTTGACACAGCTCTTCCTGCAGCTCCCAACCTAAAATGCCCCACTTTGCATCATCAGTTCTTCTCCTTCACCTGCTTTATTTGGTGAGTTCATCTGTCCCTCTTTCATCAGGTTGATGATCCCAAATCAAGTAATTTGGCTTGGCTTTTTTTTATTATTCTTTAAAAACAAAGAGCTCTGGGAAAGAGACAGATTAAAACATAAACAAGTTATATCACAATGAAAAGGTATTCTTAAAGATAAAGCTTAGAGCAGTCTCCATGTGAAGTTATAGATGGGTATGGTATCTACCAAGTTCAGCAGGTTTTTATAACTGAAATAGTACTTTACAAAATGGGGCTGAGCTGTGCAGTTTCAAACAATGACAGACTCGATTAGGAGACAGCAGGGCAACCTTCCCACGACAGGAGATCCAATAATGGTGTTTTGGATGCTTTCCTTCCACTCTCCACAGAGCAGGGATGGGATTTTAACCACCCCCAGATTAACAGTGGCAGGACACACTCCAAGGACAGCTATTTCCCAGCTCCTGGATGCAAACTGGAGGCTGCTCCTCTGCCCAGGGTGCCACTTTGCCTGCAGGGAAGTCTCACACAGAAAGCTGAAGCAATTTATTTAACCCCTTTTTACAAAAACTGAAATCCACCCAACATGCTTGCTTCCAACAAGCAGGTTGGACGGATGGGCATCACCAACAGCATTAACTTTTCCACATCCAGGAAATAAGGATTCTTGAAGCTTGAGCATTTTGGAAAATAAAGGAGGTTGGTCCCTTAAGTGGGCCAGAGTAAATCCTTCCCACTCCAGCATGGAGTGTTTGCTATGGAAAGGACACTCCCCATCCCATGAGTGTGTTTCTACACACACAGCTCCAACTTGGCCTTTCACATTTGCCCATTCTTTTATTCCAGCAGGAAAAGAATCCATAAGAGCCTGACAGGGAGCTCTCCAGGAGCACAACTCCACAGCAACACAGTGTAGGAATGGGTTGAAATGTGTGGGGTTTTCATTTTAATTTCCATCTTCAGAGTTTTAATAAAAGCAGCAGATGCTGCATGTAAGAAGCTGCAAAGGCAGAACATCCAGATGTTTCCTCATCCCACAAAAACACTGGTATTTTTCTAAACATGAAAGGCAGTAATTTGGGGGTTTAGTCTATGCTGAACTCCACTGTCCAACCTCAATGCCTTTCCCAAGGCCTTCCTTTCCTCTTTACCTCTTTGGCAGGGATGTGATGTACCTGTACATGGGACCATGTTCAACATAACCCAGGTCTCATCTACCCATTGCTGCAGAACAGGAACACTAATTGCTTTTCCTAAAGAAGAGACTGCCCAACCATGGTGTGAATGAGAAACTTGAGACACCTCAAAAAGGGCACAGAGCAACAGGCTTGCTTGGGATCAGGACAAACACAGGTTTCCAAATTTTTAATGAAAAAGACAGCAAACATTTCACATCTCTCCTGTAACATGGGGATCATCCTGCTAATGCTCAAGGAAACTCATATCCTGAGCAATCCTACAGTCCTAAAACCACCTGGGTTGGAACAGATGTGTAAGATCAAGCCCAACTGTTACCCCGGGACTAAAGCACATCCTCAGATGCCACACACTCCAGTGATGCCTGTACAGATGGAAAGGCATGAGCTGTAAGGGCCCTAAAATCAGTCAGAACCACACACAAATTTCACCTGGAATAGGAATCCTGACTTTGGTATGGCTAAGAATTTTTTAGAAATCTATATTCAGACCCAACTCCTTCAGCAGAGGTCAAATTTACAAACACAAGAGATGCCCACAGACGTCAGCAACACAGACTCTCCAGAAGTCCTAATTTTTATCCAAAAAAATTAGAAAGCAACTCAGAAGCAGTAACCACTTGCACAGAATAATGCCATAAAGCATTAGAATGTATTTCAATTCCTTGTGTTGTCTCTGTCCACAAACTTTAATTAGAAATGTTCTGTTTTTAACACATATAACTGTCCACTCGACTGAGAGCCCAACAAGTGTGAGAAGCTCTCCCTCACTGAGACTCCCCTGGTCAAACCTGGGAGATGCTCAGGGATGTATCTGCCCTCACAGAACACCCTGCATTGTAGAGACAGACTAGTCAGAATGTTTTTAGGAAGCATATATAAATCCTGTAACTGCTGGTTAGCAGGCACTGAATGTGAAGATTGTAAACCTAGGAGCACATCTGTATCACCAGTTCACACTTCCAGTCAGGAAAATGAGGCAGTGACACTGCTTTCTAACTGCTGTGGCCCAGCAGTGCACTAATAAAGGAGAAAACCCTCCTTGCAGCAGAGATCCTGCACACTGTGTCACAGCAGCTCCAGGATTTGCAAAATACAACACTCCCTGAGTGGAGAGGTGCAGCAGCAGCAGCACAAGAGGATGCAGAGAAATGCATGAGGAGTGGCTGGAAGCCTAGATTTTGTTTAAGAGAGATGCATTTCCTAGAGTTGTCTCCACTTTGATTAACATACATAATACCACACTGGGCAGGACCTACAGTTCAGTTTCCAGCAATACAACAGCAGCTTTTCTCCATTATTATTATTACTATCAATGGAACTACCATGCCTGCCCATTCCCCTTGCAGTGCCTGGAACTGACCCAGAGAGAGTGCAGGGGTGAAACCACTGCCCAGAGCCCTCTGGGCCTCCTGTGCCAGCTGGTCCCACAGGTTCCAGCCCCACTCTGGGATGTGGTTTCTCTGCAGCCCGTTTTTACTGGAGCTCTTGGTTTCACCAAGTGACTCATCCCACTTCAGGGCCACCTCAGGCTCTTCTCCAGCCTCTGTTGAAACAGAAGGAACAGGTTTAAAAGCTCCAGTGAATTCTATGCCATGCCCAGGGCAAACCCCCTCAAGACAAACCAAGAGGACAAATGCTGTCAAATGACAGCAACTGCCTTTTAGCACCATCCCAGCAATTAAACACTGACACTCTCTTTCCTTTTGTGGAATTCAAAGCAAACTACAAGAACAAGTCGTGGTAACACTGAGAAATAAAGCCACAGTGAGGTGACTGAGGTGCTGCAAAGTGCTGGTTTAGTGACCAGGCAGGAAACACCAGCACTTGTTAGTCCTTCCCAGGAGCGAGGCCAACAGTGCTGCTCCTCTGTGGTCCTTGCAAAAGGGAAGATGTTGGAAAACATCTTTCCTGTAGTTTCACAGACATAAATAAGTCCCCCATCTACCTTCAGAGAGTGCTCTTTGCAGCGTTGCCAAGCCTGAAACAAAGTGTCTGTGGAATAAAATTGGGCATTTTCATGAACTAAATCCGGGATCTAAACAAAAGTGCTGCTTTCCCATAACACATCCAGAAATGTGGGCCAAGATTTAAAAAAAAAAAAAAAAAAAAGAAAAAAACCCCACACACACCAAAGACAAGGTGAGGAGTGACAGTATTGCAGAATTAACCTATTATATACATATCTATGCCTCTGCCTCTGAGATAATTGCTAAGATAAGACAAAAAACACAATTTCACACTTTCTTCAAATTACAAAGAAAACACGGTCCTGAAAAATAACGTGACATAAATGTGATAGAAGCAATCAACACCACAGGCTTGGGGGATTTGGAGAGGTTGAGGTGTTGGGCTTGTAGGTTTTGGTTTGATTTAGTTAAACCAACATCGTGTGACTTCAGAATTACCTAGTCTGAAGTTACTGCTCAAGGTACTAAAGGATCACAGGTTGTATCCTATAAATGGTACACAACTGCACTTTATACGAGTGACTGGCCAAAACCCAGCACTCCTTCACAAAGTACAGCCCAGGAATCCTTTGAAATAGGACTGACCCACAGGACTGAACATTCCAGTGGCAGTTTTTGCACCATGTATGTGCATTTGAAACCAAAATGCAAAATCCTTTATCCAAAATGAAACCTTCACATGCAGCAATTCCACTCAACCTCAGCCACGGAAGAGAATTTTGAAGTGAAGCTGCATTAATTCCTAAACACAGGGAATGAGCAGCACGTGAATAATTTATTGATGGCTTTTGCTCCATGTCAGCAGCTTTGCTGGAGGAAGTGATCTTTATGAAGTCCCTCGGGACCCCAAGAAGTTAAAGGCATGCCACAAAACTGTAGGATTTCATTGTGCAGAGGCAACAATTTTACTCCAGGTGGGGGGTGCCATGGGTGCTTCCCAAACATGAGCATTCCACAAAATTCACAGGGCTAGAGAGCAGATCCATGAGCTCATCCCAACCAAGTTGGAACCTTTCCAAGCACTGGTAAGGAGGAACAGGATCTTTCATGCCCATCAGGCACTGGTATCCTGAGGGGCTCTCAAGCTCCGCTTTAAACACAATCCTCCAAGACAGAACTCCCAGCCCAGACCCAGGAGCTCACACTGGGAGGGCTGGAAGTACCGGGTGAGGAGCAGGGAACGTGGGCAGAGGGAAGTGGCTCTGACAGAGCAGGAAAGGGGATGGAACGAGAGGAGCAAGGCATAACCAGGGTGGAGCACAGAGTAAGAGCCCACGGCCAGGACCTCCAGCAGCAGCTCCTCAGCAGGACCACAGAACAGCTCAGAACCACAGGATGAAGGCAGGCAGCAGTCCCAACATCCATTCAGCTCCTCTTCACACTTCCTCCTGGAAACTTATCACCAGCTTTTCCACCACATCCTCACCGCTGAGCCAAGGCTCCCCATGGGATTCCCTGTCCGACCAGCAGCATCTCCTCAGCACCACAGCTCCTCCCAGGGAAGTTCTTTGCCCTCTGGGGATCTAAGAACCTACTGAGACACCTGCAAAGCCACAGCTCTCCCCCCTCAGGCACCCACCAGTTCCACATCACACATCTGATTTGACAAAGGACTTAAAGAATGGAAATAGCACTACGAGCAAATCGCTTTCCTCTCATCTGGTCAAATGCCCATGTCGGTTCTAATAAAGAACATGCAGTCTGCTTTTATGACAGACCCTACAGAACACCCTCCTTGGTCCCAGGGGGAGCAGATGTTAAGAAATACTTTACATGAGACAAGGGATCTCTCTGAAATTCGTATACAAACAGAAGTACCCTGCTGGAAGCCAAAAACCAGGTGACGCTTGTGTGGCAATGCCTACAGAGATGACTGACCAGTGTACTGTGTATCCTCTGCTGGTGGCGAGCTGTGACTGAAAACAAAGGGCCTTATTAGCAATGAGTCTGGAAGATGGGGGGAGGAGGTAAATTAAAAAGTCAGTGAGAGGATAACTGATTCAGTGAAGCAAATTAAGTGTTTCAAAGCTATTGGGACTCTGGAACACAGCACAGCTCAACAAAAAAAAAAAAAAAAAANGCAAAAAAAAAAAAAAAAAAAAAAAAAAAAGAGAGGGGGAAAAAAAATCAATGCAATGCAACCTTCCAAATATAATTAACCACTTCTTTAAAAAGCCAAGACTCACAACACCAAACTTTGACTGCTGACCACTCCAAATTTGAGTGTTACTACAACAATTTACCATTAACCAACATTTCATTTACCTATCTGCAGTGGATCCTCTGAACTTGACCACACCTTCAGCAGAACAGTTGTGGCTGCCACAGATGGCTCAGCAGCAAATATGAAAGTCCTTCTGTGCCAGAGAGTGCCAGAGGCAGGACATGGAGAACATGTGAACAGAGCCCCAGGAATACAAATCTCATCTCCTACCCAAACATCAAAACATAGGAAAGGCAGTTCTATATGCAGAGCTTTTCCACTATTTCCAGAATGAGAGTTTTTACTTAAAACCTGCATTTGGAGCTGACCTGTGCTGTGGACACACCAATCCATCCCAGGCTTAGTCCACCATCCTGATCTAAGTGATACCAAACACATCAAGCCATGCTTTTGGTTTCAAAAATGTGGGATTCAAACCTAGAAAGACTCAATTTTTATTTTTTCCCTACTCACAGCAGGCTATGGGGTAAATTAATGCCTCAGCCTGCAATGACTGTGGATTAGGCCAGTCTTGTCAATAATTAATGCAGCTCTGTAGAGCACAAGCACAGCAACAAGCTAGATTAGCCAAAATCCCCTCCTCTGTGACACCAGCTTTCACCCCAGCTCAATGTGCACACACAGACTTAAAAAAGGACAAGATTATTTATGACCTTAACTAAGAATTCTGAACATCAGAGTTGGTTTTCTTCTCCCTTCCTTTCAAGAAATGCCTTATTAAACATTTTTATTGTAACAACTCAATAAATTCAAATAGTAGCAAACATTATCATTTTTAACTGGCCTCTATCTGATCTAAGGTCTTAATCACCCAAGTTCTTTCCAAGCCCTGGGGACTGCAGACTCCTAATGTCCCAAATGGGCAGCAGTGAACAAAGACAGCAGCCCTGCTATTGCAGGGGCTCAGGCACCGGGATCTGTCTGCTGGAAAACAACAGATGAGGCAGGGACAGACCTGCAGCAAACGGAGGGATTAGCCAAAGCAGTCCCCAATTACAAAGCGTTCATCAGATGGGCTCTGGGGACAGCCTTGGGATCCTCCCCCTGTTCCCTCTCTGCATTTTCACACTGCACTACTCAAGTCATTACATCTGCAATGGGCTTGAAAGGGAAACAATTTGTTTGTAAATTAGCAGATTATGAAAAAAATTTGGTTAAACAACTCTAAGTATCAAACAATTAAGTAAAATACAGAAATCCAATCAGCTGGAGTCGAAATTAATTTCTTTGTGAGGGCATTTTTCTTAACTCCAGCCCCTCTCCTGGATAATCCTGGATTTCAGCTGTTTTGTTCAGAGTGCATCTTAACGAGGCCACTGCGGCTGAAGGACATGACCCGATTTCTTCCGAGGTCAATGGTTATCAGTACAACTGGAACAATACAAATTTCTCCCCTGAAACACAAGAAAAGCACTGAATCTGCAACACTTCTCATGAATCTTCACATCTGACCTTTCCTTTTGACAGTTCTTCAAGAATAGCCCTGGGTTTCTGAATGACCAGATGCAGCTGCGTGGCACCCACATCCATGTACTGACTGAGGGAACGATGCAGCCTCACAGGACAGGAGGTGCTGCATGCCAGCCTTGAACCATGCAACTGCTGCTCTGCAACTCATAAAAGGCCTTTTCTTACCTTCAGGACACGTGCTCACAGTGTCTGTTTCCTAGACTTCTTGTGATGAGTGGGACAAATTTGAATAGACACAGAGTTCTTGTACTCAGGGCTGGAACGGCGAAGTATGAACTTTATAACTCAGCTCACCTTTAAATGAACACTGATTTAAACACCTTTCTGTTATAATCCTAGAGCTGTGTAACTCCAGCTGTGGTTCCAGATGTGTCACCAGCCCCTCAGTCAGCAATGACTCCATCTCCACTCTAAGCCAAGGTTTTCTTCCCTCTCACAACAGCTACAAGAGCAAAGTGCCAGCTCAGACCTCCCTCTGCCCCACACACCTGCAAGGATAAAGGCTGGCCCCAGTCCTCTCAATTAATGTCAGGCCAACTGAACTCAGACACCTGAGGGACTGTTCAAGATGGTTAAAGGCAAATAACCCATGCTCTTGGTGGTGATTACAAACCACAGGTATGGAGCAGCACTGTTCACATGTGACCTGAAGGAACACTGTTATTTCCATGAGAACCACAGGACAGACCAGTTGAAAAGGGTGCATCATTTTAGGACCTTCCAGTCAGTGAATTGTGCCCTAAATAAAGAGAATTAACTGACTCCATCTGCTTCTGGGGCAGCTCAGAGGAGCTACAGCAGTTGCTCGAGGTGTTACAAACCCACACTTAAAGGGGAAAGGGTTCCCTGCCCACCCTGGCACACTCCATGGAGTGCTGCTGTTTGAGGAGGACGTGCCTTGCATGATTCTGGGATGGAGATAAAAGAGTATGAGATCCTAAAGAGAACCCCCAACACCTTCAAACACAAACCATAACAAAAAGCAAGAGGGGCTTCCAGGCAAAAGGTAAAAAGCTTGGAGGAAAACAGCAGGCTAAACTCTGACACAGAAACTGGTGGAAATTAGAAGCTATTTTGTGTAAAGATTTTGGAAGCCTCCTAAAGGTTCCTCATGGAAAATGCCCCATAAATGTCCCTGACACTGGCACTGTTGGGAACCCAGCACATGGCAAACCTTAGCACAGTGATGATTTATAACAAATCCTGCAGAGCAGGGAGTCTTACCTACATGCCATTGGAGACTTTGTTTAAACACAACTACAGCCTGCATTTAGAATTCCCCTTTGGGCTGAAATTTGCCTTTTCATTCAAAAGCCTTACTCCCACCCCAAACTACATTTAGCCAGTATTTACTAGACTTGCAGTTGAATAAATCAAATTCTCTCCTGTCCTTACACCTCCAGAGGTTTTACCAACACAATCTGCCCCAGCACTGGTCCATGCAGGCTTTAAGCCAAAGGAGTCAGCACGCCACAAAAACCCCTCAATACATAAACCACAAGGGCCACATCAAAGTAATTTAGCACAACCAGAAAGCACGCTAAGTCAAATTAACCCCCAGTGCTTTCAGCAGTGGATGGGGAAGTCTCTCTGTGTTCAGGCACCCTCTATTTTCAAATTCCCTCCAAGAGCCCTTCCCCAGTTGGCTGCCTCTCCCCGGGCACTGAGCAGCACCGACACGGCCAGCTGGGGTCACCTCAGGGCACAGAGCCAGCACAGCCCAATCCTGCACTCCAGGGGCCAGGGAAGCAGCACTTCCATGGGAACGGCAGCCACTGGCACCAGCACGGCCTGGGCAGGCACTGCTGGGAGTCAGCACCTTCCCCGGGTGAGGGATCACCCTGCACTGGCCATGGCAACCTTTTCACCCACTGTCCACCCAAACCTCCAGGACCTCCCTGTCCCAGAGGGAAAGGAAAAAGAGAAAAGGCAAAAAACCAGATGAGAGATAATGGCAAAGCAAACTCAGTAATAAATTTTTTAGCCACTCTAACAAGGTAAGAACTAAAAGTAATAAAAATAAGAAGTAAGAAGTAAATCAGTCCTAAGAACACCTTTCTCCTCTTATTTCCCTCTTTCCAGCAGTTCCAGGGAGTAGGGAATGGGGGTTTGCAGTTGGTTGTCATTTCTGCCATTGCTGTTGTCCTGTGGGTCACTCCATGGGCTGCAGGGGGGTCTGTGCACCCCGATGGTCACCCCATGGGCTGCAGGGGAGGCACAGCTTTGAGTCCTTCCCCCCCTGCTCCAGTGTGGGGTCCCTCCTCCTCCTGCTCCCACCTTGGTCTCTTTCTCTGCACTGTTATCCCATGGCTGGAGTTTCCAACTGCCCCACACTCCTAGATTCTTAAATATGTTATCCCAGAGCTGTGACTGTGATTCTTAATTGGCTCAACTTTGGCCACAAGCAGCAGGTCCCTCCTGGCCCTGACTGTCCTTGGCTCCACAGGACAGGAGAAGCTTCTGGCAGCTTCTAACAGAAGCCACCCTGGTAGCCCCCACTTCTACAGAAATTCAGCTACAGAAACCTGTGACACAGCCCCTCCCAGCTGATTGACCTCTCACCTTCCACTGCAGGTGGAGGTTCTCCTTCCCAAATCCATAGAATGAGGGCACACCTTGAACCCCACAGGGCCCAGCACATCCTGAGTGCCATTCCAGCAGGGAGCAGCTCCCCACACAGTGGGCAGGGATTGACACATGCAGGAAAACACTCTTCCATGTCCCCATCCTACCTGTGGCTCTCAGGTGACTCAGGAGAGCTCAGGAACCCAGAGCAGCCCCTCGACTGCCTCCTGCCCCAGCACCTCCTCCTCTGCTCCCAGCAGGTTCCAGCCCTCTGTTTGCTGACACAGCAAGTCCCAGTCCTGCACAGGTCATGGGTGGACTGTCCTTTCTAATAATTTTATGAGCAAAATATCAGAGAGTTGAGTGGAAAATACGTGTGCTGTCTCAAGTGTGAGTCATTATGTTCCATGCAGCAGTCTGGGGGCTGGCTGAGGATTCTCACAGAAGGCAATTCTTGAGCAAAACACAGATCCAAGCACAGCTTTGTCCATAGTTTTCCTGCAAACTGACTGACCACTAAGTTTGTAGGGTCCTCCTCAAGAGACTTAACAAGCACATCCCAGGTCTCAAAAGCACAACTAAAACATTTGAAATAACCAGTACAGCAAACATACAGTGGAACTTTCAGCCTACAGTGACATCAACACAGCAGAAATGTGGTAACAAGGCCCCAGAGTGCCCCCAAGGAGAGGGCTCAGCAGGAGACACCAGCGCAGGGCAGGGATTTAGAGAAAGGGCAGATGGGTTTTCATGACTACAGGAGTTCTCAGCCAAAAGTCTCACCCAGTCTGTTCCAGCACAACTGCCTTCCCTGGGGATCAGAGGGCAGGAACAACAGCACCGTTCTGAAGCTGCAGAAGATGAGCAATTCCAGTGAAAATAAACAACTGGACAGAAGAGGAACATGCAAAACTCTCACTAACTGAATTCTTTACAAAACTCTTGAGGACCCCACGAATCTTTTGGCTTTAAACAATTACTAAAAATGTGAATTTAAGACTGTTGTCATGAGGCTGCTTTAACTCTCAGACAGCAGAAATCTATAAATACAGATGAAATTCTAGCACCACTTCTTAGCTCTAGCTGAAAACAGATCTCAAAGCTCTTTTCCTTTATCAAGTCCCTTGAGGGATGGCATGAACCCTGCACACTCCGCCTCCAGCACCACTAACACCACACTGTGCCTGAAGGTCTCAAAGTTTGGCTGTCACTGAATTCAGTGCTACCCAAACATACTTCCCTGCAAGTCCTGTAGTTTCCAAACTGCACAGGAAAATGTGCAGGAGGAAGGAAAGGAAACAAGTTAAATGACCATCTAGAGTTCATTAGTGGTGTGCATGGATTTCTGTTCTCCTCAGAAGTAAATCAGCTTAATCACACCCCAATTAGTGCAGTTCCAGCAGGCAAGGACAGCGACTGTGGGATTGCACAGAACACCACACTGAGATTTGCTAACTCATCCTACAATCTGCTAAAATGCCAAACCCACAGGGAGGCCACAGCTAAAAAAAGAACCCCAAAATCCAGGCTCAAACTGTAATTTAGCTGAGCAGTGAAAACTGTCTGCATGTCAGAGATGGAAACAGCAAGCCCAAAATCCTTCTGTCCACCAAAGAGCCAAACTTGGATCACTGTTTCAGCTGCTTTTAAGTAAACAAGGCTCATTTTGTACATATGTACATTAATTATGTGCCGTGTGTTAGATATGAGCACACACAAGCTCTACATGCAGAAACTCCCAAGTCTGTATTTGCAAATCTTAAGCAAACTTGACAAAGACCATTTATAAGAGGTCCCATAAATGAATAAAAAACAAATCAAGTCAAGAAAGATTAACTGCTCTCAAGATGAAAGTGGCTGCTAAGTCACTGTTCAGACCATAAAAAAAAATCCACACTGCATTTCCAAGCTAATTACAAATATATTGCAAGAAATATTCATGACATTGCCTGCAGAATCATTAATCACTTCCCTCCTTCCTTACAGATTTCTGTTACAGAGGCAAACCAAAGCAATGGGATCAGTGAGACAGTGAAAACACACCTGTAGTCACACAGCAGCAGTGCCCAGGACAAGTGCACTTCTCATTTCCTGGTGGGAATCCTGCTGGACACCAAGTCTGCAGCTCCCTGGGACACCAGGACACGGGAACAGCACCTGTGCCAAAGGGTGAAGGCACTGCCCCAGAACACACACCACAGGACCTGGCAACAATTTCCCTTCACATCCTGAGAACTCCTCCAATCTTCCAGCTCTCAAGAGCATTCTCAAATTCAAGAATTCACCTCCTTTATGTTGTCAGATTTAGGAAGAATCTGAATTCAAACTGCCCAATGTGGACAAAGGTCACATTCAAATACAAAAAAGCTGTTCCTTGTCTACCTTATCACAAGGCAGGAGGACAGGCTGATTCTATGCTCTGGTAGCAGTACCTGCCCAAACCTTACTCTACATGGGACTATGTACCTACCTGCCAGTAGGTCTGATTTACATTAATAACACAAAACCCAACAGCTCGTGCCTATTACAACAGCCAAAGAACACATTTAAATCACCTAAAACATTCTTTATCCTCATAGATTTCAGTTCTTAAAAAACCTCCAGACATAAAGGGTGTTTAATCCCATGAAAAGATACACCTTTCTTTAAAAACCCATCTGCTCTAAGTGAGCATAAAGCCCATAGGGACAGCAGCAGGTCCCACCAGGGCCGGCTGGGAGGGGAAAGAGGGCAGGGAGAGGGAATAACCAACAAAAACACAGTGTGCCACTGCTAAAATCGGGTAGTGGAGAGAGCACCATACAGCACCAAGTCTAAGGCTGCCTGCAGGTGAGGGGAAGCTCAGCTGAGGGAAGGCACAGGGGCTCTGTCAAAGCAGGTGTTCCACACAGCAACACCCACTGGGGGCCCCTTCCAGGCCTGCCTCTCCTCACCCTTGCCTTGCCTGTTTTCTCTGGTTGGCTGGTTTTCCCCAGGCAGAAGCACATGAGGCTGCTGAGCCGGTGCTGAAACCCAGCACTGGACCAGAAGAACAGTGGCAAGGAGACCCCTTCCTTCCTCCCCCAGCACAGAGCCCTGCATTCCTCAGCAGGGCAGGAAGGCTTGCGGGAGCTCCAGCTTTGATGTCCCCCTTCTGACATGCAGCCCCTGAGGAAGTTCTCCCTTCCAGGCTGTCTGGAGCGCAGGTTGGTGCTGCTGCAGTCGGAGCACTCTGCAGGGAGAACACAGCAGCACAAGTTCCCATTTCCCAACGACTTCCTGGATATTCTACAATTGCTTCCCCTCAGGAAGTTGATTCAGTCTTCGCAGCTCCAACACCAACAATTCTTGTTGAGAGGCAAGTTGTCCAAGAATATTAAAAGCACATTCCTCCAGCACACACAGACCTGCTTCTGGCTCCCTAACAATGGGTTTTTCTTCTGGGCAAACCTCCCAGCCCAAGGAGGAGAAGGAGGAGGAAGCGAGTAGGTAATGCCCAGTGCTTTGTGTAACTCAGCCACAAGCAGCAGGGTCTTTGATCACCAAGGGAAAAGCAAGTCCAAAAGGAGCAATGGAATCTGGACTAAATCACCACCAACATTTGGGGGCAAGAATTCTTCCATGGCACATTTAACCTGATGCTTCAGGCTCCAAACCCCTATCTTTCCCCCCATCTTTAAGGTAAAAAATATTTCTTTTCAAAACAGCACATGCAACAGACCCTTTTTGTTCTGTTTTTACAAAATAAAGTTTTACCTGCAACTGATCTTACATATACCAATTCCTTCCTAACATTCCATCAGACTTATTTTCCACAGAAGTGCTATACTTGAAAGTAAAAAAATTAAATCACCAGGACTTTTAAGTCAAGATTTCACAGGTGGTGGCCATTCAGTGCTTAGTCAGACTAAAGAATTGATCTAGCTGGATCAATCTCTTAATCCTATCACTCTGAAAAACAAGAAAATGTAGTTTTCTTGTGTAATCCCATCCCCTGTTTGTTCTAAAAATAATCATTTTATTATCATAAGCATCTACCTCCCCTCCTAAATCCAGGCTGATCATTTTCAAGATGATACCCTGTAATCACCAAACCTTAATTTCTGGAGCAAGAAAAATATTGTATCTCATCAGGCAATCATACTGCTGAAAACCCATCTGTATTACTTTTCACATAATGTTATTACATTAGACAGAAATATTTATGAGATAAAATTACTTAATATCAGCATCAAGCTGCTTTTCTGGAGAATTACCTTCCATGCTGCAAACACAGGGAGAAGTTGTTTGAGTTTTTTTTTAAACAACACACATTAAGTGCTCGTGACTCTCAGTCTTCCCATGCTGTGCTGACAAAACCTGTGTCCCTCTCCAGTTGGGGGCTGCAGAGCTTTGCAGGGTGCTGTGGTCTCCACTTCCCACAGCCTGCAGCAGGACAGCAGCTGCCCCCACTTTCCTGCTGCTTCTGAGCCCCTGAAGGTTCAGAGCAGTGTCTCCTGCCCTTTCCTGGCAGGGGCATCGACCCTGAGCTCTGTCAGAATCCAGCTGACAACTCCAGCTCTACTTCAGTGCTTGTCCAGTGACTTCCCCCTCCTGCTTGGATGAATTTCTTTTAAATGTCAGGCTTGTACTGCCAGAATATTTAGTTATGCATTAATATAAATGTTGATTTTAAAGCAGGCAAAACTTTAAATATTTAGGGTTTTTAAAAAATCAGCTATAAATGATACTCTGTGTTTAAATAATATTTTAACCACTTGGCCAGAAAATATTCAGATAACATTAAACAAGATTTACAGAAGCTAATGGATCAGGAATTGCTTGAAAGTGAGATCTCAGATTTGTAAGGACAGTGAACAGTGATAATTTCTAATAATTTTTTTCCAAACTTGCTCTTGGCGATCAAACCCACACGGGACTAACATTATAACTGAGTCTTTCAGCAAATAACTCTGAGCTACTTTGCAGTAATGCCACCAAAGGTGTGGGTGTTCATCAGTTTAACGTGGCCAGGGTGAAGGCTGCTCCTTGCTTTCCAGCACTCACCATCTCCCAAGCTCCCTCAGAGCCTCCAGGAGCTGGCAGGAACAGGGATGTCCTCTCCTCCCAAGCCTGAGTGACCCACACGTGGTGGTTCCACCACGGGTTCTTCCCCACAGACAACGTGCTGCCAACGTGGGCAGCAGCAGGAGGGCTCTGCTGGAGCCCTGGGGAGGGGACAGCTCCTCTCAGCATCCTGCCTGTGATTGGAGCCAGCAGAGACATCCCCTCAGAGCCTGCTCCCCATCCCCACAGCGAGGGACCTCTGGAGAGAACCCCCCCAGTGCCCTGGGCAGCACTGGGGACAGCAGCGTGGGGGCAAGCAGGACAACATGGCACTGACACAGGGGGCACGTGCCCCCGTCCTGTGCCCAGAGCTCTGAACCATAAGCAGATTAACGGGAGCCACCAGAGCAGCCTGGAAGTGGCTGAGCAGGGAGCAGAGGGACATTAGTGCCAGGCCCAATTGATTGGGTTTGCTTGCACGCTCTGTCTTGCCCCTCAAACTGCATTTTCCCTGCAGATGGTTTCTCTTTCTGCCACTTTTAAAGTGATTTATTCCTTCAGAAGGGGAATTGGGTCTTATTTTGATCAAATATTTAGGACCTTTTAGACATTAAAAGCCACAGATTACAAAGAAGGAAGGGGTCAAAACAGTAAAGGCAGATTAAAATTGAAGATAAGCCACAAATATTGAAGTCAGGAATGAACAAACAACTAGCAAAACAAGATTCAAAGAACTAAGAGGCTTATCCCTCCCTCCTCACAACGTCTGGCTCCTTCCTGCTAAATAACTGCTACCCAGATCTTCACCACACAGGAGCTGATGAAAGGGGTCTGAATATAGGTCAGCAAAAGCCTTTTGGATCCAGCTACAGACACTAATTAGATCACTCTCAGTTATTAAGAAAAAAGGAAAAAAACTCCAAAACAAAGGGTTTACCCCTCAAAACACTCCCAATTTCTCTTTTTTCTTTTCTCTAATTGGCAGTGGCCTTTGCTTTCAAAGCAGCTGGTTGCTGCCCCAGCCCTGAAACTGTCCCCAGCACACCCCAAACACGGCAGTGACCACACGAAGGAAGAACCTCCAGCAAACTTAAGGCTCAACAACATCTGCAGCAACACACAAAGACATGGGGGGGTCTTTAAATATGTTTTCAAGATGTAAAAGAATTCTTTAGTTTTACTAAGAGAACACTGACTGTTTTGTCTGACGCTGCCAAAACCCACAAGGCAAGAAAAAAATCCAATTTTTCCCCCCTGAAATATACAGTACAGCTCAGTTCATACAAGGCTCCTTGTACCAGCTTGTTTATGCCTTCTCTCCTGTGAAACAAGCCTTTATGTCTCCATAGTGGAAAAACCCACTGGTTTATATCCTTTTCGAGATGTATGCAGCCAATTAAATTGTAAAGTAATACCTGTTTCAAAGTCTAAGTCAAAGAAACGATACATTCCTGGCCTGGGAGCAGAGCCAAGGGGGTCACCTTACACCCTGCGGGCACGTGGGAATCCTCAGCCCTTGGAATTCCCTGTTTTGACTGCCCCGAAAAGTAAAAGTGGGAGACTGAAAGGAAGAAATGTTGTGTATTCTCTGCACACAAACTGTGCTCGTTTCTCAAGTGATAAAGTTAATATTCCGAGAAAGGAGAAAAGACAGTTCAAGAGTTCAGAGTGATTTCAAGCCATTCAAGAAAGACACAGGGAAGTGACAATTGCTGGTAGCTCCACACTTTCCAGAACAATTTCAGTGATGAATAAACTATTATGTGACCAGACTATATGCATAAGAATGGGGTAATCTGCACAAAACTACAGTGCAACAACACATCACAATAAAATTCACTTGTCAAAGTAACAAGCCAAGTAGATTTATCTCCATATGAAAACTGTTATGAAAAGACCGACACATTTTATTTTAATTTTTAGTTCCCTTCAAAACAAACAGCATGGAAACAGCAGAACAGCTACTGGAGAGGGGGGACAGTGACCAACTGCTACTGCAGCTCCAGCTCTGCAGAATTCCTTGGAGTTAAGGACATACAGGGAAAAGAGAACAGGAAAGGTGCTGAAGAAAACAAGGGCCCATGGGCAGAAAGAGGTCAAGACTCGCCAGTGAGACCCAACAGGTCTCCGGGCCACACTCCTGGGACAACACCCCAGAGCTCAACAACCCTGGGATGCCCCGGGTCAAATCCTGCCTGCAGGGACAGCACCACACAGCGCCCACACTGCAGCTCCCACCACCCCGGACTGCCCCAGCCCGGAGGGGGCCGCTCTGTGCCCGGGGAGCTGCCCGGGGCTGCCCTGCCCCAAAGCAGGGCCACACTGTCACACGAGCTCTGCCCGGCCCCGTGAGCCAACACCGGGCTCTGTGCCTGCGGGAGCAGCACCGATGTGTGCACGGGGTACCCTCTACCTCCAGCTGCTGCAATTCAAACAGCACCCCGAAGTTCCCACGCCATGGAGATTTTTGGATGGTACTGCAAGTCCAGTAAATTCACCAACACAAGGGCTTAGATATTTCAGTGACATCTGTGTCTGGCAAGCTGTTGAGTCCAATTCACAGGTTGTTTTCTTCTAAATTAGCGAAGTGAAGGTAATGACAGCGTTTTCCGTGGAGCTTTCCGGGCACAAGGCAGCTCTGTGCTGTATTCCCACAAACCTCTCTGCTTTAATGTATGAAAACCTTATTGTTTAGCCCACATGAAAAATTCCTGCAATGACTATACATTTAATAAGTTTAATTCCTTTGTCAGATCCGTACCGTGCATGAAATTAATAGCCACGTCAAAGACATTCTTCTACCTGTTTCTCAAAATAGAATCCCAGGAAAGTAAGAGACAGGAAAGCAGGATTAAAATCCATTTTTGGTACACACAAAAAAATTTATTTATATTGATTAGCTGCTCAGTGTTCACAGAAAGAACTGACTTTATATTGGCATCATCATCAACATCAGTGAGAAAGGTTACATCAAAGAGCTACACTACAGCCAGGGATGGATAAACAATACCCAGAACACACTGCTCCATTTCCCTGTCACTTGGGCATAATCCAGTATTTAGGATGGTTTCAGAATAACAACAACTTTAGCCTCAGAAACATAAAAATTTACTTTTTTGATATAAGCCATGTGTGAAATCAATTGTGTTGACCAAAATAGAATTTGAACGTATTTGTATCTTCAAGGCTTTTCTGCATTTGACTTTGGGTTAACAAAATTCACTTAGCTCTCACAGTATAGGTATTTTTCTTGCCAAGATGTAAAAATCAGGATTTATTTCTCTGCATAAACATACAAAGTAGCTTTTCCCCATGCAAATATTTCCAGTGCATTACGAACAATAACCCAGAAAAACTGCTGCTAGGAATTGGGAAAGCTTTGTCTTTGACAGGCATCACGTTGGAGGCAGCAGTTTGAGTTCTTAATCCTTCTACAATTTATCTCCACTAAAAACCTATCATTTTGATCCTCCCCCTCAAGGCCCACGGCTGGCATTGGAGAGGCACAGCAGGGCAGGAGTCACTCCAGGTGAAAGGTGTGACCTGGTCCTTCATGCCCAGAGTTACAAGGGGGCAAACGAAGCTGCATAAACCCATCCTTGTATCCTGTGAGTTATCCCTGATGCCCATCCCAGGGAGGACCATGGGTGAGTTATCCCTCCTGCCCATCCCAGGGAGGACCACGTGCTGTGCCCTGGCTGCTCCTCCCAGGCCAGAGGAGCCTGGCCTGGCTCAGTCCTGTTCCACTGATGGCCAGCAGCCCCCTCAGCCCCTCCTCTGCTCGGCAGTGAGCACAGAAGGCAGTCCCACCCACTGACAGCCTCAGCCCGGCACGGCCACGGGTGTCGGGGCCACGAATCTCCATTAACCACCATCAGCAGCGTCCTCTGAGCCTCACACAAATCAAGCCTTCTGGAAATCCTCTGGCACTCCCGTGCTCCTGCAGGAAGCGCTCCTGAGGTGAGCCAGACTCCTTGGGCCAGGGCAAAACACCGATGAGAACAAGCAAAATTAGAAAGCAAAGCCTCTCTGCCTATTCCCAATCCAGGCACAGCCAGCCAGCCTATTCTTCTCCTGTGCAACTTCATACCAGAGAGGTCAAGGGTTAAAGTGGTTTTAAAAAAGCATTAAGAAAGGAAAAATATTTTTTCTATAATGAGGAACACTTGAGAGGGGCTCAGAGCACCACGCTAACAAAGAAAACAGTACTGAGGAAGGAGGCCCTCACTACTGCATTCAGGTTTGGATTTTGCATTCACCTCCTTTGCCAAGTAAATATATTTAAAGAAAATTATTCCGCCCCAGTGTGGCTTCCAGGCCACATTAAGGTAGTAAGAGTCTCATAATTATACTCCTCTTCACATATTTAAAAATCCTTTCAATGTTTACTTGAACAGCTAATTGCTGACAGCTAGAAAGAGTGTCAATGTGAACGCTCCCAATCCTGCGCTGGGGGGAGAGTATTCTCAGGAGCCCTGATGACAGAGCAGCTCCAGACCCTCACAGAGCCCCCTGGACGTGCAGTCAGTCCCAAACCTGGAGGAAATGGGGCTCAGGGGGACCCTGATTGCCCTCTTCATCCCCTCACTGGAGGGGGGAGCCGGCTGTCCCAAGAGACAACAGGAAACAGTCTCAGGCTGCCCCGGGGGAGCTTTAGGTGGGATACTGGGGAAAATCTCTTCCCTTAAAGGACTGTCCAGCTCTGCCAAGCTGCCCAGGGCAGTGGTGGAACCCCCATCCCTGGAGGGACATCAGTGACAGGGGATGTGGCACTCGGGGACATGGGTTAGCAGTGGCCTCGGCAGGGTTGGGGAACCACTGAGCTCTGGGATCTGAGAGGGCTTCTCCAACCCAAACAAGTCCATGTCTCTTCACCTCTGTGTGCATTATCCATCTCATACACCTGCCCACAGATGCTGGGGATGCAAAAGGGAATGGGGTTTCTTTCTGGGTTAAAAACAAAAGCCACCAGCAAACAGATTCATACAGAGAGTTTCTGATTAAAACTCCAACCGGGATTTTAACTGCAAGACATATGTGCAGATTCCCAATTGCTATTTAAGTTTAGCTTGTGGATACCATAAACTAGATTATGGCCATATTCCAGAAATACACTTGAAAAATCTGCATTTTTGTACACCAAAAATCATGAAGCAACTTCAGAAAGAACTTACATGATATTACAGTCATGCTCAAAAATATCTCCAAGTTATCAGCACATTTTCTCAGGAACTTACAAGCTAAAAGTGACTGTCCTACTGACCAGAGCATTTCACATTTTCTGTGATAGTTCAGACCACCAAATTTCACATTTTTAGTCAAGTACAGTTAGCTAAATGCTGCCAGATGGCACAAACAGTTCTAAACAGACTTGCACCATAAATGTTTTTTATTGATCGCTTTCTCTAAAGTTTGAAAGTACAAAAACATACGTAAAAGTGAGAAATTAAATCAGGTCCAGTTCTACCTTTATAAAGACAACAACGTTAGACTTAGGGATGGCAAAGCCCCAGCAATTAAATACATGCCACAGCAACATTTCTGATTTTATCAGAATGCTGTGAAATCCAACTTGAGCAGTAACTTGGGGGGCAGAGGCTGAGAAGGCATTGCAGGGTCTGGCCCGAGGGGAGGGAGGCAGCAGCTGAGCTGAAGGGCCAGCAGCCACCTCCCCTCAAGGGTTTATTAAAGCAAGAGCCCCAGCATCAAAGCACACCATAAATAATTAACATGCAATGCCTTTGTGATAAGGCACTGAACTTGAGCTTTCTCCTAAGGTAAATGATTTGTAAATGCAAATTTGTCCAGCTGCTCCTTTCCTGCATCAAAAGCCTGCTCAAAGATAGCATTTATGAGCTTTTCAGCAAATATTTACACCATCTTAATCAGATTCTGAGTCATGTACGTGCTCATTGATAGATTAAAATGCAGGTCAGTTACAACTACAAAAATTAAAAGGTTTGGGTTTCTTAAAAGTTGTTTTTTGCCTAATATTCAAGCTTACACTTTCTCCCTTCCTCATCCACAGTGAGCACAGAGACATTTCCAGCCCTTTCTTCGATCCACATTTCCCCACACACACACACTGGAAGACTTGGATACAGGTATTATATTTTTGATTCTAAAAGCATTTAGGAAATTGCCCCTCAGAATGAAATTACACCCACACAGCCACCACTGAAGGCCATGTTGGAGCCTTGGAAGGGCACATAAGGACCTGCAACACCAGCATGGGTGTTTGTGATTCCAAGTCTGCACAATTATAACAGTTACTATCAAAAAAGGCAAAAGCATGACTTAATGTGGCTCTGCTTCTACAGTGATGACACCCACTGTGGTCAGCATCCAACACCTGCCTGTCAATCCCTAGAGAAACCACCTGAAGAGGAATTCTCCAGCTGATGAAGCAACGGGTGTTCTTGGTGTTGCAATTCCAAAACTCTGCTTAGAAAGCTCTAACAGTTTCCCAATAACACCAGTATTCCTGCTCACTGGAGAGAATGGGGAACAACTCCTCACCCACACAGCCCCTCTGGAAGAAGGTCTTGTCTCTGGAATCACTACCAAGAACATTCTAAAAGCCTGCAGCAGCACCCAGGGCAGCCTCCTGGCCACGCAGGAACAGCTGTGGCCCCACTCCTGCACTGCCTGCAGGTGTGTCAGCAGTGCCATCGCCTGCACAGGGCAGTTTCCCAAAGGTCTGTGGCAACAGGCAATGCCAGACAATAACCACAGGGCCAGGAAGAGGGAATTACAACACATGGATCCATCCCTCCCTCACTGCAACCCAATCCTACCTTTTTTCTAACACCTTAGGACAAATCTGAATCTGTCTGACCTCCTCGAGTGCACTTTGTAACTTCAAACCATTTCCTGGTTTTGTTTATGACAAATCACACAAGTCTTTAAAAAAAGACACAGATTTTCAATCTTTGTGCCACTGATACAAACCATTAATTCAACCTACAATCCACTTTTGCTTTATACAACTGACACCCAAGACTGCTCAAGGTCCAAGAAATGAGACACCACAGGTAGTTGTTCACTGAACATGCTGTGATTTGAGGTCCAGCTGACCAATTTGATCCAGCTGCTCTGCAACCCAAAGGAATCCCAACCAAGACAGGCACTGAATCCAGCTTTGTATTTGGTAATGACTCCACAAAGCACTTGGGTGCCACCAGTGGCTGCGAGGCAAAATCTACAAAGGCCAATTATTATTTTATTTTCTTAAATGCACACCATCACCCTCCACTCCAGCACTCATCCACCATAACCAATAGCCCTTCAGCATGCAAGTTAAGAATGATAAAGTTACTCACAGGAGCTAAATTAGATTTGGGCAATCAATATGCTCCATATATTCATCTTTAGTAACAAAGATGCAGTTGACAACCTCTCCAAGTCTTCTGCAGGCACAAGAATGCCTTGTATGGGCTAAACTTAAAGAATACATTTTTTAACATCACGTGAGATAAAATAAAGGCAAAAATCTATTTCTTACAGATCCTTACAATTTTAATAAACAAGGACACATTTGAAAATGCTACACTGAAGTAAAAAAACCTGGGCAGGAAGAATGCAAAAGCAAAGATGAAATCCCAAAGCATGGGCTCAAACTGCTACAGAGTCACAACCACAGCAAGTTCGAAAGGGAACAACAAATAGGACAAACCAAACTGGACATGCAGATCAGACTTAGCACAGACACATTTTCAGCTGCCATCACTGCTGGCTTTCTTCCTTTAGGCTGGTTTCCTCAGGGAAATGAAAAACTGGCAACAACAGTGAAGAAAACAACCAGCAAGCGTTCCTGCAGCAAACCAACCCTGCAGATTTGGGGCTGTCAGTGCTGTTGCCATGAGCACACGAGATTCCAATCAGGCTGAGCCAGGAAAAGCCTTTAGCTAGCACTGCCTAGAATGCAGAATGTGTTGGATCTTGCTCTGGATACATCTCAAGGCTGGTTCTCCTCCTTTCATATTCAGAAACTGACTTCTCTCCCCTGCAGAAGCCTCAGATGTGAAATATGAAATCTTCCTTGGCCATGCTGTGGTGTTGCCTTGCAGAGTCTGCCTCCAGATTTTAAACTAGACCTACCATATGAACATGGAATACTCTGTGTCTGTACTCACAGACAGCACATTCAAAGGTGCAGAATGTGGATTTACACTCAATGGCACAGCTGGAAACCCTCAGCACTTTCAACTGCATGTTCCATTTTCTGTAGCTATGGTTTGTGTGGGTTTTCTTTCACCCACTTCTTGAGAAAGCTACATAAAACCACGGCAGCAATGGTCACCAAATCACCTAAAATTAAGGCTCTGAAAACCTGAACTAGGTATAAACAAACAAGTACATGTGAAGATTTGGATAAATAAGCTATTTTACACTTCAAACAGAAGACAAGTCGTGTCAGATTCTAGAAAAGGAAGCCACATGGGAAAATGATGAGGGAGGACTGTCCCACCCAAAGTTTGTGGTGCACTCTCTAATAGCCCTTAATCCTAATAAAAAGTGTCCCATAAAATGTGCTAAATTTACTGTTGCAAACAAGTAAGGAAAGCTGGCTGTGATTTCGGATGGAATCCCTGGGACTGTCCCTTGATCAGCATCCCCACAAGTCACAGTGCATTGTACTCTTACCGTGCTTGGGTCTATCAGCCTAATGATTCCTACCTCCTTAAACAAAAAGGAGCACCAAAGTCCCTTCAAAACACTCTCCCACTTGACTGCTCTGCAGAACCACCAAGAGCACAGCCAGACAGGCCACAGTGCTGGAAGGGAGCAGCTCTGCAGCCCCCAGCTTGCCCCAAGCACCCCTCACCTCCCTGCCAGCCCCCCAGGGTGGGAGAATCCCTAACACTTCATTTCAACATTAATTTCATCCTGAGAAAAACTGAGCAATGTCACCCTGAGCCATTGAATTGGCTGGCAGGGTCCTCACCCTGGGGTTGCTTTGGCTGCCAAATGTGCTTCCCATGTCCCTTCACTACCACATTGTCACACAACATCTGTAAGTTTTATTATGCTCCCAACCAGGTTTCCACTCAGTGTCACCCCTACAGGATTTCAGTCCTGGGACAGGGATGATTTTGCAAGCCCTGGCCCCAAAAAGCTACAGCGCAGCTGTCAGAAACATTACCCCATGCAAGGCAATCCTCATTAACTGAGTTCCCTCTGGACTTCAGCAAGGGAGCAGCAAGTGCATCCAATGTGCTGCCAGGCCTCTCTCCTGCTCTGGAAGTGTAACCTGTTGGACAGTTTTGCATTTCTTTCCTCAAGGATAAGTATTTTAAAATGAAACCTGTAGCTTTATTCCCACTTCAGAACCAGACAAACAAATGAGATTCCAGCGTGGGAAAAAAGCAACAAACTAAAAACAGTAATTAAAGCTGAATTGAGAATTCATTACCAATCTGAAGATAAACTTTTATGAAACATTTTATAAGCAAATTCATTGAACAGCAATAATGCTCACTTTCTGAGAAGTTTCGGTCTACAGATCTGGAATCTATATGGTGCAATACATCATAATACTAAATACTGAAATGGTGACATGGAACACACAGTGTCTTCTGCTCACAGTGCTTCCCACTCTCCTATTTTAAGCCAACCTCTCCCCCACCCACCAATTCAGCAGTCTGGCTTCCTTGTGCTCATGTCAGCATAAGGGCTGAGGCAGGAGCACACCAGAGCAGGGCTCTGGTCCAGTCCCCCACATCTCCCACAGACACTCAGGAAAGCCCCTGGAAGGGCACAGGACACAGGTGCCCCTCCTTGCAGCAGCACTGCCACCTTCCAACACTGAAACTAAACATCAAACGGGACTAACATGTGGCCACAACTTCATCTCAGCTGTGCCTCCTCTCTGCCCAAGCACATTTCTCATACAAGATCCCCAAATTGATAGGGAACACCTGCATTTTCTGCCAGGTGAGCACTGAGAGCCCAACCCTGTTAAGTGCAATCCCAGCGCACTGGAGCGTACCACGGCCCACTGAGCTGTCCTGCCACAGCAAGAAATGGTTCTGGCTGCAGCCTGCTTTATTTCCAGTTCTTTTATAATTCCTCCCTTGCCTGTTTTCCAACGGGAACAACTTGGCTTTATAAACTGCTTTTGGAAATCTCTCCTCTCGTTGTTAACACCCAGCTTTCCTCTCTGCCACATTCAACAGTGCAACTGCCATCAGTTTCAAGTAATTATTCAATTATTCACAGGACATGTGGATGTGGAGCTTGGGGACCTGGGTTAGAGATGGACTGGACAGTGCTGGGGGAATACTTGGACTCCTCTCTTGGGGGGCTTTTCCAGCCTACACGATTCTGTGATTATTTGATTATTTCTTTTAACCAATGTGACAGGAACCTCTTAAAACTTTGAAGACAAGCTGTGCTCCACTTCTCAATACTCACTCAAGAGATTTTAAGAGTCACTGCAGGTCTCATGACTTAACTGACTTTTAGCAGCCTGTTCTACTTTTAGAAGGAGGAATTTGTGGCTCTCCCTCACTACGGTTACATTATAAGGTTTCAATGCATGAACGGCAGAGCCGTGTTAAGAAGAGATGTTCAGGCTCATTAACTACAGAGGACAGCTGAGAAAGATTAAGCTTGTACAGGACTGGAGTCCAGCCCAGCCCAACTGGAAGCGAGCTATGGGACCATTACACTGGAAACCTGAGGATGAAAAAACCTGGAAGTTGCCTCCAAGTGCTCAATTCTGCTAGTGATGGTAGTAACACAAAAGGAAGATAAAAGAGGAATCAACAGGACCGACACAATCAGAGCTAGAGATTTTACTTCTAAGACCACGTAGCGAGAAGTGCTGTTATAAACATATAATTTAAAATATAGAAAATCACTGTATGTATTCATAGCATCATGTAAACATGAATACAAACTAAGATCTACCATAGCTCAAAATATCATACTAAGGAACACATGAACTAAGGCAGAACTCCTCTGGAAAAGCACTCATTAAACACTGGCTGGAAGTACACACAGAACAGGCAGTAAAAGGAAGTTGTAGGAAAGCACAGTGTCTCTTCAGAACTAGCTCAAGTCTGCCTTACGTACATTAACAGGCAAGAAACAGCAGCTAAGCCCACACTGGCACAACCCTCAGAGTCCTGAAAGCCACACACACAGCAGTGCATTGCACTGCTCACCTCTGGGTCAGCAGCAACGCTGGACACGTGGCAGGAGTTCAAAACAGCAAACAAGGCAAATTTATCAAAGTATAATAACAATCATGACAGACAACTGTGCTGGCTACTGACACACACCTTGACCCAGTGCCACCAAACATGACAGCTTCAAGACATCCCAGACAGACATCAGGCAAAAACAAGGTAAAATATATTGAGAGTCCATATATATGAGATAGAATTAAAAGGCTTAGGCTTCAGAAGTTATCCATCCTTCTATGCCAAAGTTTTAAAGATATAAATAAGTGACAAAGTCCAACAGCTATACTGATGAACCCCTGAAAGCCCGAAGGATATAAAAGACATAAGTGACTAGAAAACTAGAAGAGTGACATTCTTCAGGATCAGTGGGGAGAGTCATAAAAACATAGATTTTTAAGGCTATGGTAATATAGAACAAAATAAAACACAGTATGATTCCCTCCTGTATGAGTAACTTAATTAAAAGCTTACCTAGCAACTACAAAGGACAGCAGTCCATTCAATTCTTTGAACAGACAGGTGAATTAGTGGGTAATTTAATCACAGAACAGTTTTTCCCCTTTTAAAAAGATCTCTGGACAAATCTTTGTTATTAGAGGATACTAAAAATCATCATCAAACTGCTGCGCCTCAGTGAGACCCAAAAAACCTGAATCAGCAAAGTCCATGCCACCAAAAAGCAGCCTTATGAGCCAACACCTCTGCAGGGCACTGAGGAAAACAAGATCACTGGACTGAAAAGGGAAGGTTGAAGACATTCAGGCCCAGCAGAACACATGAATGCCTTTGGTGGCACCCAGCCCCCAGCCAGCTGCAGGGTACAGCAAACGCACTGCTGGCCTGGGAACAACAGCGTATTCCAGGGCAAAAACCTCCCTCCAGTGTCCAGCTCACAGTTTCCAGACCAACCTCACTTGAGACAAAGCCTCCTACTGAGTAACTATGAATGTAAGAGGAGCAGGAGGATAAAACACTCTCACACCAGAGATGATCGGTCCATTCCTTCCCAAAAACACCCGAGTCAGTCCTGCTCACACCACAACAGCAAACCAAGGCTGAACTGGGAACGTTCAGAGACTGCAAGTGAAACTCAGTGAACACCATAAAAAATTACCTAAATTTAGGTTCCTGAGGAGGACAGACCCTTCTGAACAGCACCTTTAGGCATTTGGTTGTCTTTTTGTCCTACTAATTTCCAAATCCAACACATGCAGAAGCAACAAGTGGAGTGATCGTTTAGTCACACTGTAAAAATAAAATCCTTTTCCTCTGTAGTCATTTGCGACTTAAGCAGAGTGTTAAACAAGACATTAAATGGTTTTCATTAAAATTAAACTTTAAACCTCTTCACACAACTCAAACATCTCATGGTTGTTAAACACTCCAGGGACCTACCCAAAGTCCCAAGAAAGTTTAGCAGCAGAGCACTGCCAATACCTTCACTGCCCTTGGGAAGGGCAGCTTTGGCACAGAAAACAAAACTGTTTTACCGGCTGCAAAAAGAATTTATCATAAATTGATAGTCTGCTTATTTAGCAGGATTAAGATACTCTTCAGCATAAATGAAAACAGTAAAAAAACTCTGGGAAGTAAAGCACCTAATACTGTACAAAGCAGGGTTTCAGTTTTCCTAGAGAACCCTGTAACTACACAGATACAAATCGTGCTTATCTATTTATATGGAATTAATCAGGATTACCACTTTCATCCTGGCTACTTCACTGGAGGCTGAAATCAATAGCACTCAATCAGTAAAATATGACTGTTGTTTCCACAGTGCTGAGGAATTTTCTATTAAGAACAATTTTGCTGGTTTAAACTCAATAGCCTCAGGCACTGTATTGAAATACTGGAGGCAGAGAGGTGTATTTTAGCAGGACAACCCAAAGCAGCACCCTCTGAGTGGCTGGGACTGTTCCCTTTCCACTGACAACCCAACCCTAGTAGAGATTACTTCTGGGAAACCAGCATTAATTACTAATTAGCAACAACTCCAGTTTTACATCCTCATAGGCAATGCAGAGTGAAACTTTAGACATCCTGCATCAATAAAACCACTACATGTTTAGAAAAGTTGGCTACAAACACATCAGCAACATTTTACACACCAAATTATCCCCATGAAACCAGTGATGGTATAAAAATTCACTCTTAACCCCCCACCACCCTCAGGCTGATGCTGCCCAAGTGAAATGTTTTTCTAGCTCAAAAGCAAAGGTTAAGAAACAAAGCGCTGCTCTTCGTGCAGTTTTCCTAAACTCCCACTCCATCTCCACACACTTACCACCCTCCTCATCCTGGCCAGGCAGCAAACTCCAGTTCGGTGCCTGCAGAGTCCTCAGACTTCTCGGAAAATCTTTGCTTGACGGTTAATATCATGTAAATCACAAGGGCATTTTATCATGGGGAACAACCAAATACTCTTATTTATATAAGGACATATCTGCCATATGTAACTTCCTTACTTAAATTGATAGATTTGCAGGAGGTAACTGAGCCAAGGGATTTTTTTTTTTTTTAAATGGCACTTTTTGTTTGCTGCTTTTCTCTGTGACAAACATTGGGCACAGGAGTGCACACACCCCGACAGCTCAAACTGATGCACTAGTTTATAAGGAAAGCTTCATAAGCCAGTCGAGTCATTTTCTTAGGTGACTAATGAACATGCAGTGCAAGATCCATGCAACTTGTCCATATGGAACAGGAATATCCAGCACAGAGAGTGGTGCTCAACCACCTTGGGACGTAACCAAGACCTGAATATTTCTGCTCTATTTTTACCCCGCAATATAATTAGAAATAATCAAGCAGCTCACACAAAACAGAAAAATGATGACCTTCTGTTTGCAAGACCCCAAAGGTTTTGTGCTCCCATGCCCAGCTCCCCAGGAGGAGCATCCCTGGCAGCAGCACCTGGGAGTGCTTCCCAACACTCTTCACAGACCCTTCTGGTTCTGGGCACCTCCTGCAGCTCCAGGCCCACCAACTGCTAATTCTGTCCCACTGGGACTTCCCAAACCTGCAGTTTATCCTCTAACAACAAAATACATCTCAATTCCAAGGACTTCAAGAATACCAGGGAGAGAGAGAACAAATTTCCTGCTCCTGAATAATCTCATTTGCAATCTTAATGGTATATACAGGCTGTCACAGCTTTTCTATTAAAAATTAAGTGACATCAAATTTTTATTCCCAATAATGCAATCCTGTATAGATCCAAGTTTTTATGTTAATCTCAACTGTAATAAACAGTGAAAAGAGGTGAGATTCAGCTTAACTTAAAGCTTCTCCAGATTTTTTTTGTTTTAGTGCCTTAGTTAAGTGAAACATTGTCCGAACTCTAAAATCAGGGTCTCATCTCACCTTATCTGCAAATCAACCAACTAGACTGGAAAACACACTATTGCCTGCAGATACACAAATAAATGAAGTTATACAGCTTTTTTTCCTAAAATAATTCAGCTTCACTCTTTTCTTCTACAGAGAGCAATGCCCAGCTATTTATAGATGGAATCAAATGTCCCTCCAACACACACCACTCCATACAAAGAACATGGGCTTCCAAATCTGCAACTTCTGCTTATTTATGGCATTTTTATCCACACCAAAAGGCCAGCAATAGGGTTTTTTTGCATTAAAACCCCCTGCTCAGAACACAGCAAACAGCTCTTCACTCCTGACAAGCAGAGCTGTGAGTCCCACAGCAGAAGCTCCACCTGGACCTACAAACCTGATGTTCCTCTGCCTTTCCAGCCCTCAGCACCAGCTAAAGGAGGCTCCTTCCAGCACCCCAAAGAGGTGAAGCTTCACCCAAAGCACAGGAAGGCAGACACAGCACTGTCACCCTCACATCCCAGACAACAAGGGGAGCACTGTCATGCCATGGAACATTCTGTGCCTCACTCCCTCTCTGACGAGCAGGGACACACTTGCAGGTCTCTCCACCCCATGCGAATACAAAAGCATGGGGAACATCCTCTTTAAGAAAAAAATAGCAATTAGGTGGGAAAGTGTGAATTAAGATGGAAGTTAATCCATTACACACATAAAGTATCTTATGTTCTTTGAGTCAGAGATTCCAGAGGGCCTCTCCCTCCCTTTAAGGGCCACGTACAAACACCTTCAGGTAGCAAAAGCCCAGCCCCTGGTCCTTACCAGGGATCCCACAGGACAGCACCCATGGACACGGCTCATGGACACTTTCTCTCCACGGGAGAGAAAGAAGAGGGGAGGAGTTCACCAGAGTTTCCAAGATTTTCACAGTGATACTTCTAAATTCCTGCTCCAGTGAAGGTTTTATTCCATATTGTTTCAGCACATCGCTCCCCCTCTGCAGACTTAATTCATATATTTGGCTCCAACAGACAGAACTTCAGCTATAAATTTGATTTCCTCAAATCACAAAGCATTGTTTTAAACCAGCAAAGAACAACCAACACAACCACCACACCAATGAGCTGTCAGGAGAGCAGGAATACCAGAAAACAATCTTCACACAACAAGATTTCAAACATCAAAAAGTAACTTGTCTGCTACATGTACCCTGCAGATTTTCGAATTCTACTACAGTATTTTTCAAAGAAAAAAGAAAAAAAAATCTACATCAAGCCTGGAATCTGCAAAGCTTACAGTGTGTAAGAGAATAAATAAACATATTCCCTGGCAACAGGAGTCAGCACACATGGCTCCATCAGTGGTGTCCAAGATGAGACCTACCACGGACATCAATGCCTAATGCGAATTGAAACAGAACAACTACCCCATTTCATAGGAGACTTGAACCATTCTCACTTTCCCAAGTTGCTAAAAATCACTCATTTGACAAGCAGCTTTTCCCCAAATTCCACTTGCACAGCGCTTTCTCTTAAAATACCACGATTCAATCAATCTAGGAGGGATTTAAAAAAAATTAAAAAATCCCAACATTCAAGCCCAGATTTTCTTTCAAGCCTTCTTCGAAAGGAGGAAAAAAAGAAGTTACTCTTTAAAGCCAGGATTTGGCAAAACGAGCCGCTAACATCGCTGCAAAGCCAGGGAGGCTTCTACGGCATTAAAGGTCTCTCGCAGAGGTTCTGGAGGAAGCCTTTCCCCACCTCACCTGGGCCGGACCGCGCTCCCGCAGCCCGCAAAGAACCCGCACCCCATCACGGGCCACGGCAGACAACAATGGCAAGAGGTGCGAGACCCACCGCGGCTGCAGCGCTGCCACAGCGCTCGTTCCGGGGCCGCTGCGGCAGCTCCCAGGCAAGTTCACTGTGCCTACAGGTTGCCGGGACCGACACGGGTGTCGCACCCCGAGGGTGCCCTGAGTGTCCCTCCCCGGGGGTGTCGGGGGTGCCGCTGCCCGGGGGTGCCCTGAGTGTCCCTCCCCAGGGGTGCCGCTCCCCACCGGGCAGGCTCTGCCGGCGCTGCTCGAGGCGCGCAGTGGCCCCTGCTGGCCCCGCACGGGCGGAGTGGGCTCAGCCGCCCCTCACACCGCTCTCCCCTCACACCCGCTCACACCGCTCAGCCGCCTCTCACACCGCTCACACCCGCTCAGCCGCCCCTCACACCCGCTCTCCCCTCACACCCGCTCACACCGCTCTCCCCTCACACCCGCTCAGCCGCCCCTCAC
>VXAU01005656.1:404757-505971 GCA_013399695.1 Formicarius rufipectus
CCGCGCCCCCGCCCCCCCCCCCCCCCCCCCGGCCCCCCGCGCCAGGTGTGCGCGCGCCCGGCCCCCCCCCCTTCGCGCGCCACCGCGCCTGCGCAGGCGCGCGGAGGCGGGGCCGCCGCCCTCCCCTCAGGGCTCCACAGCCGCCCCCGGCCCCGCCGCGCCCGCTGCTCCGACGCCTCCGACGCCCAAAATACCTTCTTTTTACCCCCTCTACCCCACTCCGGCACCGACCCCGGCGTGGCTGTGGGGCCCTGCGTGTGCTCCACGCGTGAGAACGGGGAAGCAAAGTGCTCGGCAGCGATCCGGGTACCCCTGCGGGGTGTGGGAGGCGAGAGGTCCCCGCGCCGTGTGGTGCCGATCCACCGCGGCCCAGAAACACAAAATCGCGCGAAATGCGTGGAAACAACTTGTGCAAACTTGTTTTCTTGTGGGGTCGCTGCTCCGCTGTTTGGGATGTCGCCCCTCCTAATAAACGTGGTTTTCGAGCATAAATAAACGTGAAGAAAAGGCCAAACGCGCTCCGAAAAGGCAAACGAAATGTATTTTCATCCTCCTGGGGGTAATTAGTTTTATACTGCATTTGCCATTCAAATCTAAATCATTGGAATGCCGCATCATTACCAGCCGGTTCCAGTCCTGCCGCCGGATCCCTCTCCTTACAAAGGACACAATAAGAGCTATAAATATACATTCCTCCTTCATTAATCATATGGAGCGTACCCTTATATTATTTTTTCCATCTCAGCTTGTTGCCCACTAAATTATATTTTTACAGCGCACACGCTGTCCTTGCTCATTTTATTATTGACTAATTGAATCGTCTCTTTCAGGACATAAATTACGCAGGAGCAGGGCTCGAGGTAACCGGGACACAGCCAGACCCCTGAGGGCTCTGCGAAACTGGGTACATCCCCACAGAGGCGTGTTGCAAGATGTTCTAAAACTAGCTCTAAATCCTAAAAAAACCCCAGGCTTTTGCACTGGCAGAGAGACTCGGCTGAGGAGAGTGTCCCTGGGTCAGGTCGGTGGTGCGGCGAGGGCGTCCCTCCTGTCGCAGGCAGCTCCGTGAAATCGCCCCTGCCCCGGCGGGATTTGCAGGTCTGTGTGTGAAGAGGGTTCCCTGCGAGGCAGGGGCTGCCACAGCCCCCGAGCCCTGGCGTGGGTTTGGGCTGGCACAGGGACACGGGCACAGCGGCGAAACGCCAGCTCACACAGGTGTCTGCAGCGCTTCTGCTCGTGAAACTTGCGTCGGTGTTTTATGTTTCTGTCAGGAAACAGGGGGGTTGGCCACTAAAAATATCCCGGAGCATTTTCACAATGGAATAATTACCTCCTCGGGAGAATGTTTGGGTTTCTCCAGCTTACCCTTGCCGAGTTACGCTGCTATCTGATATGCCACAAGGATTACCAGCAACCAGCTGTAATTCATCCTGAAAATGGAAGCGGTGATTAAAAGGCAGAACTGGTAGTGTAACTCCTATTAAAGCTGGTTAGCAATTCCCATTATAAAATCCTGCCCTCAGTTGCATTTAATAGGGCCAGAGTAACCACTGTACCGAAATTTAAGCATCTGAAGTTCACACCTCAAGTTAAGTTATAAGCATTTCTCCTTTTGTTCTGTCAGGGATTTTCGAATCTGAAGGTGAGAATGGTCCCTTTGTCAGAGGGGTTTCCTCAAACCCCACCATGAAAACCCTCCTGAAAATCCCCCTGGTGCTCTGGAGAATCTTCCCAGCACTTCCCTTCCCCTGCAGTTCCCTCCTCATCGCAGCCCAGGGCTGTGGGAGTCAGGGCTGGACCTGCACTTCCAGTTCCTGCTGCTCTGGACCATGCCAAGGTGCAGGTAGGAATGGTGAGCAGGGAACCTGTCCTTCCAGTCCTCTTGGGAAACATGGAGCAGGAAGCTCCTTGAGTAACATGTGGGGATGGGAACTGGGACTGGGACAGGTAAGTTGGCAGGCACGGAGGGTCTGGAGAGAGACAGGTTCTCTGGGGTGGTGGGAGGGAACGAGGAGCAGGGAGGAAAAACAGGTCTGCCTGGAGGAAGGGATAAAGCAAAGCTTGTAAGGAAGAGTCTGGAAGCCGGGCTATTGGGAGAAGAAATAAAAAGTGTGGGAATGGGAGAAAATTGCCAGGAGGAGGATGAGCAGCTCAGGGGCACCTGGAGCTGTCCATAGGGAGAACTTGTCTGAGGGAGAACTTGCTGGGCAAAGGAATCAGGTGGGAGAGCTGGAGCAGGGTGAGGGAATAGGACCCCAAGGCTGGGTGGGATGCAGCAGAGACAACAGGAAGAGGGAATACACTAGAGGCAGTGATGTAGGAACAGGAATGACAGAGACTGAGGGAGGGGGGCAGAGCAGAAAGGTGAGGATTTAGGAAAGGGAAACTGGTTGGCACCAGGGATCTGAAATGATACTGAGAATGTACCTCATCCCCTTCATGTGCTGGAGCACGTGCCAACCCCCACATCCCTCAGATAGGGAATGTTTCCACATTGCTGATGGCCTGCATCGATGCTGGCACAGGATTAAATTGCTGGGCTTTCTAAGGTTATCTCTAGACTGAGAAGAAACACATATTTATTAAAACAACAGTAGTGAGGCTGCAAGGAATACACTCCTCAGTTATCAAAGACTGGGATAAAGACAGCCAGTGCAGAAGGATAAGCCTGGCTCAGATACTAAACTGAGGTCAGGGAACCCAGGCAAGTGCCTCAACAACTTCCACTTAATTTACTCTAAAAATCAGATGTTGTGCATCCTGAGTGGAATGTGGGGTAAGCAAGTTCAGCACTGTGGGTGGGGGTGGTGACTGATGCTCCAGGAAAGGGTTCAGCCTCAGGAATCCTCTAGGATGCAAAGCACAACCCTTAAACAGAGCCTGCCCTGCACTGCACTGGCACCAGGTGCCTGGGCTGACATTTTAAAGCCTGATCTGCAGAAGTGAAGAGCACTTGCAGATAAATCTGCAATAGCTGAGAATGTATTCAACTTCTGACTCAACTGGATACTTCACCATGTTCTATTTTCTGACAAAATCAGGCCATTGAGTATTTCTAATAGGATGTCTAAAATGAAAAGATATTTTTTTATTATTTTGTGTGCACGCCCAAGATCATCATCTGTAAAAAACGGGCAACACCAGTTCTCACACCAGTTTTGAGAAAATGAATTAGAGTTTGTGAAGCACTTGGATCCCATAGTGATGAGTCCCATGGAAAAGCTCAGGAGTAAATGAATAAATCTGTCTTCAGAACAATATTTGAATAGTCTGCTGTAAATAAAGCACAGGCCACACAGTGAAAGAGCGAGGAGAAAATAAAGTTATTTCTTGGTGAGCACAGTCCATTCTGTACGACGAGCGAGGCCGGGAACCTGCCGAAAGAACAGCGTGGGATCTAATCCCAATTAAACACTGGGTCAGAAAGCAGATGCACAAAAGGGACAAATTACAGTCGCAGGGGCCACCTTAGTGTTGGTATTTCTAAACTTTTAGACTCTTGAATTAAAAAAGGCACCACTGTTAGGCTTCAAAGGTATAATATACGTGTATAAATTATTTCCTGGCCTTTAAATAGTAGGAGACAATATATTTACCTCTTCTACCTCGGTCACTGAAGTGGAAAAAGTGTTTCTCTCTTCTCAGAGATATCTCAGCCTTACAGCCAAGATTTACCACTGTCATTCACACACTGGCATTGTACAGATTTAAATACAGAATTTACCTTCTTTGGGAGTCCCTGCATGATCATCAGAGACAGACAACTCTCCAGAGAGGGGTCCAGAGGAGGACCTTCATTTCAGTGATTAAAACGTTCTGTTTCACTTGGAGTGCTTCCCATTCCAGACCAACCCAGCAGTTTTGGTGCAGAGGCAAGGTTATGGAACAACAACTCCCTGCTCTTGCATGACTTCTCAGTCCCGAGGCTACACTGAGCCTGCCCGACCCCTGCTGAGACTTGGAGCCGCTTCAGAGCAGCTGTAAATTGCACTGGGTTATCTGTCGCCCACAAGAAGGGTGATGGAATTAGGATTCCACTGTTCAGTGCCACTCTGGTCGTGTCTGTTTTTCTCACCATGATTTCTCTATTGCTTAGCAGGATGTGAGGTGACACTGAATCGTTACACCAATTTATTGTTATCCAGAGAATTTTCCATTACTGGGCATCCTCTAGCAGCTGGTAAAGGCAATTTGGGGAGAGGAAGGGGCTGCAGCACAAATAAAGACGTGGCTCATTAAGTTTAAGACTTAGAGCTGTGAGATCCCTTCAGTTTAACCTGCTGTGCAGCCTCCCTTGTGTGAGGCATCGGCTCCATCCACGGACACCTGGCAACAATGACCTGTCCAGTTATTCCAGTACAGGTCTCCAGACTGACTCCAGCACCAGTGCCCAGCGAGGTGTGCTGGCTTTCATCATTCCATAGGGGCTAGATTTACTGAATTTATTTTTCACATTTATTGGTCACAGATGTGGTTTTGCAAACTGCCCTGAGGTTAAAAGTCACCGTCCGGACTTTGCCGAGCAAATTCTGGGTTAGCAGGCCATGTGCCAGAAACCCTCCAGCCCCAGCACAGGCTTCCATCATTCCCCATGTCAACAGCAATTCCAGCTCCTCGCCGAGTCAGGGAGGGTCATTTGTGGAGGCACACCTTCCAATCACTGAGGTGTTTGGAAGTTTGAGAGGAGGATGGAGCTCGCTGAATCCACGGTTAACACGCTCTGAAACACGAGCAGGGCAGTGTTAAAGCCTTCAGTGGCTGAGGGAGGGAGTTGCTGAGGTCTAATCCAATGTTTGTTTGTTTAGGGATTGCAGAGGTAGATAGAGGGAAGCTAGAATTCAAAATGCAGGGTTTACTGGAATCCAATCCACAATTTAAAGGAAAAGAATAATCTGTTTGTTATCAGGATGTGCATAATGATGTGGGATATGACTCCTCTCTCCAGAAGGAGAGAAATCCAGGTAAGCCCCGAGGGGAAAGTCTGATGTCATTGCAGTCAACGGGATTTTTGCCATCCATGTGAACAGAGTAGGATTTCCTCTCTGGAAACGTGTCCTGGGATGATACTGTGCCACAGGCGTTCACACCATTATCAGTGACACTGTGGTTGGTGTTCTTCTGTTTTGGTAGTTGTAATTGGTGTTGTTCTCATGTGGGATCATTACTGGGGACACACTGACCACTGAGTCTCCATTCTTCTTCCCCAGAGGCTGTGCCCTCACTTTCCCAATGTCCCACCTCTCCCTGAGCTACTGCAAACTCATCTTTGGACTGGAAGATTTTGCACATCCAGTAAGGGGAGAGAGATGGTCCATGCCCTCTCTGGCAAACAGGATCAGCCTCCTCTACAGCTTAAAAACCACATAAGCCAGGCAAGGATTCCAGGTGGTGTTTATCCCAAAGCATTTCCAACAATCCCACAAGAATGTTAATTACTAACACCAACAATCTTGTTCTCATTCATATAATGGGAATGCCTAAAGGTCTTACCTGAGGTTGGGTCCTGTTGTGTTAGACACAGTAGGATCACAAAGGGAAAGCAAGTCCTTTCCCCAGAGAGGTTTTAGTTCAGGTTATCCTGACAGGAAGTCAGAAGGAAAGCAGAACCACGGGAAAGTGGGGTGAGTCACCAAAGGTAGAGCAGCAGGTCCACATTTTGCAGCTCCTAAGTCTCAGTGCTCTGCAAACACCATATTTTCTCCTGATGCCTGTGCCAGGAGAGAAGTCTGAGAGAATGCAAAGTGGAGAGGAAAACCATGGAGAGTAGAAAGGATAAGAACAAAAGGAAGAATTGATGCTTAGCACCTGGAAGCACTCAATTGCCTCTGGGCTTTGGAAATCAAGGGAACAACCTTAGACCAGCAGTAGAGGATGCCTGGAAAATGCAGAGCCCATCACTCCCAGGGATCCCAGCACAGCTTACAGACAAACCTCGGGACCAGCAGCAGCACAGCCCTTTTCTGTGTGTCACCTGAAGGGCTCAGCTGATGAATCAGATGGATCAGATGAGTGGCTTCATCAGAAGCTCAGTGTTGGATCATATGGCAGGAATCCTTCACTCCCCTGGTTCTTGACTCAGCTGTTGTATCAGGACCTACAACTCCCACAAGTCCTTTGCTCTTGGCCTGTATCTCCAAACACGACTGTGGGTGTTCTAAACTGAATATACAGACAGAATGATTCCAGGAACTCCTATCTGAAAAGAGTGGCTGAAGTTTCCCTCTGCCTTAAATGGCAGGAAGTGGAGGCACAGAGTTGTATTAGAACCTTGTGACAGAATAGCAAATGTGAAAAAATTTACCTCAGTCCACTAATCAAACAGCTCAAAACCAATCATTACTATGATGTAGTGAAGAGAGGGAGGAGGAGCTGCAGGAGCAGGAAAGAATAAAGACATTGGACAATAGGTTGGGACAGGGACAGACTCCCTGGAATGATCTTCTTCATACTCTCTCAGACAGCCCTTTAAAGTCAGAGTTTTGGCTCTGCTTTCTCCAACTGGAATTCTCCAAACCTCATCACCCCTTCAAATACTGTGAAGGAATTTCCTATAAATACAGTGGATTTTTCATGGAAGAAATACCATCCTTCATTTTTACCATGTAATCTGAAAAAGGGACAAATTCAAAGAGTTGCAAAATTAACCTTTTCGGAGCAAGACCTTGTTTAGACAGGGCTTCACTCCCCAGGCTTGTAGGGTGCCACTGAAGGCCACCTGGAGTCCTGGGGGGCCTGTCTTCCACCACAGGGTCTGTGCCCCTGAAAGCCCCTTCCTGCCAGGAATGGTTGTGCTGCAGCACCTGTGAGTGCTGAGGAAGGCCAGGCAAGACCTTCCCTGGGAGCAACCACAGGGACACAGCCCTGATCCGCTAAGGAGGGACACAAACTTCTGCTCTCAGTAGTTTCTGGCTTGAGGGCAGAGCTGCACCTTGACTCATCCTGCATACATTTTATTTTTAAGTCATTTCTAACCTCTTGCAATTTTTAAGCATCTCCAAAACCAGGGCAAATTAGCCAACATTCCTTCCCAGTGCTCAACAGTCCAGCTCCTTACCCCCATCAGTGCGGCCTGACTGTTTCTCAGCTGCAGGGCTGAGCAATGTGGGGACACCCGGGCAGTTTGAAAGGCAGGGAACATGTGTTGTGCCAAGGAATGGTGCTGCACTGACAGCTCCAGCACATAAAACAGGGGCAGCCTCCACACAGGTGAAGTTCGACTCGCTCAAGCTGCCAATCTGGCACTTCTCACACACATTCGTTTTGCTTTCCTTTTTTGTTTGTTGTTGTTGTTGTTTAAGCATCCCTTCAGGGCAACAGTTCTGGAAAAACACCATCATTCTCCCACCTTTCCAGGTGATCGGTGATCAAAGCCAGGAGGGCCCCGATGGGATGTGAAATGTGGGTGATGGTGAACCCCGGGATTCTCCCTGGATCACCCTGACAGGCATGTAGGGATCTCCACAGCTGCTGTCACACTGGGGTTTTACCAACAGTTTTATTCCCTGAGTACCTGAACAGCAGCTGCAGAAATCAAACTGCAGTGTGAGTGCCACAGGCTGCAGCCCCTGACTGAGCCCCTAAATCAGACTAATTGAAACAACAAATATGCCTGAATAGCAGCTCCCTCAGAAATGTCCTTACAACACTCTGCCTTCACTCCTAAGGGAGCCTGATGGGACTTATTGACTGCCTGGGATTTCTGCGACTGCATCTGACTTTTATTGATTCTGAGAATTATGAAATGTGTTCCAGAGAGCTCAGAATGTGCCTCTGTGTCCAAGTGAGACACAAAGGCACTCAGAGATCCCGAACGGAGCAGAGGGACGGGCAGGGAAGGAAAGGCTGTGAGTTCCCCCTGACAGGGATGGGTGAGGTTGGAACATCACTGCCCCAGACAGAGGGGAAGGTGCTGATCCACCTTCCAGTGGCCAGGTACCACCACACCGGGAATGCTGCCCAGGCTGCTGCTCCACCTGCTTCCCCCCCACCAACACACGTTTCTGAGGGATGCTCTTAGAAGGACTCAAGGCTGAAAAGGCATTTCCTCCTCTCATAGTGGAAGGCACCTGCTGGCAGGGAAATCAGGGAGGCAAATGCTTTCATGCTATATAGGCAATGGACAGTTTGTGCACAAGCAAGATGCCTTCACATTCCCAATGGAACCCAGCTATAAAAGATCACTGCCAAAAACTGGAGGGAATTCAGACGCTCAGAACAAATTTACATTGCTAAAAATGGGGAATTGGTAGAGAAAGTGGTTCAGTCTGTCAGAAGTTATCAGAAGTGCCCTTCGTTTCTGAAAGCACAGAAGTGTAGGTGTTCAACAGAAATCAATTTCCAAAAAGGCTCCTTCCATGTTCAAAAGCCTGAAGTGGGGGCTGAGCAGAAATGGGGAGTTATATCTGTATCAGCTGAACATTTCCATGCCACGAGGAAAAGCAGTGGCATTTTTCAGCCACGAGCCCTCCGAGGCAGGTCACAAATAAGATAGATTTGACAGAGGGAGAAAAGCTTTCTCACAAATCTGATGTTTTCCTAGCCCCAAATGGCTGCAGTCTGCCTCTCTGCCCTGCTCCAGGCTGATCCTGCTCCAGGATCTGCTGGGCTGTCCCTCCAGGCCCCAGTGAGGTGTTTCCCACTGACCTCCACCCACTCCAGCAATCAGGAGCACTCAGGGCTCCTCTGGGGTGTCCTCGCAGTGTCTGCTGCTTCTCCAGGACATTCTGGGAAGCACAGCCCTTGGAGAAGACAGCACAGGGGAACACACAGAACAGTATTACTGACAGTTCTTTCATGTTTACTGCTACTACTGCTGTCAATGTGTGTTTTTACTAAAGAGCAGAGCTCATGGACTATATTTAGCTTAGAAAGAAAGCTGTAAAAAACTACCACTGAAAGACATGAGGAAGAAAAACCTCAAAAACACTCCTGTTCTCTTACTTTTTTTTTTTTAAGTATTACATGCAATTTCTGGCAGTGCAGCAGCCCTCAGGGTGTGAAGCTCCCAGAACCCCTTGAAGAAGCACCCTGTGTGCAGAGGGAGCAGTGGGAATGTGGACATGGAGCAAGGCAGATGCCTCACAGTGAGCAATTTCCACAGCAGAGAGATGAAGTTGTTCTTGTTCCTGGCTACAGGCACTTCTGACACATGAAAGGTTTCACTAATTTTCCATCGAGGCAGGTGAGTGTTGCCAACCCTGTTAGATGTGACAAAGCTAAGCCTAAAACTGACACCTGAAGGAGAGCAGGTTGAGATGGGATATTGGGAAGAGATTCTTCCCTGGGAGGGTGGGCAGGCCCTGGCACAGGGTGCCCAGAGCAGCTGTGGCTGTCCCATCCCTGGAAGTGTCCTTGGGCAGGGTTTGGAGCAACCTGGGCTAGTGGAAGGTGTCTCTACCCATGGCAGGGGGTGTGATGAGATGGGCTTTACGGTCCTTTCCAACCCAAATCGTTCTGAAATTCTGGGGTTCTGTGATGAGGAACACAGGAATGCCAACACAGCCTCAGTGTGGACAAAATCCCTGTCTCGAGTTCATGGGCTCAGGGTGGATGGGGGGACACTGCAGCAGGAGGGCACAAACCACAGCATGACAGATAAATGGATATTAACTAATTAAACACTAACTTATGCACTGCTAGGAACTTAATTAACTCCCCTCCAAAGCTACACGCAGACCTTTGGAACTGAGCAGTGACACAGCTCCACCTCAGCTCCTGCAGGGGAGATCTTCCCTCAGACCAAAGGGGTCTCTTGTTGAATGTATGGGGAAACACAGACAGCAAGAAGGATGGTCTGGAAAGTTAACAGCATGTCTAGTTGTGTTGGAAAGCCTTGTTCATCTCAGAACACCCTCCCCAGGTACCTGAACAAGAGATTGTGGATTTTAAATAAAATCCATGGTGCTGAGTAAACCTGAACAGAGCACACCCACCTAGGGCTCATCTCCTGTATGGAGTCTGTTCATGGAGCACAGCTGACACCAGAGGAAGGGGGGAAAAGGCTCCCAACTCTGTGAAAGATAAGAGGAAATGCAGAACTGACAGCAGTGGACACTCATGGGTCACCAGAGAATGGGGAAAAACACAACCCTTTGTGATTACAGTCAAACACAAATAAATGTGTTGGAAAAGAACACTTTCTATTTCCTGCAAGCAGTAAAGTTTGGGGGAAATGGCCTGTGCCAAATATTTCTCTCTGCTGGAGGCACCAGCAGGGCTCTGACAGGCACGTTGGAAAACAGGCCATACATTTGTGCATATTCCACAGCCCCCATGGGAAACATCATTCCTCAGGCTGCCGTTGGGCTTGTGTTTGGCACTTGAACTGTTCCAGGGCCTTTGATAGCCCAGGATCTGTGGAGCTGGTGTTTTGTTCTGAAGGAAAAGTGCAGAAGCTCTGATCAGCTACTGAAAAACCCAGACCTGCAGAGCTCATCCAACACAACTCTTTTGTAATGGAAATCCCATACCTAGGCATGAAATTAGGAAAGCAACGTGTACAAGCACATTACAGGAAGATTGAAGTCATCCCTGGAATTCCTACCCCAGCAGAAAAGGATGCAAAGTTAAGATACCTTTGAGTAGGGAACTGTCATCCTGATTTAGCTGCCCAAGCAATCAATGGCAGATCTTTAGGAGTGTCCAGTAGCCCTAACACAGAGATCTTCCCAGGGAAACTGAAAGGAGCTAATTAATAGCCCCAGATAAACAGGTTGATGAAATGCAAAGCTGGACATAGATCTTTACACACCAGTGCTGACTGTGCTGAATTCTCTCCCTGCACTCCCACTGCTGACCCCAGTGAGGCAGAAAGATTAATCTTCTACAAAAAGCTTTTGCTTTAGACTTTTTGTAAAGTGCTTGTAGACTGTCTGCTTGAGTGTTTCCCCTGGTTGCAATTAGAGGCAGTTTAGTCTTTGCTTAAAGTCTTAGCTGGGTGTAGTTTTGCTCTCCCCTTTCCCCTTCCAGAGGAGCATAAAGCAACACCTCTCTCTCCTCACTCCTCTGACTGTGAGGAAGTGAATTCCCTAATAAATCAGACTGTTTACCCTCCAGATTGACTCTGTTCATGTCAGCAGGGCTGCCCTGTTTGCAGTTTGGAACTCCCTGATGCCCCAATCCAGTGAGGTAGTGATGTTACCCAGAGTTAACAAACAAATCCCTGGGCAGGAGATGGTGAAATGTCATGAAAGTCCTCTTTGTTCCCAGGAGCTGCAGAGTAAGGGCCTTTAGGAGCTGTAGGAGAGGTTTCAGTGCTGGTCTTGAACATGGGATGCTCTCTGGGTAATGTACTGGGGTCATTTGCCCTCTTCTAGACAAGGTAGAAAGCCCTGACTTGGCTTTGAGGACTGCCCTGCATTCACAGGATATCTACCAGCACACATGGGCAGGGGAAGAAGGCACTGCCCCCCTCTACCAGACCAAGGGCATTTTGATCCAAACACTTTAGGGAGAAATGCCAGTCTTGGCACCAGGAAAGGTCTGTCTGGGAAGACATACCCTCGAGTGCCTTTGAGAAGGCAGAGGAAGAAGTCAAACACTGAAAATTAAGAGTCTGCCTTGCACAGGCAGCTCCTGCAGCAGGGAAAGCCAAGAGCAGGTTTTTCAGGATCGTGAGTTTGGACTAAGGTGCCTAAACTTTGTGTAAATTCCACTTCACGTCTGCTTGGACCCAGCCTTAAATGTTCCCCTTTTTTTCCCAGGGGAGAACAGCAATACTTTCATGGTGTGTCACACGTCACTGTTAAACAAGTGCTCCTTCTTCAGGACCCAGGGTGGAAGGTACTGCACAAAAATGCTTCTATTTTGTAACTAAAAGGTGAAAGAGGACATCAAATAACAGGGGCACCAAGAGGATTCATAAAATCACAGAATCCCAGGCTGATTTGAGTTGGAAGCACCTTAAAGCTCATGTTGTTCCACCCCCTGCCATGGGCAGGGACACCTTCCACTACCCCGGGTTGCTCCAACCTGGCCTTGGACAATTCCAGGGATGGGGCAGCCACAGCTTCTCTGGGCATCCTGTGCCAGGGCCTGCCCACCCTCCCAGGGAAGAATCTCTTCCCAATATCCCATGTAACCCTGGGATTCAGAGAGATGTAATGTGCTCAAAAAAGGTGAATTCCAGGCTCCAGGACTGCAGCTGGACTTGGCCCCACTCAGCTCCATGTGCTGCTCCTCGAGCAAGTGGCTCCATTGACTCCAGGAGGTGCCTTTCCCCATGGGAGCTGAAGATCACTAGAACCCTCCAGAGAACCACCATGAGATGCAGCCAACATCCCCCTTCTCCCAGCTCCCACTTCCTAACACAGCCCCTCCACCGAGGAGGGGGAGCAGAGCTGTGCTTGGCCTGATTTGGAAGGCAGACGTGGACCCTGCTGGCTGGGATCTGCCATTATCCAGCTGCACCTCAGTCTTCCCTGGCCCATCAATCCAGTGACCCAGAAGTCCAGGAAAAGAAATAATATTTGGAGTTGTCAGGTCATTCATCTACACAAAAATCTGTCAGTGGATATTACCAGTGGGCAGAGCAATTTTTGCAGGCCCACACAAGAAATGCTGCGTTGTCCCAAGCCAATGTCATGTCCCAGAAGGACATCAGAGTCAGCACTTTCACTGCTGAAATTACCAGCAACCAAGAGAAATACATTAAATATTAGTGGGAATATTGAGAAATCACAACAACTCCTACAGAAACCAGAGTGGTGTGTGCTGGCAGGGACACATCCAGGCATGTGTGTGCAGCCTGTCCAAGGGATCTGTGAACATCCAACATCCTGGGTCAGGAGCTGCACCTTCCACCTCCCTCAAGTCCTTTAAAGCTCTGACAGCTCCATTTTGGTTTGAGATCAGCTTCTCTCCTGGACTGACAGGTATTTGGGAAGCTGCCAAGAGATCATTCTGGGAGAGAAAACTGGCCCCCCAGCTGTGCCCCCACGCTCTGTGCCCACAAACCTGCCCTCAGGACACCATGGTCCATCCTGGAGTCTGAGAGATGAGCAGGGCATGGAAGGAGCAAGGGAGAACCTCTGGAAACCTGAAATGTTCATGGGACAGAGGAAGGGGCAGAGCACAAGCACTGGCCCCTTCTCCAAAGGTTGCACACCAAAATCCCCAATCCCTTCTTACTCCAGCACTCAGGAACTCAGTGGAGGCAGAGCCTTGAGATTGAATTGCTGATGGAAAAGGAGGAAACTCCTATTTTCCTGCACAAAAATTGGGAGTTTTCTTCCAGCATGTGTCCAGTGGCCTGGTCACCACTGCCTCAACCAAGCACGAATCCAGCAGAGTGAGGTGGGTGTTGGGAAGAGAGACCAGGGCTTGAGGTGTGCTCAAACAGCTTCATTTAGGTCTTTCCTGATGGGAGAAATTGAAAATCCAAGACGTTCCCACCAAACCTTCTCATCCAATTACTGGAGCACTTTGTGATATGGATCAGTGTAACACCCCGAGCTTTCCCAGGACAGAGCAGGAGTGTGCAGACACTGCACTTTTGGGAAGCACCAGGAACCAGACACAGGAGCTTTGTGGCTTTTGTTTGTTGGTTCTGACTTGCTCTGACTCCTCACCTGCTCACCATGAACAGCCCGTGGTGCAGTTGTGTTTGACATCCCTGGAACAAACCCTGATTTATACATCCCCACACCATCCCTCCTCCTTTGTGTGGCCTTGGGAGCAGTGAAACAGGAATGCTGAAAGGGAGGTCGTTTGAATCAGCCACTACCAAAGGAGCAGACTTCTTCAAAGAGCCTTATCTTGGTGAATCAAACTTCACCCTTCCCAAATAACTGGGTATTTTTAATGAGATGGAGCTTTTGGGAGTTGGCAGAAGCGGACAAATACTCCAGTGAGCAGACTGAAAAACCCAGGTGAAAGCATGACTGAGATTCACAGAGCTACAGAATAAAGGAGAGGAAGGATCCAGAGAAAAATTCAATGTGCTACATTCATCACTCAGTCATTCAGTGACAAGGATTTGAGCAGCTGTCCAGTGAAAGGAGTTCACACTCTCTATTTTATGGTGTATCTCTGATGCTTTTCCACATGGCAATGCAGCAGATGAGCCGTGCTCCTTTCTACACCCCTTCCCTGCAGAAAATCTGCAAGCCATCACCATCATTGATGCTCACTAATTTAGCATCCATGTCATAACATTCCCTGCCTCCAAAGCATGGCCACCACTTAACGCCCTGCTCACTTTAGGAACGTGGTTTTCCTCTGCTCCGATGGGAACACCATGATTAGGAGCTGCATGTGCCAGAGAGGCAGGGCTGGCTGGGGAAGGAGAAAGGAGGCTTCAGCTCAGCAATGGGAGTCCCTATTTTTGGATCCTGGAGCCAAGCTGTGCTGCTCCCGCTCTGACCTGATGCTCCAACACGTGTCAGTCGAGGTGTCACTGATCCCAGGCAGTCACGACAGTCTGGGCTGCTGCATTCGGGGTGGGGGGAGGGACGACAAGCAGCAGTTTTTCTGCACCCTGTGGCAGAGCAAACGGTATCGTGGGCACTGTCAGGGGAGTGTCAGGGTTTGGGTGAGGCTGTTTGCCTGTCTGAACAGACCATTACAACACAGGATCTGTACCTGGCTCTCCCTTCCACAGAGCTGCAGCAGGACGTGCCCTCCTCTGGAACATCCACCCCTTGGGCAACCATGGTGATGGTTTCAGATCTGGTTAAACACCTTGCAGGACCAAATGCCCTCCTGCTCTGCTGCCTGGGACACATAAAATACAGACCACAGTCTAGCTGGAGTGAATTCACATCCCAAGTCTGTTTTACAGAACTACAGTGCTTACTGGGGGTGCACAGTGTTTTCACAGCACTCCAAGAGCTACAGTCCCCAGTTCCCCTAAGTGACAACTTACCTCCCAGAGCCTTCAGACTCCACAAGCCAAAATCTTTGCTCACACCACCTGCTGCAGGTATCACCAGTCTCATCTCCATGGCTCTGCTGCAGGAGACAGCCCAAATCCTCTCCTGAAACTCAACACTCAACCTGGGCACCTCTCCATGGCCAAAGGGGTTCCCCAGACCAGGCCTCCTTGTCCTTCCTGCCCCAGCAACCTGTTCCTCCTCAGTCCTGCTCAGTCCTCAGTCCTGCTCAGACAACACTTACTGGGGAGATGAGACAAAGCTGTGGCTGCCCCATCCCTGGAAGTGTCCAAGGGGCTCAGACAGGACTTGGAACAATCTGGTCTAGTGGAAGGTGTCCCTGCCATGGCAGGGGAGGGACAAGATGGGCTTTAAGGTCCCTTCCAACCCGAACTACTCTGTGATTCCAAATCCAGTGGGATCCAAGGGAAGACAAGGCAGAGGGTGAGGAGCAGCAGCTCCCCTTGTCACTGCTGCTAGAACACAGCCCAGCCTGGGCACCTCTGATGGGCAGCACCAGCACAGCCAGAGCCAGGCCAGCACTCTGGGAAGGCAGGGAACCAAAAGGCAGTCCTGTGGCTCTGCTGCCCACCTCCCACAGGAACAGCTTCTCTTTCTTCAGCTGCTTTTCTTCACTATGTTCTCATTCAGCAGCCCATGCTGTCGAGGGACTGGGAACACAGAACAGCTTCTCCAAACACAGAGCAGTTATCTTTAGAATGGAGCAGTGAAAGGAAACTACACCATGTAGACACTGTGAAAAGAAAGAATTCACTACATTAAAAAAAAAAAAGTTACATTCTTGATCAAGGAACAAACTGATCTCAAGACTCACAATCACATTTTGCAGCCATGTAACTTCTTTTTCTCTCCCAAACATCTGAAGATGAATACCTGAATCCTCTATGTGAGAACCCCTTAAACCAGCTTAAACTGGGAGAAAATACACAGCTGAGTGTTGGTGTAGAAAGCTGGAGCGAGCTCAGGCCCGAGTGAACGGTTCCTGATCTGGGACAGGGGTGGCAGAGCTCAGCTCCTCTCAGGACCAGCCCGTCCTGGGTCCTGCACAGCCCCAGTCCTGCAGCTCCCTTCTTGGAAACACAGGTTGCTGAAGGAGCACAGCACTGTTTTACTTAATCCCTGTGGAGTTTGGGTATCCCCAGGAAAGCAATCCTGGAAGCAGAGTGTATTCTCATGATCAGTGAGTATAGAGTGGTATAAAATGTCTGCTCTGCTTCTTTCCGCTCCAGCCTGTGCCTTTGAAGTCATGGTAACAGCTTTTGGATCCAAACCCTCTGATGAGACTCCTTGATTTATTAGGTAAAACATCTGGAAAAAATGAGGACTTGTGGCAGTGTAAATCCTCCAGGAGCAGAGAGAGGTTTCATCTGAGCAGTATTCCTGTCAAAAAGCAGGGAAACCTGAGCCCTGACCATTGGCTTAAGGGTGCTCCGAGGCTGCAACACTCAGAGCGGGTCCATTCAGGTCTCACCCCGTGGCCCAAAACCAGCTGTGGGCAGAGGAACATCCACCAGCCAACAGCCCTCGGAGCTGGGACCATGCCAGGGCTCTGGAGTGGTTTGGATCGTAGCAGCAATCCTGCCCTTGGCATCAGGAAGGAGCTCCTGTTGTAAATCACAGCACACTGGGAGCACTCTGGGATGTAAGGACCTGCCTCCCGCCCACAGAGACACGGGGGCAGCCAAACCCCACACACAGAGGGCATGGAGAGGGGCTTGAGGGGATTCCTGCATCCCCTACTTACAGCAGGAAAGCTGGGGTGACTCCTGCATCCCCCACTTACAGCAGGAATCCTGGGGGTGACTCTATCCCCCAGTTACAACAGGAATGTTGGCTCCAGTGGGACAAGAGAACAACCAGCGTTGGACAGGGCTGGTTTGGAATGAATGAAGCCTGTGCAGGTGACAAACAAGGCAGGTTGTGGAGCAGATTCCTTCTTTTATTTGGAATCAGCCCTGAGGTAAGGCAAAAGAAAAAGAGAGAGGGAGCAGCAGGAGCAGCTTGCTGTGCTTTGGAGTTCCTGCTAATGGTTCCTCCGTGGAACCTGTGCCTTGGGAAAAGGTGTTTGTCAGAGGAGGGCACCACAGGAACCACGGAGGTACTTGACTCAGAATTATTTACTCTCTGCCTCCTCCACACAACAACCCCTGCTCCAAATTTCAGCGCTGATGTTCTGGGGAAAATCCCCCGAGAACCATCCTTTGACAGTTATTTTCCCATCTAAATCCCCCTTCCAGCAATTTGAATAACACAGTTCAAACAGCAGCCCTGGTGCCAGTGTGCTTTTTGGAGGGGGCGTAGGGCTGGTGGAGGAGGGGCAGTTTGGGGGGTATTTTTTTAATCAGATAAATTATTGCTGGGAAACCAGCCACTTCTCTCCATTCAATTTGTACTCTATGGGGAATCCATCTAATACCCCTGCTCGGAGTGTGAAGCAGGACCAGTGAGATGCTGTATCCAGCCAGGGAGGAAGGCAAAAGATGGGCTGGAGTACAGGGAACGAACAAACAGCGGGAGGAGGGGGCTCTGGAAAAGCCTGCGGAGAAGAAGGAAAGCCAAGGGGATGTGTGTGCACCTCCTCAGACCAGGGGGAAGGAGAAAAGGGGGTTGCTCCTTCTGCTGGCAGATTGGAGCAGGGGCAGCATGGGCAGCGTGGGATGGGGTGGGGTAGGGTGGGATTGGATGGGGTGGCTCAGAGTCACAAGGATCTTTTCACCTGCGGGGAGGTGACCCAGCTCCGGGCAGGATGGAGGATCCCATCGGGCACTGCTGCGGTTTGCAAAATGATCGGAATGATTTCACCCCGTTCCCCCCTGGAACTGCGAACGTGCCAGTTCACGCCACCACTGCAGCTGGAGCCGGTGGGTGCTCTGCTGGCTGTCGGAGCGAAGCCAAGGACTGGGGGCAGCTCCTGCTGCTGGCACACGGGGTTCCAGCGCTGCAGCACGGCTGGGGATCCTGCCCTGCCGTCTGGGCACACCTTTCATCCCTCTCTGTGTTCCCGGCTCCCCTCCGGCTCCGCTGGCACCGGGCAGGGCGGGCTCTGTCCCTGGGAGCTCCTCATCCCAAGAGGGACACGGCTGGAGGTGGGGAGGGGAAACAGGTGATGAGAGCAGGGAAGTGATTTCCCCGAGCCCTCAGAGCGAGTCAGGGACCAAACCCAGCCCAGAACCCGCTGCCCCTCGGGGGATTTGTTCTCTTTCATGTGCTAACACTGATTTAGTCCCGAGGCTGCCCACTCCAGCACTTCCCAGTGACTGTAAATGCACACGGAGTTTTTAAAGGATTACAGGGTAATGGCACCTGAAGGGGTGTCGTGGTGCACTTTCCTGGCCTTTTATTCTTCTTTATAACAAAGAATTAAAAGCTTTAGTGGGAGAGTTGGCAGTAAGCTCAGGAGATGGGGAGAGTTCTGAGGATGATTTCCCAGATTCTGGGAGTGACTGCAGTACAAATAACGGTGGAAAATAAAGGAATTGACTCAGCAGGAGGCAAAAAGGAACAAGTGGAAGAGTAACTCTGCTCTGGAAAGCTGTGAGGAGAATATGACACAAAGCAGAGAAGAGAAATAGGGCCAAAAAAAGAAACCAGACATGTATTTCAGAGAGACTCCTCCTGACAGCCCGACTGCCCTGAAACTGCTGAGTGAGAGGATCAGGCCATACACACAGCCCAGGGATTTTGGGCCCAAAAGAAACAAAAGATGCTTTTAATCAGAGTTCATTTCCATGAAGGCCACAGGCTCTCACCAGTCCCCCCCACTGCCTCCCAGTCTAAGCAGTGTGGAAGTGTCATTGCTGACATTACACCTTCCTTTGCCAAGCAGAATTAATGCTCGAAGCAACACTAATCTGAGCACATAATTAAACCCCCTCTAGCCCACCGACCAAATAAACTTATTTCCAGACTCCAATTAACCTCTGAGGTTATTACTCAGGATAAGAGACGTCCCTAGAAATGGCAGAACTGCTCGTGCCAGGATGCAGTGAGTCCCCTTGTTCTGCAAGTGTCAGGTTATGGGGATCACCTTAACCTTGACCCTTCCCAGGCTGAGAGAATCTCAGAAATAAAATGAATAACTTTTTGGCATATTCTCCCTTTCTAAGAAATGGAGAAAGTGTTATCTCTTCCTCCTCGTAATTTTTCCTTGTGAGTCCCCAGACACACGTACTTTGTTAAAACACTGCCTATTTCAGAGGGTTTAGATGAACTCCAGTGATAGGTATCCAAGCTGCTTTGTGCATTTAGTTGTCCCTAAGTGTCTTTTTTGGAATCTGTTCCAGATTCTAATAATTTTACATTATGACTCAAGGACTCAGTAACCTCTCATTTCCCAATCTCAAAAATTAGAAACACCAACCCTTCAATCCCAGATGAAACACATTCCCCTCCAAAATCCCAGCCTGGAAGCATCTTTCATCGTTCTCTGTTCTCTGTGACTCCTGCACTCCACAGGATCTGCAGAGTCTCCCTGTCCAAGGAAACAACACACATGACATGAATCAGGACCTTTTCTTGACAGGAACAAGGTGGGGGGGCTGCTCTTGGCCAGCAGGTTCACATTAAAGTGCTGTTTAAGCCTCTCCAACATTTCTGGAGCCCCAGAGGCTGTGGGAGTTCTGGGCTGCTCCACAATTCCACACTGGTTCTCATCCTTCACTTCTACACCTGACACGACGTGGTCTCCAGAAACCCTCTGGGCTCAGTAAACTATGGAACTGAGCCTCCTTACTCTGCTTGTCTTCTTGCCCCAGTGGGGACTCTGCTCTGGGTTTCCTTTCCCTCCACTCAGCTGCAAACTTTCAGGTAACTTGTGGGAATCAGTGAAATTTCTCCCAGCTCTGACAGTTCCAGAAGGAATTCAAGAGGAGGAAAGAAGGGCAGGAATACACATAGTAGAAACCAAGACTGGTGAAAAGGGCTGCTGGGAATCTTGTTTTCATCCCCCATAAACTGATGCTGGAGAAGGTACCCCACGCTCCCATCTCCTGCGGTTTGCTGTGAGTTCAGCAGGAGGGGGCTCTGCTGGGAACGGCCCTTCCACACTCTGCCCTCCCCACGTGGTGTGTCAGCCCAGAGAAGGAGAACAGCTCCGTGTCCCCCAAACCCCCTGCTCCTCCCTGTCCCACCAGGGCCTCTGGGGCAGGGCTGCAGCTCTGCTCTTTCCAGGCCCTTGCCGTTGTGGTGGGAGCTGCGAGGAGCCGCCAAGGCTTTCAGGTGGTAAGCGAGCAGCAGAGGGAGGGGAACACAAATGTGTTCTCACCTAAAAGGCCAAAAAGTAATTGGAAAAAAAAAAAGGATAAAGAACCAGATGAAAAAGGAAATTCCAAAAAGCCAACAATGTTTTCAGCAGCACAGTGATTCCAAGGAGAGGTTTTCTCGTATTTTGATGAGAATTTGAACATTTAGAAGGGGAAGAGCACAAGCATTCCAGTGGCTGTTTCCCTGAAATTGCCTTGATCCCTCTGGTCTCTGCAGTTTAAGGTCTCTACAGGAGCCTCCCCTCTGCCCAAACCTGTGCTGCTGCTGAGAGCTCTCCATGCACTTTAACTCAAGGCTACACCTTTCCAGGAGTCAGAGGGGACCCTTGGGAGTCAGGATCAGGAATGTCTGTATGCCCTGAGGCCTTCAGTGGGTGCCCAGAGACTGCCCTGCAAACCAGAGCTGCTCTTCTCACAGCCTGGGGAGAGGGTTTCTCCCTCATTCTGATGGGTTCAGGCCCCCTCTGTACCCCAGCTCTTTGCCAGCCAGGCACAGTGTGCAGCGTGCCTGGGCAGGCTGCAGACAGCACCAGGCTCCTGCTGCCAGGCAGCTGCGTGGCTGGGGAGCACACAGGCTGTGGATCATGGACATGGTGTGGCTGGAGTGGGAATCAGGGACCCCACAGCTCTGTCGGGCCCCACCCCTGCACTGCTGTGCCTGGGTCCTGCCTGCTCCCAGTTCCAGACTCCCAGTCCAGTGTTGGTGCCTGGTTGGAGAGAGAACACAGAAGTTGTCGCTGTTTTGGGCCATTCTCAGGGGCAGTGAAAATCAGAAGAGGCCAAAGAGCTGAACTGCCCCAGCCACAAAACATCAGTGGCCAAAGTACTTTCGCTCCAGACCTTTCTGCTCTTCACACCTGGAGTTGTTATTCAGCCAGGAACTGGCTAAAGGAGCAGCAGCAGCAGCTTTTGGGATGGTCTCTGCTGTGCCATGGGCTCTGGGAGAGCCAGCCTGGCCCGAGATCCCTGCCATTCCATGTGGGAGAGCAGATGTGGCATGTTACAGAACAAACACCCACAGAAACTTCACCCTCTGTGTGTGGACAATGACTGAGAAGGAGCAGGAAGAACTGGAGGGTGAAGAGGATGGATTCTCAGGGAGGAAAAGCCCACCACAGGTTCCTTCCACCTGTGCCTCTGCCCCATCTCACAGTGGATCTGCTGCTCGGCAGGAACACACCCCGTGTAGGGAGGAACGTGCTGTCCCCCCCGGCAGCTCCCGGGCCCTGCCCTACGAGCTCAGCACGACTGCACAGATCCCAATCCAGGCCTGGAGCCTGTTGGGAAAGGGGCAGCAGCTCCTGGGGGGGAAGGAGCTGGCTGAGGCACCCACTGTGGCCAGGCAGCCGCTGACATCCCTTCCCTCCGCAGCACCGGTGTCCCCTCCCCAAACGGTGGGTGGGTTTGGACCACCTCTCTTTGAGGCTTTCGTGGTGCAGAGTGAGAGCTGGAGAGCCCAGGTGTGCTCAGAGGTGCCGAGTCCATGCAGGTTCAGCATCCCCAGCCCCAGCAGAACTCGGGCAAACTGCCTGATGCCCAGACACACACGGGAGCCAGCAAGGGGCTGGGATCTCCGGGAAACGGAATGCTCAGTGCGTGAGGGGAGGAAGACTGAAATGAGACTTTGCAAAAAGTTGCTGCCTCGTTCACTGCTGTTCTCTTTCAGCCGAACTGTGCCTCCGGTTGGCTGTGCCTGACCCAGGGCTGCAGCTCCGGGGGCCTGGAGCGGGCCCTCTGAGCACACATGCTCCTCATTAATGCTAATCCAGGAGCAGGAACGCTCCGCGAGCAGAACCTCGGCGAGGATTAAGTCCACAGACACCGCCTCCCGGGGCTGGGATGCAGGGAGGGATCCAGCCTGAGCCTCCTCCAAAACGCGCTCGGAGCTGGTTGCTCCGGTTTGGACCCGACCCTGGCAAGATGGAAAGAGCTCGGGGAGATGGTGAAGGAGAGGAGAAGGAAGAGAGGAAAACAGGCTGTTCCCTCAGCCTCCCAAAGCTGCTGGGGGCTCTCCGTGCTGGGGCTCTCGGCGCGCACAACAAACTCGCCTCCCTTCCCTCGCTCCCGCTTACATTGTTCACTTTCCTGCAAATTGTTTCCACATTCTGTATAAATAACCCCGGTGCCAGCGAGGGGGAGGGGGGCGCGGGGAAGGGTGGGAGGAGATCAGTGGCTTTGTTACTTCGGAGGAGAAGGTGGAGGTAGCGAGGAGCGCTGGGGCTGCAGCCCCGGCAGGCGCTGCAGAGGTGCCACCGAGCGCTCAGACACGGAGCAAGGAGAGTAAACAAGGGGGAGATTATAGATAATTAGAGACAATCACTTTGCCGGGGATAAACAAGAATCAAAAGCACGGAGGCACTGGAGTCTGGCACAGCCCCAAGCACAGAACAGGAGCCAGCCAGCGAGAGGCTGCACCACACTTCCCTTTGGGCCTGCTTTCACTTAGCTCAGGGCTGGGGGGTTTCTCCTCTCTTTTTGGCCGGAGGCATTCCCCCATAAAGAGACGAGCCCATCCAATGGGAAACACAAGCCAAACTGAAGCCAGCAGAATCCTCGTCTGTGACATTAATAGATTATTACCCTGTGAGAAACGTCAGAAACATTTGGAAAAGATACAGCCCGCTTAGGTCAGCAGAAATAACAACAACAACAGGAATTTCTGCTTCAAAATGGCTTTGGGGACGCTCCAGAGGCTGTGCCAGAGCGTCCTGTGGGCAGTTCCTCCTTGGCAGGGCACAGAGGGGCAGCTGCAGCTCAGGGGGGCTGCTCGTGGCTCCTGAGGGTCTGAGGTTTGCAGAGGGGCACAGAGGAGGAAAGAGGAGCAAACAAAGACAAGGAGCACAACAGAAACAGAGGCAGATGGCCCAAAAAGGGCTGGGCTGTGGGTTTTGAAGGAGGATTTAGGGGGATGCCTCCCCTGAAGGCTGTGGAGAGTTACAGGGAAGGAACAAAGGAGGCAGCCTGGGCTGGTGACAGAAGGAGGGTTGTCCAGAGCTCTCTCCCCAGCACTGTTGGAAACCCAAACAGCTTACAGCCCTCTGGATGCTTAAGCCATTTTCCTGATCTCTCAGCTGTTCTTCATTGAGAACACAAGCAGAGATTTCAAAGCAAAGAGGCAGAGAGGAAAAATAAACATATAGAAGAAATGACCAAAGCTGTGTTTAGAATCTGTGTATGAGCAGGGGATGCAGGGTACGCACAGAGGCTCCTCCACCTTCCCCCTCTCGGGGCAGGTGCTCTAAATGTCCTTTCTCCTAAGGAAAGGGATTTCTTAAGAGAAATGACATCTACTCTATGAGAACAGCATCACCGTCTGGGGAATGGTATCACCTGGCTATCTTGGTTTGTGTATATACTTGTGTATTTTCTTTATGATGCTTGTGTATTTTCTGTGAATTCTTCATTGTGGGCATTTTTCCTCGGGGATTTCTTATGCTGACAAGCCCTTCACCAGAGGGGGCACCTCTGTGTGCATGTGCAACATGGCCATGTAGGAACTGGTTGGGTATCACAGATAAAGTTGGTCCAAGCATAAAACAGGAGTTACATTCATCTCAAATCTGACAGAAATAGATCAGAAAGAGCAGAGGAAAATAATTGAGAAATACAGTAATGGGTTAAAAAGGCCATTTGGGGGCCAAGTCTTATCTACTCTAAATTCACATCGACTCTGTGAGGTAATATTTAAGCAATCTACGCCCATGCCAAGTTACAACAGCTCCTTCCAAACATCCCAGCCAGTGCACAGAACCAAGAATAAAAACAAGATAACACAACGATAGCAAAAATAAGCCAAGTGTGTCCTTTGACCACGTGCCCGTGGGCCACGTGGGGCAGAAACAGTGTCAGAAGTTGAGCAACATGGTGAGAGAGTAGATCTGGACAGATTATATCCACTTCACTTTCTCTTTCATTTATACCTGACCAAGAAGGGGGAAGGAGACAAAGCTCTTGTCCCGACGCTCTGTCAAAAATGAAATGAGGTTACTGGTCTCCTGCAAGCGCCGATGAACATCAATCACTAAACCCTCATCGAGCACAAAACACAGTCCCTCAGTGTTATTAGACAGCAAGAATTAGAAGTTTATCAAGCTGGAAAGAGCAGATCCTCAAGGGAGAATAGATTTCATAAGCAAGCAGCAAATCCTTCTCCAGGCAGTGAGGAAATCAAAAGAGCTCCTACCTAAAGAGAAGCGCACAGCGAGTGCTCCCAGCAGGCATCGGAGGAAAACCCTCTGCGGGGGAAAGTGTCAATCCTTCCTCGCCTCTCGCTGCCTTCCTGAAGCAAAGGGGGAGAAACAGACAGGGGAAACAAAACAGAGAATGATATTTGCATCGCTGCTTATTTTTGCCCTGCCAAACAAATCTGCATGTGATGGGGGAAAGGTTTCCACTGGCGTGTCATAAAACCTCTGCAGGTGGGTATGTCAGTCCTGGCTCAGGACTGGCTGGAGGTAGGAATGTCAGCTCGACACTGAGGTGCATCCCCAGAGCTGCCCAAGGACCCAGGGCAGCAACAGCAGGTCGGCAGAGGCAAAACTCAACTGCATTTCACTCTGGGAAGCCCAGTTTGGATACTGGAACCTGGCCATGGAGAATGAAAACATGACTGAAGCATTCCTTTATTCCAAGCCTGCATGGCTGCCTTGGAGTACTAGCCTGTGACATCTGTGACTTCTGGAACATCCCATGATGAAGGGATACAGAGTAATGAGGGTCTTCCCCCAGCTCCTCACTGGTGGTTCTGGAAATCCTTGTATTCCCAGCCCTAAAGAACATTATCATGTCCTAAAATGTCCAGCTGAAGGAGAGAGGACACCTCTCAGGTCAGGGCTGGGACCACTGGCTGGGGGAGACTCAGGGATGAGCTGCACTGGCACTGACTGCACCCTGATCACCAGGGCCCTTCCCAGGGCCCTCCCTATCTCCTGCTCCGCTGCTCAGGAGGCAGATGTTTAAAAGTGCCACCCAGAAAATGTGCTTGTCCATCAGTGTTGGTGTGTTGACATCCCTTACACATGCACTTTGGAAGTATCTCCATGGTTATGGTACATGCTCCAGGCCAGAGCTGCTGGCCACAGGCACCTCCCAACCTGCCTGGAATGAAGGCAGCAGGGGAACACAATGTTTGGGTAATGAAAAAAGCCCTGTTTGGAGCTTCTGCAGGGTTATTGTGAGCTGTGGCATGATGGAACTTGAGACATAAGTCTCTTTATATTTAATAATACATGTTATCGATCTTTTCCTGTGGAGAAACTTCAGTGAACACCTTTTCTTTTTTGTTTAAATCTTTTGTTGTGGATATTGATTATTCATTGAAAATCTAAGCCCCAAAGATATCACCAAAGGTTTTTACAAAAACCCCCTCTGATTTCTGCACCAAAGCAGACATTTCCAAGCAGGGACAGCCCCTCTGCTGTGGAGGATCACAGCGCTGACGGTGAGTTTATAATTCGCCCATACCAATGCATATGCAAATGTACATAACTGCATTTCAGAGGCAACTACTCAGCCCCTAAAGCAAAAATGCAGCTACAACGGAAACCTGAGAAATGCAGCAAGTATTCTGATCTCAGCAGATCATTAAAGCCGATTTATAAAAGTCAATTTATTACCAGGGTTCCCAAACTGTCCTCAAAAAGGCTCCCACTCGCAGGGCTGTGATATCCAAGTCATGTCTGCTGAGGGGCAGACACTCCCTGACTTCACTATTAAATTGCCTTCTCCCAGAGAAGATCCACCAGCCAATGGTTCAAACACCTGTATTTTTATACCTGATGAAGGTGTCACCGTTTAAAACACGTATTTATGCTTCTTTCAAATGCCAGATCCCCTCCTGAATATTGCCTGTACTGCAGCTCTGAGGGGATTTATTCTCCAAACTGGAGGAGGGATGGAAGCAGATCGGAAAACAGGGATTGAGATACACATGAGACAGAAGGAAGCAAAGAGAGAGAGAAAGGAAGGAAGCTCAATTAAGGACCTGATCCCGGTGAGGAAACAAGCCCGACTGTGGTCCCTAATGTTTCCCTCGTGGGTCCCCCGGCGCTGGCACCGGAGGGGACGCGGTGCGGTGTGGCAGGAGCCGAGCGCCTGTTCCAGGGTCGGGCTCAAATCCCCGGATTACAATAAGGCAGCTTGAAGGTGACAGATTCCATTGTTGAAGGTGATAAAATTCCACGTGCGCGCTGCAAAACAAGGGCTGGAGCTGAGCCGGCGGACAGGGAGGCAGCGCCGGGGGGCGGTCCCGCTCCCCTCCTCGCCCTGCACATCGCCGGGGAAGCGCCCGAGAGCCCCAGGTGGGTGAGGGGTTTGCTCCTGCCTGACACGGGGCAGGGGAGCCGCTGCCTGGGAGCGGAGCCGCCGCATTCCCACCTGTGCGACGGCGGCTCCCGGCGGGATAACACAGCACAGGGCAGGAGAGGCAAAGGAAAGCCAGGCAGGATCCTGCGGGAGACACATCAGTGGGAGCAAACTGGTCACGGCACCGTCTCCTGTTCGTGTTTGGTTTCACTGGTCTCCCCCAACTCCCTCAAATCTCCCATGAGGGTCACACCAGCACGGGCCCATCATGAACAAGGAGCCCCAAAAGCTTCAGGCTCTGTTTTCCAAAATAAGCCCCAGTGCTGTTACACAGCCATGCAGCAAAAACCTGACCTTCCCCACCCTTCAGTCGTGCCCACTTTGCTGCAGAGGCTCTGTGGAAGGGCTCAGCAAGGACAGGCACTGACTCCTTTGGTCACACAGAGGGGCAGTTTGGTCTGGACGCTGCCCCGACCAGGCCACTTGAAATGCAGGAAAGACTCAGGCACAGAGATGTGAAAACAACACGAAGGAGACTAAAGGAGCAATTAGACAAGCCTCGGAATATGTCTGAGTCAAATCAATCCATACAAGAATTTCAGTCACGGTGTGCTGGTGCCCACCCTTCTCCCTCCCTGCCAACCCAGGGCTGGGATCCAGCCTCTCTGTCTGCTTCATCAGAATATGCACCAAGTGCACTGACAACCCGTCTCCTAAAATGCTTTATCAGTTTTGCAAAGTCCCAGTTCATCCTCCTCTTGTGGATCCATTTACATATTGATGTATTTATTCCCTGCTCTCCAGGCAGGCCCCATGAGATTAAACTGTTTTATTTACAAAGACATTGGGGTTGCAGCTCCTAACAATTAATTCAGCAGGATGGAACTTTGCCTGTGCCCTCAGATTGATGTGTGATCAGAGAAATCGGCCCCGTCAGCGATTCGGGCACAGCCGGGGCAGGACTGGCTACACCCCATCCCTATAAACCAGTCAATAGCTGCTGCAACTGGGAAAAATGAATTGGGGGGGTGGGAGGACCAATATGCAGAAGGGAAAGATAATGAGGCAGGAGAGGGAGCGATGGATAAAACCTGGAGGAGAAACTTTGCCAACAGGGCTCACCTTCAAAGGCTGGTGCTTCAGAGTGGTCTGTGCCAGGTGGGGACCCCTGGGAGCTGCCCTTGCTCCACCTCACCCACCCAGGTGAGGTGCACAAGGCTGCAGCACATGTTCCCATTGGGTTCTCTGCCTCCCACCAGGGGAAACAGGTCCACCAGAGCACTTCAGGCTCCCTTGACCTCAGCAGCTGAAAAGTCACCTGCCTGTTCAGCCCAGCGTAGATCTGACACACCTCTCCCTGACAGCAACCTCACACGGCACAGGCGTTCTTCCCAGCCTCCCTGACGTTCCAAAATTATATTTAGAGATCTTTATATTTAGAGATCTGGATGGGAATTTAGTTCTGGAGTTTTCTGCTGCTCTGTGCCATAGAAATATCCCGCCCCGCCCGGTCTGTCGGAGTCGCTGCCTCTAATTAAGGGGCTGGGCGGCCCAAGGAGGGGCACTAATCACTGATGGAACCCTCTTAAAAGTCAGCACGTGTCTCCCTAGTAATTCTCACCCTGATCTTTTGCATGGTGCTATCACCAGGCTAATTAATCACCGGTGCGAGCTTGAGCATTAATTAGAACCATGAATCATTTTTTTTGTCTGTTCCTGACCACGTTTAGCCTATAGGAATGTGGGTGCTGCTGTTACTTTAATAATTATTATAAATATAAAGCCAGCAGCACACACTGAATTTGGTAGGCATTAAAAAGGACGTGGTATTTGGCCTGGAGCATTAACAATCTGGTGTGTGTTCAGGGGAGTGATGGATGCAGCTCACTGACAGGCTGGAAATGTGCTCCCTGAACCACTTTAATTCAGGACACTTCATGAAGGTGTTGGAGAAAGCACAGGTTTTAGGAATTCAGTGTCTGGATCAACAGGCTTCGGCAGGTCTTGGCCACTCGTGGCTTGTTGGGACTTCCAAAGTGCACAGGGATGGGAACATGTCTCCGTGTGCTGCACAAGGGGGAGGAAAAGCTGCTGACGGTGCTGCCCTGAGAGATCAGACTATGAATGTGTGAAATGACTCAGGTGCATCCCTGTCCTGCCCAGAACAGCACCTGCCTGCACAGTGCCTGGTTGGGCTGGGGGAGGGACAGGCTCAGCACACGGGTCAGGACTCAGTCCCAGTGTCAGGTGGGCAGAACTGCTCCAGAGAGAGGCTTCTGGTGCTGGGGAAGACAAAGCCACAGTGATGGAAACAAACGCTGAAATGTGAATGGCCATAAACCCCCACTTTGTCACCCAAAGGACAGTAAATATTCCCTTCCCTTGGCAGCCCCGGGGCTGGGGAGAAGCAGAAGTGGCTGAAGGAGAGCTCAAGGTGAGGCCCGTTATTTACTGCTGTGATGAATAAGCAAACCAACCCCCACACTGTGTTTTCCTACAAGCTCTGGAGTGTTTAGCAGGCTGGTTAGTTGTTCCTCTCTCCCTGCTGGGGTGTGTTTTACACACCCTTCCAGCCAGATGCTGTTCACACACAAAAAACACATGGAATTCTCCTTCACCTCTACTCAGACTCAGCACATCAAGGGGAGAGCTGGAAAAGTCACCTACCAAGACAAAGGTGGGGAGAATAATGTAAAAAAAGATCCAAAAGGATTTGTGTTGGGCTTTTAAAAATTGCAATACACTTCTCTGTGCCAGTTTAAAAGCACAGGCTTGTTTGAAGTTCCACGGGAAGGCGGGAGCACGGGGCGGGAATTGGCAGGCTCCGATCTGGCTGCTTTTCCTTATTGTGAGCAAACACGCTCTGGTCTCCTTGTGCAAGGGTATGAATTCTTCATCTCATATTGTGTTTGCACAGAAGCGTGAAACACATCCCGAGGTTGGTCCCCGGCGGCGAGAACAAGGAGGGCCCCGAGCGCGGGGCTCTCCCGAGGCCGGAGCTGTGCGAGGCGTTCCCCGCGGCCACGCCACTGAAAGCAGAGCCCGACGCTCGGCCGGCCGGCCGTCCTCCTCGGGGCTCGGGGCGCTCCGTGGGGAGCTCTGTCCCTGTGGGAGCAAATGCTCCCCCTCCAAAGAATCGGGAGAGCCGTGGGAAGGGAATGAAAGGGTCGGTTATCGCGCCGCCGTGCCCCGCGCACTTTGTTTGTTTTAAATGACCATGAAAGCAAAGCGGGGAAAAAGAAAACACACGAGTGGAAACTTAATTGAGCTGCTGAAATGTCTTTAAAGGAGCGTTACGGGCCGGATTGCGGTGCCTCGGCTCACACGGGTGGCATTTGCTCACATGAGTGGGCAGCTGATGAGGCAGCTCAGTGGGATCTCTCCCTAAGTGCCTCTCGCTGAGGGTGTGGAGCAGCACGAGCAAAGACATCCAGCTCTGGGGCCTGGGGAGCCTGCAGGTCCCAAAAACGGGCAGGACAGCACCCAGCATGGTTTGGGGCTACAACGGTCTGAGTCCTTGTTTCATGGCTAGGTTTGTTGCTCCAAGGGGAATAGCCAAGACCGTGCTGGGGCACAGCTTTTCCACCTCGTGGTGCCAAAGACCACCTGCCCTGGCTACATTCTCTCCCAGAAGCTCCACTTCTGGGCAGCAGGAAGGGGTAACCTGCTCTGCTCACCATGGGCACCTCAGGCGCAAGGTGACAAAGCCAGCTGAAGCCACAAAGTGGCCTTGGTTTGATGCTGTCTCGGTGTGGAGGTTTGGAAGGGCTCACAGAGGGACCCCAGAGCCCACAGAGGATTTGTGGGCAGGAGAGCAGGTCACAGAGCTGGGCAGCAGCTGGAACAGGACAGGAGAGCAGCCAGAGGGACAGGAGTGCCAGGGGAACAGGAGGAACCTTCCCACAGAGATGGGCAGCAGAAAAAGACCAAGATGTGGGGAGAACACTCTAGCAGAGAAGAGGGAGGAACTGCCCCGACCAAGTGACTGGAGCTGGAAGGCAGGAGATGGGGAGCAAAGAAAAGCCAAGATGTGGCACGGTGGGTACCACAGTTGAGCACACACCAAGCCGCCCACAGCTGAGGGAGAAGGCAGGGTGGGACCATGTGGGAAAAGGGGGCTCAGGACATCCAGTGTGGGAGCCCAGGGATCTGCCAGGGAACCTGCTGGACCTGCTAGAGCAGCCACACTCGGGCTAATCTCCGAATGGAACAGATCTTGCCTCTGGCTTGTTACACCCGGTTTTATTATGAGTCCAGAATGCACTGAAGTAAAAAAAAAATGGGTCCCTCTCTAGTCAATCTTCTGCTGGATCTTAAAATCCTCTCACTTGCAGGAAACTATCAAAAAATCCCACCATTTTTATGCCTGAGTTCTGAGTCCTGTGCAAATCCAAACAAAGGCAAATGGGAGGAGGGAGAGCTGAGCTCCTCTGCCCTGCCATGTGTGTCCCCCTGACATTGGCCTGGCACTGCACAAAGGGATGGAGCAGCTCCTCTCTGATCCCTTTGTCCAGCTGAGGGGCAGTTTTGGGGATGCCCTGGCTCCTGCTCAGCTCCTCCTGCCCCTGTCATCTCCATGCCCTTGATGACTCCTCAGGTGCCTTCCAAGCCCAGGAGCTCCTGTGGGTGTGGTGCTCTGAACTCCATGCAGGTAGCAGTGCTGGGGTGGGGGTACAAACCCCACTTTGGCTGGGAAGATAATTAGAGGGGCAGTCAGGGATGGCAAAGGGGATGGAGACCTTCCTCTGCACCTCCTGCTCTGCTGGCTCTCACTAGGTCAGCACTTTCTGGGAATTGCTGCGTTGCCAGATGTTGATTGGGCATCTGACAGGAGATGAATAAAGCCAATAAAGCTCTTATTTCTGGCTATAAAAACAATAATGAAAAGCAGACAGGGATGGGGGAGAGGCTGCCCAAGGCTTTCCCAGGCCACTCTGAGCTGAGTGCAGCAGGAGCTGCCTTCCCTTCTCATTTCCTCCTGCCTGAAAGCCACAAGCAACAGCCCCATAATGAACCAGTTGGATGATATTGTGTGTAGTCAGAATTCCTTGATTCCTCTCAAAGGAACTCCCTTTTGTTTATTTTGCATGGCCTTTTCCCACTGGCAGTGCCAAGCTCCCCAGCCAAGCCCACCGTGAGATCAGCCCTCGAGGCCTGGGCTCTGCAAACCAGAGCGGCTCTGGTGTCTCCTCCAAGGCCAAGCCACCTCCTTTTAGCAGTGCCTGTTGTGTCCCCAGCTCTGCCCAGGAGAGCTCCTGTTCCCCTGCCAAAGGCTGTCCTGCTTCCCGGGCCCCTGCCCCAGAGGCACAGACTTGCCCAAGCCTTCGCTTCCTGTGCACCAAAGACCAAGTTCTGAATATCAGCCCTTTCCTTCGTGCTCTGCTCTGCCAGCCTGGGGATATTTGGCCAGTTCTGAGCAGCTCTGAGATTTTGGGATGCATTTCTGCCTAGAGTTTTGCTACACAGCTGCTGGCAGAAGAGCTGCCCTTGTCCGTGCCTCCCAACAGGGACACCTCTCCTCTTGGGAAGCACCACAGAAGGGGCAGATCACAGGAACCTTGAACCACAAAATCACGGAATCCCAGACTGATTTGAGTTGAAAGGACCTTAAAGCTCAACTCATTCCACCCACTTCCCATGGGCAGGGACACCTTCCACCAGCCCAGGTTGCTCCAAGCCCCGTCCAACCTGGTCTTGAACACTTCAGGGATGGGGCAGCCACAGTTTCTCTGCCCAACCTGTGCCAGGGCCTCACCTCCCTCACAACCAACAATTCCTTCCCAATATCCCATCCATCCCTGCCCTCTGTCATTGTAAAGCCAGGTCCTACCATGCCCACACCTCCCAAAGCCAGGTGACAGCTGCTCTGGGTTTTGGGATTTGGAGGGTGAAGGAGACATTCACAAGCAATTCCCTGGGTTTGTAACTTCATAACCTGTGATCTAAATGAGCTCCTGGGCTGCAACTTTAGAGGCCCTGAACAACCCACAAAACCTGAGGGTTGGTGGCAGGAGTACCTTTTATGGCAAAGGAATCTTCCTGCCACATTGGTGCCTGCACAGCTGTGCTGCGAATGCTGGCCCTGACCTACACACTCCTGGCCTGGCTCTGGATGAGCCTGCAGGTCCAGCTCACTCCATGGCAATCAGAGCAGCCCTGCTCCCCACTGGGTTCAGTTCCAGCTTGGCAGCTGGAAAGAAACATTCCAAATGGGCATTAACAGTTCTTGAGATGGGCACCCCCCCAAGGACAGTGCCTGGGCTGGCTGTGCCACGATGGCAGGAGGCAAAGGTGCATGACTGTGGTGTAGCTGCAGCCCAGATCAGCTCCCAGTCACCTCATAAAGCCAGGGACAGGAGCTCTTCTGAAGCAACACCATCTTCAGCCCAGGAACTGCTGTAATCCACTTGGGAAACCCTTCTGCTGGACCTTGGGAGGCCAAGGAGTAAATTCCTGATCCAAAACCAGTGAGCTGCCCCCATCCCACAGGGCATGACCTGGTTCCACTTGTGCAAACACCTGGCACCAGCAGTGACACACACACCTATGCATTTCACACCTCTGCTCTCCCAAGCCTTAGCCTCAGTTGCCAGCATAATGGACTGGGAATATATTTAAGGTGGAAAGCATTCCTGGAACCTGGCTGTTCTTCAAAGGCATATTTACTGGATGTTCCAACAGCCACGACTCAACAAACATCCAGCAATATTACACTGGGCAAAAATACCTGGGATAAAAGGAGAGTGAAACTCCCAGTACGTTTTATTCAGTGTTTTTATCAGTGATCTAAATTACTCTGTATAAATCCTTGTTGTGGCGAAGTTTGCAGATGCCAACAAGATTGGTGGGAGGAAAACAAGAAGCAGGACTGGACTATCAATACCCAGGGATCTGACATGACTGAGGTTGGCCACACACCAGTGCAATGTGATTTAAAAAGTCAAATGCAAGGTAAGGCATCTGAAACCAGAAATGCAGGCTGCACTCACAGGACTCTGCCTCAAAAAGAAATGGCTTGGAAAAGGACTTGGAAGACATCACAGGGATCTGCTGTAGCCCTAAGGCTGCCATAAAGGAGGGACTGGGTGTTTAGAAGGAACAATGGCAGATCCCAGCACAACTGGTACACAGCTCCAGCAACTGCTGGAAGGCCATGTTCAGGCTATGTTCCTTCCTTCATGGAGAAAGGAGTGACCCTGCAAAGCCAAAGAATGGCCCTGGAGCTGGGAAATGGAAGCTGTTCCATCACTCCTGAAGGAGCCCAAGGCTTGTCCATGACATGACTGAGACAGGATCTGGTCACTGATACAGGCACTGATATGGGGGGTGGCAGTTGGTGGACAGGGCTTTGGGGAACTCTTGCAAGACAATTTCAAATGTAACCTGGAAGTCAAACTGACAGAAACAGCCGTGCAGGCTGTCCAGGACTGCAGGAGTGTGCCAGAGAACCAGGTAAAATGATGGAGGTGGGTGTGTTGCAGAAGGTGCTCTTTAACTCACCTTTGGGAGAAATGACACAGGTGGTTGCTTTGACTACATGTGGCTGTAGCAATCCCTGGATTACCAGGCTGGATGTAGTCCTTGCACAGGCTGTTTGGAGCAGGCATCTCTCTGTGTCTGAAGGAATGGAGGAAGTGCTGTGGAACAGCCCGGGCAGCCTGGCAGACTTTTCCTGGCTGCCTCCAACTGTCCCCAATGCTCAGGGGGTATTTCTGCCCCAGCTTCACACACTGTAACTTATATGACTGTCTCTTCCCAAATTAAGCAAACACAGATTCCCTCCTGCCGAGCTGCAAATCTCAGTATCAGTTTCTCCAGTCCTCTCCAAATCCTCCCCATTCTGGCTCTGGAGAAAATGCATATAAAGAACCCCCGTCTGCTCCGAGTTCCGGCTGGGGAGCTGCACGGATATCAGCGAGGTTTCAGGGTGTAACAGAGCAGAAACCAGCTCAGCATGCTCATCTTCTCAAGCTAAGTCTGTCCTTCTGTTAGGATAGATTAGCTGTTCCCTGCGTGTCCCCCTGCTCAGGGATGCCAGCCCGGCCCCGGCAGCCGCGAGCCGCCAGCAGCGGGAGGCGCCGCCTCAGCCAACACCGGCTCCGCATCTCCAACAGTGCCGCCTTTTGTTCTCCGGGTTCCCGTCTGATCTCTTCAGCCCCGTCTTACATTCCTCCTTCAGGGCCCCCTCCGAAAGTTACTCCACAAAACAGGATCCTGCTTTTCTGTTTCAAATCCAGACCTGGTATCTGAGCAGAAATAAAACGGGATTAATCATCGCGCCGACGCGCCGGGGTCCTTTTCCCACCTCTCCCTTGGGTTTTGCAAGATGAACTGTCATCATTCATCTGCTGTTTGGATATGCAGAGAACGTGTGGACTCGGGCAGTGGGATACCAGGAGTGCATATCTTAGATAGAAAATGATTGTATTGCAGAGAATGAACTGATGGAGCTGATCTTACCTGTCCACCTTCCTGCCAGCCGGGCTGGGAACTCGTGTCACAGCTACCTGGGGAACTCCACTTCTCACTGCCCTCACTTGATGCTGTCCCACACAGCACAGCAGCTCTTGGCTTCTCAATCCCAACGCAGCAGCAACAACTTTTCCACTCACAGACTGGATCCTGGGTGGAGAACCAGGTTCAAGGGTTCCAGGTCTGCCCAGACATTCCATCCCTTCCCTCGGGAGCTGCAGTGATGCTATCATGGAACAAGCAGCTTCCTGACTGCATAGAATTGCTTCCCTGCAACAACAGCAGTTCAGAGCAAACGTGTTATCAAACAATAACCCAGCTGTGCACGTTCAGATTAACTCTCACCTGCTGTTTTCAGGGTGAGAGGCTGCTCCGACCAGCCCTGTGCCCCTTCTTTGCCCGTGTCAGCACTCTGTTTGGTCTGGAGCAGGAGGTGACTGCCCAACCTTCCCACTTCCTGCAGTTGGGTCCAGGCTGCAGAACTGGATTCTTTTCAGCCATGAGATAAGCTCCAGAGACCCACATAAGAAACCCAGCTGCTACTGAATGCTCCAAGCAATAGGGCCAGGCCAGACCTAACCCAAGGAATTCCCTCCAGAACACACAGAGTGGACCAGCTCAAAATGTTTCACTCCCCAGATCTGTTCCTATCATATCCTGCTGCTTCCTAGTGCAGATGTGAGTTCTGGGAAGCCTCTCTGCCCCTGCCTGTCTCCCTGCAGGACCCCATGGTGTTTCCCACACAGACTGCACAGTCCAATTAGCTTAATTTTGTCCCATTCCACTCTGTTCTGTTTTAGCTAAACAAGATTCCCTCTAGCAGGAGGTGGAAGGTGATAGGCAAGGAGCTCACAGCTTACCCACAGTTGGCCACAGAAGCTGTGGCTGCCCCATCCCTGGGAGACTCCAAGACCAGGTTGGATGGGGTTTGGAGCAGCCTGAGCTAGTGGAAGGTGTCCCTGCCCACAGCAGGGGGTGGGATGCGATGGGCTTTAAGGTCCCTCCATGATTACGCTGTTGTCTGCGAGTGCAGCCTTCAGAGGTCCATTCCCTGAAGTTTGGCTTGGACCAGGAAAACCCTCAGACTTCTCTAACTCACTGGCGGGCTCTGAATCAAAGCCAGGACTGAGGTTCAGGTAGGGAACTTGTGTTCTCATGCTGGAGGGCCTGAAGGAAACAGAGGTGAATTTCCACAAAGAAATTACCAGGGTCGTTAAGGATTAATAATTATTTTTTATCTGATAAGCTACTGCAGCATTAATTTCCTGCAGGTTTTCCCTGGGCTGTTGTGTGAGCCCAGCCCGGTGAGCCCAACCTGGTGAGACCTGCTCACCCCCAGTCATCTTCCAGCTAGCACAGAGCTGTGGTGTGATGAGTAACTGTGTAAGCAGAGAGGGAATGTGAATTTGCCTGCCCTTAAACAGGTTACTGTGATTTCTAATGAGTGGCAACCAACTGCAAATCCTCCCCAGCCACAATAAGGGTTCCTGGCCAGTGTCAAGTCTCATTTCACTAAGCATTACATTCTCCTGTGATGGCTGATTTGAAACTGGCAGGAGGGATGAGTTATACCCACTACAGGAGGATTTCAGATTTCATCTCTGCTTCCACCTTTGATTTATTGAACAGATTCATTTTCTGGGTTACATTTTAATATTTTTGCCCTTCTGTTAATGATAGCCAGTGTCTGAAGGTTTGCACTTCAGTGTCTCAGTGCTGAAGGAATTGGCAGTATCTGGTCTGCTGTAACTGGCCAGCTTTAAGCACCTACACTGACTCTGAAATAGAGGTGTTCCCTCCCATGGCAGAAATCTCAATTCAGAAGCATCACTCTTCTCCCAGAAATGAATTCTGCCTCAAGAGCTGATTTAAATCAGAGACCAAAATAGAGGAAAAACCACTCTCCTGTTATTTTCACTTTTCTCCTGCTCACAGTCTCATGCCACAAATCAGCTGCCACTTACGGAACATCTCCCAGAGGCTGCAGGTTGTCCCCCAGGGTGGCTGGAGGAGGAGTGGAGGTGGCACCGTCACTGCAGCAGCACCGGCAGCAGCCCCTCCAAGAGCTGCCCCCACTGACCTGCCACCAAACCCTGTCAGGCACGTGTTTACAGTGAGAGTGTCTTTAGGGCTCAAAGAGTGTGAAAAACGAAGGAAAGCCCTCTCTGTGTCCTCCTGCTCGTGATTCCTCTCCACCCCTACAGCACAAACCTCCCCATCCCCACTGCAAAGACATCACTTGGCACCTCCAGTTCTGCAGCTGCCACAGAACATCTGGGCCCAGTCAAGAGCATGGCTTGAGTCTCCCTACATCATTTAGCAAGATTTTGCTGCCAAAAAGTAATTTCTCAGCAAAGAAAGGCCAGTAAGTCTTGCCTGATCCCTTTAGCTCTGTATCATCTGCAAATTTAATGACCCAAATGCTGCAGTGCTGTGTAAATCTTCAATAAAAATACTACAGAGCCCCAGCAGAGGATCCTCTCCCTGGTCACCTCCCCAGAGACACTCACCCTCAGCTTCGAGCTGTGGCTCTGCCTTCTCCCCAGGATTCCAATCAGAATTTTCAATAATAGATTATTTCAACCTACACTGAGGGAGTTTGGACCATAATCCATCAGACAAAATTTTCTTAAAGCCTTGTGGGCAACCAGATAGATTTAAACCATCCAGCCTGATAGTTATTTCATTAGCATAAGTGATCAAATTATTCTGACATGATTTACCTGCAATATATCCATGCTGACTCACTGCCATTACAGTAAATGTATTCTCCCAAAAACAAGTCATTGCAAACTAACTGTAAATGAAGACTTCAGAAGAACAACATTCATCTGGAACCTCTGCCTCCTGTTATTATTTCTGTTGGGAGGGAGAATGGGCATTTTTGAGTCATTTTGGGAATGGGCCAGACTAAAGGAGAGCCAGAGGGTACAGGAACAAGTGGAGGAACAAAAGAATTATCTCTCCAGAGGGGACAGGTACAATCAAGGACACTTGACTCCTTTCAGAGAGAGAGACAGAGCAAGGAATTAAGCCTGGCACAAGACACTCAAAATAGGATTTCATCCCATCTAATTTTCTCTGGATCCTGACAAAGCACCTCAGGAAGAGAGACGAGCAGGGACAGGGAGGTCTACCTTGGAGCTTCCAACCACCATCACCTTCTACATCTAATAAAAAAACAATTGCATGACCAAACTATCCTCCCCAAAGGAAGAATTTTATTCCAGTCTTGTTGACAGATACCTGGAGAAAAGGAGGCTCAGGGGGCGACCTTCTGGCTCTCCCCAGCTCTCTGACAGGAGGGTGGAGCCAGGTGGGGGTCTCAGGCTCTGCTCCCCCAGGGAACCAGGGATCGGATGAGAAGAAACAGCCCCAAGTTGTGCCAGGGGAGGTTTAGGTTGGATATTGGGCAAGATTTCTTCATGGAAAGGGTGGTCAGGCCTTGGAAGAGGCTGCCCAGGGCAGTGGTGGAGTCCCCATTCCTGAAGGGATTTAAAAGCCATGTGAATGTGGCACTTGGGGACACAGGTCAGTGGTGGCCTCAGCAGTGCTGGGGAATGGTTGGACTTGATGATCTCAGAGGGCTTTTCCAACCTAAACAACTGTGTGATTCTAGGAGATCTTTCTCCAAGGAAACAGAGCTTGGGGGGAATTTGCTCGAGTGGGGGTTTAGTTAGGAAAGATTTCTTTGCAAGAGCTGGGCTGAGCCAGGGAACTGAAGTAAATTCAGTCAAGACACTCTCTCTTCTTCCTGACCACTCTGCCCTCTGTGCCACCCCCAGGCACCTCCTCTCCCACACTGCAGGGAAGCTCAGGAGGCCTCCCCAACTACCCAAAGGGACACAAAATTGTTTCTTCACAGTGTTTTTACCCACCATGATGACTTGTAGGTAATCATGCCCATCCATCCAGGGTTTGCCCACACCTGAATGCAGCTGCCAGCCCTCCAGGAGCAGCCACAGCCAGCAAGGAATGCTGCTGGCACAGTGCAGAGGCACTGACCTGGGGGCCTGGGGTGGAATTCCAGATCTGCTGCTGTCCTCTTGTGCCACCACTAGGCATGTCACCTTCCCCTGGAGCTGGCTTCCCTCGCACCTCCAGTCTGACTTGGACTGAAATCTCAGCTCTTCAGAGAACAGAGCAACTCCTGCACCCTGAGCAGCTCAGGGTCCACTGTGCAAAGATGTCTGAGTCTGCTGCCAACTCTTTTACTCAAACCAGAGGATTTTCTTTCATTTTGCTCTTGGCTAAACATGCAGTTGAAATTTTCCACACAAGATTTAAAGACAGGAGAGGAAGAAGAAAGATTTTTCATGTAGGCAGGTAGCGACAGACCGGGGGGGGATGGTTTATACTGCCGGAGGGAATATTGTGAAGGAATTCTTCCCTGTGAGGGTGGGCAGGCCCTGGCACAGGTGCCCAGAGAAGCTGTGGCTGCCCCATCCCTGGAAGTGTCCAAGGGCAGGCTGGACAGGGCTTGGAGCACCCTGGGCTGGTGGAGGGTGTCCCTGCCCATGGCAGGGGGTGGGACTGGATGGGATTTAAGGTCCCTTCCAGCCCAAACCATTCCACAATTCCATGGAATTTACCATGTAACACCTGTAAGTTAATTGTTGTCCAGGGAAGTGTCCTGGTATGGAAGGATGCCCAACAGGGCCCACCCCACAGCAGCTGTTGGGTGATACCAGCTGAGCCATCAATTATATTTTTCATTTCAGCTGTGTCCTCCAAGACAATGAAGCTCAGGCAACATCATGCTGAGGGCAAAGGGAGTCAAGGAGTTATTAAATGGTCACAGTTGAGAGGTAGAACAAAGGTCCAGCCATTAAAGCATGCATGGAAAACCAAGCCTTTTCCAGGCTATAATCCTCTGTCAGGCCTCCCCCCTGGCTGGGGGAAGGGGAAAATTATATAGCCAGAGATGATATTTTTTCCTCCTACATATACTGTCATTTACTTTCTCAGGGAAAAAAAAAAAAAAGAAAACCACAAAACTTTTCAAACTTTTAAGTGTTTAAAAGGAAACGTGACAGGCAGCAAGGCTGTGTTGGATCCAGGGCTAAGGTGTGTCCTGAAGGAAGAACAGGGTCCAGTGAGGATCCATCCCTGACCAGCCAGCAGCCTCTGTCTGGCAAAATTCACAGTGTAACTGAGGCTGAGGCATGAACTTGAGCACCTGTGACTTCAAAGGCTTTAGCACATATTTAAAATTATCAGAGGCTTTGATAAGTTTGGACCTTGGTCAAATGCAAAGACCTCTAGGAAATGAGGAGACACTGTCTCCAGGCACAGGACACACACGTCTCTCCCTGTACACTCCTTAATTAGCCGATGAGTGTTCCCTACCAGGAAATCAGAGTTCCTTCTCCATCAGCACCATCAACATCCTGACAGAGCTGCAGGAACCCTTCTCCTTTAATTACATGGAGCCAACCATGTACTGTGTGATTAGTAAGAAAAATGAATTATTGAAGTCACTTGCATTTAAAAAATACTGCCATTCTGACTGCCAATCAGTATTCAGTCACCAAAAAAAGATGTTCTTCTTAAGCAGGAAAATGGATTTTTCCTGCTTCCAAGATGCTGCAGGTTGGAGAAATTTTCCAGGCTTTTCAAACATAAAGACCTGTGTCCTTATGTGAGGTCAGAAGTGACAAGGCAGGTGATGAAGCAGCCTGATCTCTGGAGAAGGTTCCCAGCTGGTAGAGAATTACTGTGAGTGGAGGAAAGCAACCTCAAAAATAATGGGGGAAATGACAGCCTTTCTCCTGTTTGACAGAGATCTTGCTTTTTCCTCTTTTTTCCCTTGTACACATTCATAATTTTGTAGACAGGTAATTACATGTCTGATGCAAAGACCACCCCTCCCAGTTCATGTTTCGGAGCTGGCAGAATTTAGTTACAGTTTCATCACAGCAATCACAGATGCAGAAAGGCAGCTGGGGTGGAGGTGGAAGGAGATCTCACTCACCCATCTCCTTGAGGAGTTACAGTGGGAGCCCTGGAATGAGACACGGAGCTCTTGCCTTTGGCTCCATTTTCCAGGGATGGGGAAGAACTGAAGCCACGCAGAGTTGAGCTCAACCCTCCCAAAAGACAGGGATCCGGCCCTGCCAGCTCCCTGGGGAGCAGGGGAGCACACCTGAGCAGGACTGCACCAGTCTGCTCTCTCGGAAGGGTTAATTATCGGGGGTGAGTTGAGACAGTCCTAAACTCAGGGCAGTTTCCTCCCAGCCAGCTCAGCACCTCAGCCCTGCCATTCTCAGCTCTCCCACTCCAGCTGGAGCAGTGGCACAACCAGCCTGGCCTCCCTGCCCAGACCTGCCCTTCCTTTCCCACGGAGCCCCACAGCTACATTCCCTTGGACTGAAAAGCTCCAGCCAGGCAGTGGCTGGTAGCCAAGTGGGCTAGTGAGCACTTGTCATTTGGGGAGGGCAGGAGTGAGAAACATCGCTGAATTTAGGGCATGGTAGCCCAATCCTCCAGCTTCCTCTGAAGCATGGAGTGGACTCTGCTCAGGAGAGGAGCTGGTGCAAAAGAATTCCATGGAATTTCCATCAGGACACTGGCCCGGAGGCTCCGCTCCGTTGCCATCAGCAGGTCTGGGAGGCTGGATCCAGAGCTGCACTGCCAAAGGCTGCCAAGATTGGGTGTAAGTGAACAAATCAAACAACCAGAGAAAGAAAGGAGGGAAGTGAACAAACATTTGCTTTAACAGCAGCTTCCACTCACCTGGATCTTGTCAAAACACCTTTATCTCATCACCAGCACTGCTTGGCACCAGTGCCGTGCCATCCACGTAGGGCAAACAAACCTTCTTCAAGATGGGAAGATAAAAGGAAGAGTGAGAACAGCTTTGCTGGTTTTCTAGTGACAGGATGGCCAGTAGATAAAACTGCTATTCCCTGTACAGAACCAAAGACTGGATAGGAAATGAGCCCTGAAATTACCATCAGACTTTCCCCTGTCTAACAGACGCTTGTTCTTGGGGTCTTCAGTCATTGTGATTTCAGGACTGTGCCTGGATGTGCCTCTGTCTGACACACACAGAGAACAAGCCAGAAGTGCATCCAAAACTGCTCCTAAGAAGCTCCAGCGCTGGAGACTCTCCCTGTCCAGCCCAGGGAATCTGCTCATATCATTATTCTTACCACTTTCCCAGCACATACACTGAACACCCTGTTTTACATTGTCCATTCTCATCCTCCCCACTACAGACCCATCCCTGCCTCTTTGCCAGGGCATGACCAGGTGTCCCCTAACTGGTTTCTTGCCTAAACACTCCGGTCCTTCCATCTGCTCCCAGGCAAGCATTCCCTCGATCTGTGATCCCTCTGGTCTGCTATGTGCACCTCCTGTCTCCTCACTGAGGCTCTGCCCACACTGAACAGGCAGGGACAGATCTTTCAGGTGCAATTTCTATTTTATGAACAAAGGAAAAGGGTAAGAAGAGTTGTGGGCAAAAAATACAGAGGAGCCCTGTCTCTGCTCAAAGACACTTTTAGAGCAACAGCCTAAAATAAGCTTCGGATGAGAAGATAAAATCAGGAGTATCACAACTAAATTGGGATGTCTGGTGACTTTAGCTCTATCACAACTGCCCTGCTGGTGCTATTGAAGTGTCTTGAGCTGCCCTTTAGCAGCACGGCCCTTTCTGAAGCTGCCAGGGCCTTTGTTCCTCCCCAGAATAGTGTCCTGCTCGTGCACACAGGGGCAGGGCAAGGTTGGACACTGCACACTGCATTGTACTGTCAGGCTAAATAGAAGCTGATGGGATAATAATTAATTGCAGTCTCCCTGTAATAAAAGACAAGACAAAGCCAGAGATATAAATAAAATCATCAAAGGGACTCACAGAATAGGAGCTGTGTCTGCATTTCGTGGGCAATTTACAAGCCAAAGGAAGGTTGGGAACCCAAGGACTGAAAAGCAATAAAAATCTATGGAGCCCTCACACAACCGTGACAGTGTCTCGCTGATCTGTCTTGTTACCAGGCAGAGGTATAAATCCCCTCAACACCTCTGTTGTTTAAGGAGCTGGAACGGGGAAACAAGGCTTGCAGTGGGAGTGACCCCCAGCTCACTCAGCATGAGCAGCAGGAGGTGCCCTGGGAGGAGATGGAGGCACAGAAGGCACCCAGCCCTTGCGAGGGCAGCGGCCGTGCCGCCAGCCGGGGAGCGCGGGGAGCTCTGCGGCCGGAGAGCTTTGATGGGCATGTTTTTAACTCTCTTTGTACCGGGAGGGCTCTCTGCCTTCTGGCCTGCACAAAAGCAAGCCCTGCCCTGACCTGTAAGCTGCCAGCCCCAGCTGCCTGTCCCTGCTCCCCGGCTGTTGTCACTCTCAGCTGGGGGGAAGAGGTGGGGCCGAGGCAGAGCCGGAGATGAAAGGGCCCCCAAAACCTCGAGCAGCTGCAACCTGGAGAGACAAGAGGGAGGAGGCAGAGGCGAATCCACCCCCTGTGCTCCCCACGACGTTGTCAGAGGAGAAAATGGACAGAAAAGAGGACGGGTATGACCGGAGGCGAAGGAACGATCCTGGAACTGACTCCTGTTTAAAGTCAGATAAACAGGTCTCAGTACACTCACACATGGCACATCCCCCTGCTCTGCAGCCTGTCCTGCAGCTCGTCCCACTCAGCCTCAAGGGCAGCAGGACTGAAAGGAAGTGATCAGGTGCTCTCATAAAAGAGGAAGAGACACGGCCCTCCCAGACATCTGGGCCAAACGGCTGCTGGTCCAGACCTCCTCTCCTGGGAAACGGGCTATTGTACACTCAGCTCATCTCCATATGGCCGGGAATCCCACCACAGACATACAGAGGCTTCCCTCTTTCATCCCTAAAGTGCATGGAGAGGCCAGGAAGAGAGGGAAGGCAAGGAGGCATATCCTCTACCCCTATGGTAAACGCTTTTCTTGCTAGGTGGGCACATATCAGGGATAAGCTGGAACCACAAATCTCAAATCCCAGCCCCACATCTGAGCTGTGTTTTTATTTCCTCTCCCACTCCTCTTAAAATTCTCCTCAGAAACTTCTCTGGCTAAACGAAGCCAAGGTAAAGAAACATCAACTAATTGAAACAAACTGAATTGCACAATATCCCCCCAAAGGCAAACACAATACACTTCCCAAAGAACAAATAAGCCCTCAACTAAACAATAACTTCCTTAACGTAGCCAGCAAAGTCTTTCTTCCACCCGATACCTAAACAACAAATAAAGCAAGCAGAGAGAAAACTCTCCTCCCTTTCCCTGCTCCTGCCTTGCCAGGATTTACATCCCCCCAGCAGCAATGCCTGTTGGGAAGGGCATTGTCTCCACCTGTGGGGACCTGCTGGTGGTCACCAGGGAGGGGGATCGTCCCAGACCACCCCCTGCCTTGTGAGTCCCTGCAGCCCAGGCTGGTCAGGAAGAGGAGGTGACACAGCCCCAGCCAGCCCTGCAGGCAGCACAGCTCTTCCCAGCCCAGCAACTGGGGCTACAACTTTGCATTTGCTTCCACTGGAAGAACTAGGGTTTGATTCCTTGGCTTTAGGGGCCAAGTCTTGGACCTGAAAGGAGCAGCCTGGGCTGATGAGTGTCAGTCACACCCTACCAGTCTGAAGGTGACTGGCTCTCTCTGAGAGTCAGCAGTGGGGGTCATGGGATTTCCATGCATAGAAGAAGTTGACTCAATGATTTTAAAGGTCTTCTCCAACCTGAATGAGTCCATGACTGTATGAGTCTCTCCAAGGACCTGGAGGTGCGAGGCCCAGAGCAAGCTCAGCAGAGCAGCATTGCCCACTTGCCTCAGGAGAACTCGAAATGAATGCATATTTCTCTCACCAAAAAGGTCAGGGAAGTCTCCTGCTCACCCTGCTCAGGGACAGGTGAGGTGCAGAGCTGGAGCACAGCTGATGTGCTGTGGGGGGCAGAGAGACAGACTGAGAGTTAATCCCTGTCCTTGGCTTCAAGTTGAGAGCTGCCACAGGAGTGGGAGAGATCTGGAGAACTCCCAAGTGTTTGTGGGGCCTGCCACCAAATTCTCCCTCTAGCTTGCAAGCAATCCTGTGGGTGGGGAGGAGGGATGTAGGCTCCAAGTGCTGCCAAGGGAAGAGCAGCTCTGCACTCCCTGAGACCACCCTGGTGCCATCTGCCAGCTGGGGTGCCCCCCTCACTGCTCCCTAATCCAGCTCAGCCAAGAGGAGCTGTCCCTTTCCATACTCGGCAAGTGCATAAACACTTCCCTTCTGCCTCCTGATCCCTGAGGATGAGTGGATTGGGGTCCATGAGAATTAGCAGGTGTACTGCTGGTGTCCCACATTTCACATCCTCAGTCCCCACAGCCCAGCTTGCTTCTCACGAGCTCTCCCAATCCAGACCTATTGTCAAACATCCCTTAGTCGAGGCCACTTTTAGAGGGATTCGCTTTGTGCTCTTTAGGGCAGCCAGGGGACCCAAGAAGTCAGCAGACTGCAGCCTGATGAGGAAGGCTGTGACAATCCTCATTCCCTTTCCTGAGGAGCTTTCAAAGCTGAATTCAGTCACCATGAACTTCAGAAGTGGGAAGAGCTTCCAGCCCAGATCTTGGCTAGGAGATAGCCACCAAAACACTGTGTGCAGTCTGCTCCCTGTGCTAGGAGGACACAGGCTCTGTCAGATGAGCCCCACAGCTCCAACCCCAGCCATGCCTTACACCTCACCCAGCCGGTACAAGGTCCAGGGCACAGTCCTGGCTATGATCTGTGACCTGAAAATCCGCGCCGTTCCTGAGCTTCACGCACAAACACAGGGGCTCAGCCCCCAGAAGCCTCCTCAGCTGCACCCTTAGATGGCAGCCCCAGTGCAGGGGATGGGCAGAGGGGCCCGCTGAGCTGGGAGTGCCCCGGGGCAGCCCCGGGAGCGCAGGGCAGGCTCTCGGAGCCGCCCCCGCCGGAGGGCGCAGCCCCAGCAAGGGCTGAGTGTCAGCAGAGCCCTCTGACAGCCCTGCGTGACTCTGCCCTCACACAACACACACGGGCAGAGCCACTTACCCGAGCTGCGGGAAGAGCCCTGACAGCGGAGGGGCCGTAACCTTTCGCTGAAATACAGTCACTTTAAAAAAATAACATTCTAAAGATGGAACAGACGCTCATCTATCACACCTTCAGCTGTGAGATATCCCCTTTTTTGTAACCTGCATCCAGGCAACGGAACTACGGTCTCTGATGGAGTCGTTACTGCTCCGACCGGCCCCACATAATTCCTGCTCTCCGCTTGGGAACGGCTCCTGCTCAATCGTCTGGAAGGTGATTAAACACAGCAGCACTTAGATCCACACTGGCAGCCAGGCAGGCACAGGTCAGAGGGGACAGAGAGGAGCTCTACATGTGAATATCGAGTTTAAAGAGAAGCCTCTCCCTCTGATCCCATTTCCAGCCCCTCGTGTAGTGTGAGCAGCGGGAATGGGTTGGAGGTGAGGCTGCCTGTGCTGTCCTGTCACCCACAGCAGCACCCAGATAGGGGGTGACCTGGACCCGAGCTTAGAAACTACTCCAGCCTCTGCAGGGAAGGAAGCGGGCAGGCACGTCCTCTGCCCACCCTGAACGTGGATCCTGGACTGCTGCTCCTCTGATCTCGGCTGCTGGCTCACAAGTGGCTGAGCAGTCAGGACCTTAAACCTCCTCCCCGACTGTTCCCGAGCCATCCTGCCTGCCCTGCAATTTAGGGAATGTGGCACAGACTCTGCAGCCGAGTGAGCACACTCACACACTGAACCAAGAGCAGTTCAAGCTCCTTTGTCAGGAAGTGTTAACACCTGGACTTTGAGTACGTATTCAGGCTAGTTTAGTGATCAGTAGTTAACAGTCGGTGGTAGGATGTGTGAAATGCAAGCAAGAGGCTCTCTTGATCTCCTGTCCTCCTGCTCCGGGATCCTGGACTACTGTGGCCGGAGGAATCAAATGACAGCAGCCCTGGCCTGTGGGTGCTCCTGTCCTGTGAGGAATGCTGCTGTCTCCCCTTCCTGCTGGGCACCCCAAGAACTGCTGACCAGTTACTGCCTGCCAGGTTTGTTGGAAGGAGGCAGTGGGGATGAGAAGTCATGGATGTTGAGCAAAATAAGAGGTCGTATCAGGGATTCCATGGATCCTACAGATACAGCATATGTACATGGGGGCCCAGCTCACCCCAAGGGCTGGGCAGGTTGAAGACAACAATACAAGGGCTGGAGGCATTCAGCCTGCTTGGGACGGGCCTGGGCTGGGCAGATGCTTCTACTTATGGTGCTCCAAGGCAGGGCTCCCTGCTCCCCAGAGACACCCCTGCCTGCTCTGGCAGAGCCAGCAGGGACAGAGGAGCAGACAGAGCACACAGGATGGCTGTGGCAACCTAATCAATGTATACTGCCACTGCTGCAGGGAAAGAAATGCTGTGCTCTTTGGCTTATTGCTCTTTTGGTGCCTCAAGAGAAAAAAAAAAGACACCAGCAGCTCCCACTGCTGTAGGATTCTTGGAGGAAAACACTCCATCCAGCTGAGCTCCTGCAGACAAGCGAGGCCTGGACTGGGACTAAGCAGGTGTGTTTAGAGCTCTCCCTGCAAGTGAGTTTTGCAGCCCCTGAGGTGCTACAGGCCTTACATTAATGCTCCATTTGACCTTCCAGGCCCTCTCCTTCCCTCACAGCCTCGTGATGCCGAGTTGAGTCCTGTGGCAGCGTGCAGAGGGCACAAAGCCATCGTCCTCAGCTCCCCCCTTCAGGCAGATCAGATTCACCTGCCACAGCCACGAAGCAGCTCAGAGGCAGAACAGAGTCCTGAGAGGCTGTCCAAGGGCAGGATGGCAGAGCTGCTAAGGCCTGAGGGGACTTGTCAGCTTAAACTTTATCTGCTGGAGACCTGCAGGCCCTGAGCTCCTGCTTGCAGAGCACTGAGCTCACAGAACAGCTCCCACACTGCCACAGGGGTTTCCCTGTTCTTTATAAGAGTGTTCCTCCTTCACAAAGGTGCTGTTTTACAGGCATTTTCTTCCTCATGAAGTGTTTGCCACAGCATCTCTGGTGGTGCAGAGCTGCTGAATAGACATGACTTCTTGACCACAGTCCTGTGAACTGGTCAAGGAGAACAGCCACAAAGAATCACAGAATAAGAATCATTGAATATGCTGAGTTGGAGGGGACCCATGAGGATCATCAACTCCTGGCCCTGTGCAGGACACCCCAATGATCCTACCATGTGCCTGAGTGCATTGTCCAAACACCTCTTGAACTCAGACAGGCTTGGTGCTTTGACCACCCAAGAGAGCTCCTGTTGTCACAACCTTCTGGGGTGGACAAACCTTATCATTCTGAGGCCTGGATGCTCCATAAACCACGTGGCCACAAGGATCAGTCCTGCATGGAAGACACTGGATGCCATTGAGGGCTGTGGGAGCAGAGGGACTCGGGTCACTCAGTGAAGACTGAAGCTGCCCTGACTGTAGGGACCCTTCTTCAGGGTTTAGGACAAAGCCTTTCTTAGGGTGACAGTCAGGGGCTGGCCTGCACACCAGGGACTGGGCTCCAACTCAGCAAGGCCCTTTGTTCTCTGACTTCACCTTCATCCTCATCCCTGGGCTGCTCTGAAGGGAAGTTTGTCCCAGACAAACGTGTGGCACACAATGCCAGCCTCTGCCAGGAAGCAGATTGAGCCCTCTGTGCAAACCAGCAGCAACAGCATTCCTTGGTGTCTGCTCTGGGGACACTTCAAAGGTACCACAGCCACAATGCCACTGCTGCCCTGAGGAATCCCCTCCCTGAATGAGAAGCCAACGTTGAAGTGGTTCCATTTGTCCCCTGCATCCCAGCAAGGACCCCTTTGCTCAGCCCCTCACCAAACCTACAATGGCTGTTAATGCATTATGCACTTCCCAGCCTGGAAGGAAAAGCATCTTATACCCGAGGGTCAGAGCTGATGAACACAGCCATAAATCACACAGTTTACAAGACCAGCAATTAGGAAACAAGCTGACAGAAGGGAGAACTCTGTCAGTAATAAAGCCGACACACCACAGGATCTGCTGAGTGCTCAAAGCAACGGGGGACGTGCAGTCCTTTCCACACTCTAATTCTTCCAGTCATTTGCTGCCTTTTCCCTCTCATCTACTTCCCTTTATTTCCTCCTGCCTTGCCTCCAGTTTTTCCTGGGTTCTCTTCTCCCTCTCTTCCAAAAAGCCTGTTCTTCCAGCGAGTGCAGAACACACCTGCTGAGCAAATGGATTTGCCAGCTGCTGTCCAGGAGCAGAGGCACGTGCTGGGAACCAGCAGCCACGGGATGATGGATACACACAGTCCCATGGGTGCAGGGTAGGCTGGGGGAGCAGGGAGCTGCCCTCCAGCCAAAGGGCTGCACAGGGGACAGCCCTGGAGATCCCAGGGTGGTGGTGCTGGGGGACCAAGGGGCAGAGCTGCTCAAGTTAGGAAGGGCTGGGGTGACTCTAAACCACCTCACCTGTCTCCTGGCCTGCTCAGCTCCTGGCTCTCTTTTCCAGCACCAGTCAGATCCCGTTCCCTTGACTTGGACAGCCACTTCCAAGACCCTTCCAACATCCCCTTCTCAATTCCTATTCCCTCTCATTAGACATCACTGCAAACCTGCCCTTGCCTTGCTCACTCCAAAGGCTCTCTCCTGGAGTGGGTCACTGGATGGCCAAGAAGGTCTAGTGGGTTTAGACCCACTGTTCCTCCTGGTCCCACAGGCACAACCCCCCAGAGAAGGGAGGCAGTGCCCTGGACACTCCTCCCTGGATGCTGCATTCCTGAGGAGCAGAGCAGCTGTTCCCTGCACGCAGCACAGGCACACCAGTGACATCCTAGTGCAGGACACAGCTATTTCTCCACCTCTCACACTCCCCTCCTACTCCATCCACGACCACATCTCCAGGACATCACAGACGAGGGAAACCACAGCCAGAGGTGATCTATTTGTCTGTATTAGCCCTTGTCATCTGCTGTGTGCACCAGTCTCCCTGCCACAAGAGGAACATGCCTATTTATGGGCCTTATTTTGTCAGGGAAGGAGGGACACCAGACACCCCTCCAATTATCCCAAGACTGAACAGATCAAGTTATGCCAAGAATTAAGTATGTGATATTCCAGTGCAGCCTGGAGGAACCTTCTGTAAAGATTTTGCACTGCCTTGGAATGAGCATCATCACTCCAACACCCTCCCAGCTGCCTGCAGGTTGATGTTGAATGGAAGGGCTAAAGATTTGTCTGCAAATGTTGCCACTCCATGAGAGGAGGAAACATCTCCTCTAACCTTGAGCACAGAGAGATTAATAATCCAGCTCCCACAGTGCCGGGCCCGGGAGGCTTTGAGGAGCTCTTTGGCAAGTGCTGTAGGAAGAGGCTGCAGTAGAAAGTTAAGTAATTGGGTCACTGCAGAGCAGAAGGAAGGAAAGCAAAAATCTGCTCTGATTCCAGAGAGGGAGCAAACAGCTGCACTCCTGGAGACATGAGGAGCTGGGGAGGGGAGTGGGTTTCAAGGTCTTGAGGAAAGCAAATCCCAGACATGAGGCCATGGCAACAAAGCATGCTCAGCAGCTGGGGACTCCTTGGGAGAAGATGGGAAATCCTCTTCCAAGGAAGGCTTTTCCCACTCAGATCTTGGCAAGCCACTGTGAGCATTTACATTTTTCTTAGCCAAGGTCTCTCTCAGGCCAGCCAGCCACAGATTTTGCTCCCAGAATGGCCCCTGAACTACCACACCTCACCCTAAACTTGCTTGTTCATTTGATGCCAGGTAAGATCCCAAGAGACCTTGCCTTCAGGGATCCTAATCCATTATGTGGCAGTGCCCTGGATTCCCAGAGCCAAGGCCAGCCCCACCAGGATGGAGCTGTGCTGTCACAGGTGTCCAGCTGCACCAGCCAAAGCCCCTGAGCTGTCCATGGTGCAGAGGGAGGAAGAGCATGAGGGAACAGCAACTCCTGCCACTTGGGCTGTGGGTTTGTTTTCCCAGGAATGTCACAGGGGCTTTTCCAAGGCATCAGGTAGGCTCTTGGGAGGCACTTGAAGGAAATTCCATCTGCATGGCTCTGCCCTGCTCTGGGAAGGTCAGAGCTCCGCAATCAGCCATATGTTCAGTCTTGGCTTCCCCTCACAACACCAAGACATGTCCATGAGGAATAAAGCCAGGGGGAATGTCAAGGGATCACCACGGAAATGGAGCCTCTCCTTGGCTTCCACCCTAATTAACCCTGGAGAGGCAGCACTGGAGGGCCCTGCCTTGCCAAGTAAAGAGAGTGGGCTTGGTAATTAATTAGTGGCCTGTTGGGATCCTGACACCTCTCGCCCACAGCCCAGCTCCTGGGATTGATACAAAGGGGATTCCATGGGAACACAGCCATTTCCCCATTCACGCCTTGAGCTAAACAAACCAGTTTTGAAGGAACCTCATTTACTGTCCTGTGACTGGTGCTTGACACCTCACCCTGCAGGTACAGGAGGAGACTGGAAAGGAACATGACTGCAGGAATAACAGGGAGAGCCCCTGACCTGATCTGTGAGCGATTTCTGTTCACCAGCCTCCATAAGAGACCAACAAGAGCAGAAGGACACCACGACTCCTTCCTGCTGGAGGAAGCTGGAGGTGAAAGGTGTCTGAGAGCTGCAACAGAGGGCAAACCAAAACTCAGGTGTCTCTTTTCACTGCTCCCTATGCGGGCAGTGACAATGGGTAACATCAAAGCACCAAGTTGCCAGGCCCAGGGGAAAGGGAAAGGGAAGGAAGAGAATTACAAAATCACATCAAGTTAGTCCAAAGTATCTTTCAAAGAAAATCGCAAAATGTCCTGAGTGGGAAGGGACCCACAAGGACCATCAACTCCAGTGTCTGGCCCTGCCCAGGACACCCCACCAATCCCACCCTCTCCCTGGGAGCGCTGTCCAAACACTCCTGGAGCTCTGGCAGCCCTGGTGCTGTGCCCACTGCCCTGAGGAGCCTGTTCAGTGCCCACCACCCTCTGGAGGAAGAGCCTTTTCCTGATAGCCCCCCTAAACCTCCTCTGGCACAACTTCAGGCCATTCCCTCAGGTATGCAAGTGAACTGGGACAGGTAACCTGGGATGCTGCAGCTCCCCCTCACTGCAATCCCTGGGTGTAGCCCCCTCCCAGGTGTTTGCTGGACATTTTCTCCCCAAACTTGCAGTTGCCTTCCCTTCCTAACAAGCTCTCTGGCTCATTAACCTCTTGCTTCGCTTCTCTTCATGTCCCTTATTGGAGCTGGAGCCTTTCCAGCCCTGCCTCCTGGCTTGATTCCCCTGTCCCTTGCAGCCCTGCCCAAGCAGAAGGTCTACCACGCTGCTCTGACCCATCTATCAGCAAGTCACAGCATCTTCCCGACACCAGTGACTTCCCACTGGCCCCTCTCCCAGGTGACATCCACACTGGGAGCCATTGTAACCTCTCCTTTCAGAGTCCTGTGATATCCTCTGGCTAAATAAACTCCTCTTTAAAAGATCAGGATTTTCCTCTCCAACAGACACCCCTTCCACTCCTCTCAGTAGACCCCAATTTTTCCACACAAAGCTGTTCAGTTCCCTGAAAATGTCAGCTCAAGGCTCAGCAACCACTGAGAAGCAGATCAAGTGGAATGAATCATTTGGAAAGCAAAAAGCAGAACAGCAAAATCTATGATTCATCCACACCTTGGATACCGTGGGCACCCGCGGTCCCTTCATCTCCAAAGGGGGTATCAGAACTGAAACAGATTCTGAAAAGAGCACAACAGATGGTCGTAGACACACAGCATAATTAAAAGCACAATTACTGAGGCACAATGAAGTCGGCTCAGACTCGTTAGTGTGCAAGGGAAAAGGCTCCTGGGGACAAAGCAGGGGTGTGAAGTCATTATTGCTGTGAAGGGGCCTTGGCTCTTCACCTCCTCCTCCAAACCAAGAGCTCAGGGCCATGGATGGAGCTGGAAGGAGGCACTCCAGCAGATGCAGCCCAGGGAGTCCATCCTCTCCCTCTGCTGGCACAGGGTCTTCACTTCAAGTGTCTCAGGAACAGAGGGCCAACCCAATTCACCTCTGCAATTCCCATTATCCCCTTACTCCTAGTCAAATATCCCCTCTCTTCTCTATCATATTAGGAAAAAAGCCCATCCCAGTGTTCTCAGGAGTAAGTTAATTATACCACTGCTGAAGGCCTTTCTTGCCTCCCCATCTGTCACCTTCCATTCACTGTGAAGGATCAGCCCCCAGCTCCAGCAGCTCCAGGCACCAGCCCTCCCACCAGATTTCCAAGGAAGCACTGCCATGCTTTTCTTTGCTCATGCTTCCAGCAGGGAAAAACACCCACAAAGCTCCTCACTTGTCTTCTTCAAAATCTCCTTTGGCTGTGACTCTGCAGCCAGTTTGGCAGATCACACAGTCAGGATCACTTCACTGCTCCTCTGCTCCCCTCCACCAGTCTCACACTTTGGCAGGAGCTCTCCAGGACAAGCCTCCTCCTTTCCCCTGGTACAGTTCCATATCCCAGAGCTTGGTTTTGCAGCTCTTATGCTGAGGATCTACCACAGAAACTGTCCCAGCAGCATCCCTGGGTCAGAACCATCCTCTTCTGTTCCATTTCTTCCTCTGAAGGACTATGGGATGGACACTCAGGCCCCTTTCTATACTGGTCCCACCCTCTTCCCAGACTGAGCTGGGCCAGGGCATCCAGTGGTGGTCTAGGCTGGCCCCAAGTCCTCTGTACCAGTCTGCTTAGAAGGAAAGGTCTTAAAGCCAGATTTGTGTGTGGAATTAGTTGGAATCCCTTCAAAAGCCTATGACACTTCATCTCTTCAGCAAAACATCTGAGCTGCTGCACATTTATTTACTGTGATGCTCTGGTTGTGAAGGGCATTTCTAACACACCCTGGGCACACCCTGGGATGGGAACCAGGTCTGTCCTTTCTGCACTTGGAAAAGCCCACAAAGAGGCTGGAGGAGCTTTGGGAGCACAGGGGAAGTGTGTGGAGTGTTCAGCCAGTGATGAACCTGCTTTGCAAGCAGAACCTCTGCCAGCATAGAAAAGGGCAAAGATTTTGGAAAAGACTTCACGCTCAGCTACTGATCACTCAGCTCCAGGAAAACCCAATTATCTGGGACAGGGGCTCAGAGAGGCAGAACAATCCCTGCCCTTGAAGGGACACAAAAGCTGACTGGATCATGCCCAGACCGACTGGCCCTCCCTTTGAAGCTGGCTCTGAAGACTCCCTGAGGCTCCTTTCACGCCTGTTCTGCTCTGACTGCACATCCCTGACACAGCAGGGGGCTCTCAGATGCACAGGCAACAGCAGGGCCATTCTGGCCAGGCCCAGAGCACTCCATGGAGCTCAGCAACCTCCTCAGCTCCCTGGCATGAGATGCTCACACCACACACCCTGAGCTGGTTGTCTTTACAAGGGAACAGCTCCTGTCTTGACAGCATTCCCACAGTCCTGCAGATAAGCCAGAGGGTGCCCATGGAAAAACAATCTGCAGGAAAACTGAAGTGCTGGTGCAAAAGGATGATTGGCTTGCATTTGGATTTTAGTACAAATGCAGTTACTTCAGCATTTGGCTCTAAAAAACCCCTTCCAGGTCTGACAGCAGTTCCTTTGAGCCTTGCTAAAGTGGAGTTCTTGGCACTGGGGTGCAGGGGAAACACCAGTTCCCACTGACAGACACAGGAGGGGAACTATCCCTCCCTTACACCCTGAGACACCTTGGGATTGGAGGAGGGATTTTACACCCTCATCTGGAGATCATTACGGAAAACAAGGGGTTTAGAAAGCCACTTTATAACCCAAACCATCAGAATAAATAAATGTGTAGCAGCTCAGATGTTTTGCTGAAGAGATGAAGTGTCATAGGCTTTTGAAGGGATTCCAACTAATTCCACACACATATCTAGCTCTCAGACCTTTCCTTCCAAGCAGACTGTTCCTAAGACCTTCCACCAAGTGGATAAGTACACAGACTGACTGCTCTCCTTTTAGCCAAGACCTTCTCTGGCCTGTTCTGCCCTGCTGCAAAGCCTGGCTCTCCCTAACAGTGGAGAGAGAGGACCAAGCTGCAGGATACGGGCTGAAGAATGCTCAGTTTTGCTGCTTTGCAAATGTTTTCGAGGGCCTGTTCTGAACTGAGATCACTTGGATTTTCTTGGACACTTCCAGCCCTGCACCCCCAGATGAGGGGAGATAGTTCTGCCAGCAGGGAACTCAGCCCTCAAGTCCTGGGTCAGGGTTCTGTATTCCAGGGCTGGCAGGAGCAGAGACAGCATCGTGAGGGGAAACATGAGAGAATTCCCTTGGAATAATCCCTTTCATGGAGAGGGGTTCAAGCAGCTGCAGGCTCTTCCAGGTTACACCTTCCAAATCCCCAGGATCAGTCAGAAAGGGGCTGGGTTGTTGTTTCCACAGAGCCTGACTGGAAATTACACCCAGTAAGAGTTTACAGAGGTGGGTCCAGCACTGGACGTGCCCTTGGTCCCCACCCATGCAGTGGCAGGGGGTGCTGGCAGCCCAGACAATCCCCCACAGCACGTTCAGCCCTGGCTGGTGTCCTTTAAAATAATCCTTGCATCCTCCAAAATGCTGCCTGCATTCCACGTTCCTGAAAGCTGCCTGCTGGAAGTGCTAATGTGCTGTTAGACTCTGTGTGATGATTATAGATGATAAACATAATAATTTTGGGTCCTGATTGCCTCTGCTGTCTCCGTTCTGTTGCTGATGTTAAAGCAATCTCAGCGTTATCAATTTTATGGGCAGAGTGTGAAGATGCAGATTTAGTCCTGAAGGAAGAGACAAACCTTCAGGGAAACGACCCCCCTGAGGCAGAGCTGTGCTGTGACAGACTCCAGCCTCTTGGAACGTGGAGTCTTTCACACCTGAACACTGCCCAGCCACGGCCAGAGAGTGATGGAGCTGAGTTTCCTTCTCCAGCTGTAAAACCCACGGCCAGGAGAGCAGCAGAGATGGAGCAGTTGGACTGACCTCAGCCCAAGGCAGAGCTCACAGAGCTCAGCATTTCAGGCAGCTGAATAAAACCAAGTCTCCTGCAGAGGCACAATGGCCCATTCGACCTGCGCATACCATGTGTGGAGCTAGGAGCAGGGGAACCCCTTCCCACCTCAGCCACGAGTTGATGGTCTTTGGATCAGGACCAGCAGATGCCTCATGGTGAGATCCAGAGCTCAGACCTCTGACTTCTGTTTAAGACACTGACTAATCCATCATCCAAAAGAGTGCAGTTGCTTTCCAGCTATGGGAATAAATAGACAACACAGCTAAGCCCTATGGGGAGGATGTCATTGACCCTGATACAAGAGGTGAGAGACAGGAGACACATGCTGTGACACTGATAGGGACCTGCATGGGATAATCAGCCAATGGAAGGCCCTTGTGTTCTTGTGTTCTGTCATCTTAAGTGTACTGTCATATTGCCCTGTTTGTAGTCTTGGGCTGTGAACTCCCTTTCATACAATCCCTGCCACATCCTGAGAGAGATGGGAACTGGCAAAGCCTGGACAGCCTGCATGGCATGGGACACTTTCCTGCCAGTGCAGGAGGAGGGGGTTTACTGGGAGAAGGCTGAGGGGCAGCAGGAATAGTGGGATTGGCCATGGAGGCTCACTGGGCAGCCGTGCTTCCCTCCCCACTAACCCCCTCATGACCCGGCTCCAGAGACAGAGCAATCTGAAAACAACCAGCTCTTTATTAGTAAATAAATAAGTCCATCCAGCTATCAGGAGGCCCTGAACCACAGTCCCCAAGGGAAGGGTTGGAGATGCCAGAGAGGCTTCAGTGAGAGCAGGTAAGCAGAGATGTGTTCAGCAGGGACAAGGCTGCTCCCAGGAGCAGGCTGTGACAGCACCAACACCCCCTGGCCTGGCTTGGCTGTGCAGAGCAGCTCTGTCTGCCCAACAATGGGTTTTTATTCTCTGCAGAGCAGCAAAGCCAAGATTTCAGGAAACAACCCCCAAAATGCGCCTGCAGTGGGGCAGAGCGGAGCTGGGCTCTCCCTGCCAGACTACAAATCCCTGCTCCAGAGGGTGCTTCCAGTGGTCAGGGCAGGGAATGGGCCTTCAGGAGACCTGGATCCCAGCCCTGGCTCTAGGAATCAGGAATGCTCTGACTGCAGGAAATGCACACTCTTGCAGGAGTTGTGTCCCTCTGTCCATCCCTCCTTGCGGGGAGGCGCAGGCTGGTAACGCCCCCTGACCTTGCAGGGGTTTTGCAGTGCTGTGTGATTGATGCCTGAAAGGCTGTCAGAGCATTTGGGATGCAAAGCTCTCTGGAAGGTTTGGGAAGACATGGACATACAGGTACAGACACTGAGAGGGAGACAGGCAACTCACACCCCGTGCCCACACTGTGTGCCTGCAAACCCCCCAGCCTCGCTGGGCCCGCCACTCCTGCACTGAAATATTTACAAGATGGGGCTGGAGAAAACCTGACCTTTAAAGCACAGCAGCCAACACTCAGCTGAACAGCTGCCCTCACAAAGCCAGCCCACTGCTTTGCCTGCCCATACTCAGCCCCAACCCTGAACTTGCCTCCCAAAACCAGGCTAATGTGAAGCCAACCTGAGCCCGTGGCAGATACAGCTCAGCCCTGCTCACTCCTGGGCTGGAACCAGTGACCTCCCGTGGCATTATTCCCCTTCATTTCATCCTCCATGTCATTAACATGCTGCTTACCCTTTCTTTCAGCTCATTAATGAAGACACTGAAGAAGACTGGAGCTGACCCTGATCCCTGTGGGCATGCCTTTGGATGAACCCGTCCCTGAGCAGCTCCCATCACCTCTGGTCTATAGGAAGGACCTTGTCTGGAGGTGTGCAGAGCTGCTGGAGCAGTTCCTCTTCAGTGAGCCCCATGGGCAGAGCCCCTCAACTGCACCAACAGCCTCTGTTACAAAACAGAAGAGGAAGCAGGAAGAACATCACACTCTCACAGGATGGCTCTGGTCTGAGCAGCCATGCAGGGTTTGGCTGTTTACAGACTTATATCCAACTTCTGGAGTCCCTTCCTGTCCTAAATGGACCTGTTAACTTTTCTAAACCTTCTCTTACCTTGTTGGCTGTGTTTCAGAAATAGGTGGCAGGAGTCAATCACAGAGGACCAGTTTAAAACGTTGTAAGCTACTTCCCTCAAGTGGAGGGAATAAAAATCACTCAGCTGTGTGTCATAGGCTCTGTGTGCAGCTCAGGTAGGACAAAGATAGTGAGGGATGGACACCTACATGAGGCAGAACCTACCAACCTGTTTGAAGGGTGTTGGGAGCACAAAAACACTACCAATGATAGTGCAGAGTAAACTTGCCCACTCTCCAGATCTCAGGGCACACAGATCCCAAAGGGGCCTGTGCTCTGAGAGCCTGGCAACAGCACATGGACAGCTCACGTATATCCATGGCCAGGTTTTGGGAACAGCTTGGATGCAAGATGAGTTGAGTGACAAGTGTTCCTACATGGCATTCAGCAGAGAGAGAAGGGACTGCTTGGAAGCAGCTTGAGGGGTGAAGTGCCTGAGTCCTGCAGAACAAAGTTCCTCTGCCTCCCAGCACAGGGCTGAGGGATGGACAGGGAGGCAGAGCCAGGCCCGGGGTGTGCTGGCAGAGCTGCGGTGGGTGGGACCTGCACTCACCCCGAGGCTCCTGCTTCATCTCCTCATCACTGTTTTCCTCAAAGCAGGAAAGGAAACATGAATAAAGTCTTCTGATTTCACTGCAGTGCTGCAGTTGTGGAGATGGCAGCCCAGCTCCAGCCTCTTCCCTGCACTCCAAGGAGGAGAACGGTTTCATCTCCTGCACATGGAAAGATAAGAGGGGCTTAGCACAAGGCAGGATTTGTCTCTGTAACTCATCAGGCCAACAAAGGGACACACAACCCGTTTATTACTGGAAATTAATTGTGCCATCAAGGCAGATGCCTGCAATTACTTCTGTTAAATATTATCTTTCATTAACTGCAAAATATATAATTAATAAACTTGCCCCCTCATTTTTGTTAAGTTTCACTGCAAAGACCTTATTACTGAAATAAATCTCTCCAGCAGCACATGTCGACAGAACAGAGGAAGGTGCACGCCTCTCTGGGAAATGGAATTAGGAGGGAGGAATAATCACCTCACTTCGTGGCCAGGACTGGAGAGACACCCCACTCTGACACCAGTTGTTGAAGCTTGAGCTGCTTGGAAGCAGGCATGAAGAATCTGCTTTGGCTGGCAAGGATGGCTCAGTCTCAAAGCAGTCAGGCTCATCTTGCACTGGCAAGTCTGGAGAAACAAAAAATAAATTGCCTTTTTTTTTGATTTACAGTCCATTAAAGGAGTTTTCTGACTGTAAAGCTGCTCAGAATGACCTCTGTGGTTGGGCTGGTCCTTTCACAGGCCCCATGTTCCCCCACCTCTGAATGCTGTGCTAGAGCTGCGTGACTGATTTGCTTTCCACGAGCATCAGAACTGTTTGGATTCGGGGAGGTTTGGCCGTGGCTCTTAAACCATCCCAATTAGAAACGCTTCAAAAACGTCGCTGAAATTTGACTCCAAGCATAAAATTCCCCTCAGACTTTGCCTCCACTTGTGATCTTTACCTCAAGTCAGCTGATTGCCAGATCAACCAGTGGTAATTAAAATATTTCCAAAGGCTGTTTTGGGCAATGCTTTTTGCCTTGCTGCAGGCGACCAGTGTTGGTGGCTTGCCCGAGGCTGGCGCTCGCTCCCGCCTGAGCTGGCAGGGGCAGCAGGGATGCCAGGCAGGGAGAAAGGCTGCTCCATCCCCATCCTGCCCACAGGGAATGGGCACAGGGACACAGGCACCCATGGTGGAAAGGAGGAGTTACAAGCATGGAATACAAGTGCTGGGGTAGGCAAGACATGAAGAGGCACACAGGAGGAGGAGAGGCTGTATGGATTTTAAGGAAACCCTCTGAGTTCCCAGCTTTTCAGCGTGCCTGGATAGCCCCTGGCAGAGCCAAGAGGGTGCAGAGACACAGCCCCAGCCTGGCAGCTTCAGTGCAGATGAGCTCACAGAGACACACAACCACTGAGGTTGGAAAAGATCTCTGACATCACCAAGTCCAACCAGAACCACCACCACTAAACCATGTCCTCAAGTGCCACATCCACACCTTTTCTGGACATCCAGGGATGGTGACTCCACCACTTCCCTGGACAACCTGTTCCAATGCTGGCCACCCTTTCTGTGAGGAAATTTTTCCTAATATCTAATCTAAACCAGTGCAACCTTCCCTTCAATGCCTGGTTCAGTCCCATTTGGGGCTATTTCACAGGATCATCTGGGTTGGAAAACCCCTCCAAGGTCACCGAGTCCATCCTTTGCCCACCTTGTCACCCAGCCCAGGACACTGAGTGCCACGTCCAGTCATTCCTTGGACACCTCCAGGGGTGGGGACTCCACCACCTCCTCGGGTAGCCCTTTCCAATGCCTGACAGCCCTTTCCAGGAAGAAATTCCTCCTGATGTCCAACCTGACCCTCCCCTGGCACAGCCCGAGGCTGTCATCTCATCCTTAGTTGAGAGGGAGAAGGATTCTCACTTTAACAAGTGTGCAGAGCTTTGGCGGCAAGATGAGCCTGGGGAGGGAGGTGGTGCCAGTTCCTGGCCATCCACTACCACTCTGTGCCCCCATTTTGCAGTTGAAAGGGCTCTTTGGTCATGTGTGCTGGAAATGCACAACCCCTGACTCAGAGCAGGTCCTGTCTCAAAAACCTAAACTAGAGAACCTCGCCCTGCTACAGGCCTGAGTCCAAAGAAAGGGCTCCCTTCTCCACATCATTAAGTTACCACTTAAAAATGGTGTTGGACAAATGTTAAAACAGCCAACCAAACTGATTACACAAAAATTTCAGAGTCAGCAAATTATCCAGTGAAATGATGCATACAAAAATGTTAATTCAACAGCAAGTGAAACCTTCCACAGTTCTCCCCATCCAAAGATGATCATTCTCAGCAAAGAAAAGAGGGGCCTGAGCATACTGGCCTTGCTGAATACATTATAGGAATATTCTAGCTTTCACCTACACTGTACTCTACATGCAGTGACATAAACAGCAGGGGCTGAGGGTGAGTTTAGAAGTGGGTCTGGGATGGAAGATCTGAAATCAGATTATACAGCTCTTTGCCCAGGGTTTGCCCTGGGTGAGAGGCTCATATATCAGCCCATTCCCACCATGTCTCTCTTCTGTGCAGAAGTCTGATTTCAGTGTCCTGTACCAAAGCCTAAGGACACTTCCCTGTGTGCCAGCCATGAGCAGCCCCTCGGTGCACACACCCAGGCACTGTTTCATCCCAGGAACACTGGAGAGGGAAAATGCAAGAGTTAAACAACTTAACTCTCTGGCTCTCGGGCCGTGGGAGGGGGAGGGAGCAGAGAGGCAAAGCATCTGGCTTCCCTGCTTCCCTAACAGCCTGGCGGGAAGGCTGCTGTCAATTCTGCCTTCTGCCTTGTTGGAAGAAAGTAGAAGTGACAAGAGGCCCTCCAGGCAGGCAGCCAGGAACCAGAAATTCAATTGAGCCACCTTCTAAAACTGGACTTCTTTTGGAGACCCTTTCCCTGAAATTGTTTTGACTTTAAAAAAAAAAAAANTAAAAAAAAAAAAAAAAAAAAAAGCCTGTCATCGCGGTTCAGGGCCAATTCATCACCCCTGGTCTCCTGGCTCTCCTCCCTCCACCAGAGCAGGATTTGCACAAAAGCATTTCCATTTTCTGGGCTGCTCTACAGTCAGCCTCCCCCACGATAAATACAGACACATCAATATGCACACACACATACACACACACACACACACAAACACTGTTATTTATAGGTACAGGCATTGCCACAGACAGAAGCACACACGGGTGTGTCCCTTTGCTGGGTAACACGAGGGCTGGCAGTGCTACGGCAGCTGAATTCGCTCCGTGTTCGCAGCTCAGGAAGCAGAGTGTGGGCCATACGGTCTGTCCCCAGGGCTTAGACCAACTGGTTATTGGCTGGTGCTGTTGTTCCTCTAACAAGCCCCTGGATATATGGCTGGGGCTGCAGAGAAATGCAGCTGGAGGAGCCCCTCTCTCCCTGTCAGCAGCAATCTGTCACTGTGGGCTCGCACAGCAGCTCCGGAGCCGCGTGTGGGAGCCAGCACAGAGGTCGGGCTGCAGGTAGGCTGGGGGGCTCTGCATTCCTGGGAATGTGCAGCCAGCTCTGGATGCTGCAGCAGGAATTCCAGCCTCGCATATGCCCGGTTATAGTTTCAAACGAGGGAGCATTTCCATTACAACCCCCTTTCTTCCTCCCCATGGATTTCTACCTCGGCTCTTCGGCTCCACTCAGGGGGGGACCTTCTTGACAGGCAGGGGAAAACTGTTTTTCCTGCCCAACGTTTAAATCCAGCTCAGCCTCATTTGGTCGTGAGATGGAGAAGGAAATTACGTATGCACACAAACACTCACAGGCACACACAAAAAGCTCACACAAACACATGCCCACAGAGAGATCTCCTACAAAAAACCAGACAAGCCAATGCAAATAAGCTCGATTTTAAGAGTGAATTAATTTGACTCTATTATTCTAAATTATTAACAAGTTCCAGCAGCCCTAGAACACAATAACCACACTTTCATCTGGGTTAAGTGGAAACAGAGAACATACTCTGATATAGATGATATCAGTACAAATCTGTGACAGCAAAGTTGGAGGCAGAAACCTGACCCAGCCAGAGCCCCTCTCCTTGCAGCAGTGTGTTAATAACCCCTGCATGGTCCCCCTCCCCCAGAATATTCCAGTGCAATGAATCACCCTCTGGCAGCACCAGAACCCCCCATTTTCCTGGCTGCCAGGTGAAACCTGACCTGCACGACACTGCAATCTGTTTATGACTTGCTCTGCCTTAGTAAGCCCATTTTGGTGGGCTTTTTTTAACTCTCTATCGATTCTACTTTGATGTTGTCCAATAAAGCACATTGACAGAAGAAATTTATGTTGGCCAGTGCCTCCAATTCCAGGAAAGCCTTCCTGGCATATGAAGACAGGCTAATCATCTGGCAAGTACGAGACATGTTACCCAGTTACCCCAGTTTACCATGCTCGTTCCATCCATGTCCATGAGTGAGATGAGGAACAACCTCCTGTCTCTCCCACTCCCAAGCAGAAATACCTACGAGTCTCTCTACGATCACTTCCCAACACCCCACAGAAACGTTTGGAAATGTGACAAGGATTTTCCCCGTCTTAAGTGGAGAATTCTGCAAGTGGCCACTGAAAGAAGTTGAGCATTTCCTCATTTCTGATGGCACAGAAACCAATCCTGTGGCATCAGAGACAGCACTGGTACCAGCATGGCTCAAACACTTGGAAATTTTAAGATGCTACTATTCCCATCTGCTCCACGGGGTGTGTGAATTCAAATTGCTTCTGTGCCACAAAAATCTCCATTAGGCAGCTAGGAAAATGATGGATTTGTTCTGTCAGCTGGAGCTCCCCATGGCACAGTATTCCCTTTTCCTTTCTTGGTTTCATACCCAGACCTTCCCCCTGAGGCTGGGGAAGCACTAAGAGTATCACTCAGGGAAGATGTTTAGTAGATGTTTAGGTGGTTCCTAAGTGTAACCTAATAGTTTCCTCCCCTCTTGCTAAGAGAGGGCAAAGAAGGAGAGCTGGGAGCTGCAAGGATTGCAAAACTGAGCTCAATTCAGCCACAGGGCAGTTCAAAGTTCCTGCTGCATTTTTCATCTAAGTACAGCAAATCCCCCCACTAAGCACCAGCCCAGGTGGCCACAGCTCCTGGAATGCTAAGTGGGTGAGCAGCAGGTATTGGAGAGGGCGAGCAGCCAGGGATAGCAGGGAGCAGCTGGAGAGGGACAGTGTCCTTCCAGGGGGGCAATGCCACCTGTCAGCAGCACTGGGAGCCAGGCCGGGCTGCAGGGTGGCTCCGGAGGCATCTGACCATGCTGGACTCTCATTCATCCAAAGCTTCCTGCAGTCACCAAGCACTGATAGAGTTTCACTCCTCACCAGCTGGAGCCCCAGGAATGGGAACTCTCTCCAGAGGACTCCTCCACAGGGAGGAGGATGAGGGGTGGATCAGAGAGGCTGCACTTGAGAGTGACAGAGCAGAGACGGCCATCGGGCTCCTCCTGTGCCAACGGGAGCCTTGGGTGGTGAAAATGCAGCTCAGCACCTCCCGAAGGAAAAGAGCATAAAAAAAAGGTGGCCTCTAAAGCCAGCTGGATGTGCTGCCTCCATGCCAGGCTCCAGCTCCAGCTGCAAGAAGGAGGGGCAGTGGGGGGCAAGGCACATCAATTTGCCATCAGACCGTGAGCACTTAACTCAGGGTTCTTCATTTATTGACAGAAGGGCTGAGGAGCCTCCTGCCTCCTCCCAGAGAACCTTCAGCAGCAGCAAATCGGGGAGGGTTTCCTCCCCCTCTGATCCCCCCGAGCTCCACGGGCAGTTGGCCGTGCCCAGGGATGAGGGACAGGCTGGTGAGTGTGGCAGCCAGGCTGGAGCACAGTTGGAGAGCCAGGAGCAGGGAGAGGGGCTGCAGCAGGACACAGGAGCCTGCACTGCCTCAGCCTGGGACCCCCCAGCACGCGCCCCACTCCGGATCCACCACAGTTCCATACGGCAGTTCCCAAGGGATTGGAGCGCTGGGGGCTGTCAGGACAAACACACGGTGCTCCCTGGCATTCCCCCCGGGAGTTCTGGAGCTGTCACTCGCCCAGGCTGTCTCCCAACAGTGCCAGCAGGCCTTGGTGCACCGCCTGCTTCTCACCTGATTGGCATTTTTGGATGCTGTTACTGAGAGGCACTTTCGGAGCTTCGGGACCTGCTGAGGAGAATGAGGCCAAATTCCCAGCATTTCCACCTCCCCATTTCTGCCCTGCTTTCTCTTTTCTGGAAAGTTTTCCCATGCTAAGTATAGTTCCTAACAGGTGCATGACCAGAGGGGACTGTCAGGGACACAGCTGTCCCCACAGAGGCCTGGATCCATCTCCATCTGTCTCACTGGAGCTATCCGTGCTGCCCAGCAGAGCTCTTTGGACACATGATGGGGGAGCAGCAGAGACGCAGACAGGGAGGAAATACATACACACACATACAAGGAGGAGGTTATTCCAGGGAATGCCACAAACAAAGCCTCTGACATCAAACTAATGCATCCTTTGAGGCTTTAAAGACCCCTTGCCACACACAGGCTGGCTGCCAGCTAACTCGTCTCTCTTCTGTGCCATGCTAACAGCCTGATGCCAAGGTCAGGCTCTAAATGAAAGCTGACTGCTCTGTACTCCCCTGTGCCTCATTTGGGGATGCCACAAGACTTGTCAGAATCAGTGGCAGAAAATATTTGACTGGGGCCAAGGCCAGTGTGATGTCTGAAGTGGCTCCCTTGCCCAGCTGCCAGTGCTGGCCTCCACCATCCCAGCTCCACACCAACACCCTTCCAGCTGGGAACCAGGGCTGGGGCTGCAGGTGAGCTAAGGCAGTGACACAGGGAGCTGACACTCCTGGAACACACCTCAGGGTGGACAGTGGACATCAGGAGGCACCTCCAGATGTGCACAGTGATGGCAGCTTTCTGGGGGACAGGTGCTGGGGTGACCCTCCTGGACACACAGTTGTCTCATCACTGTGCAGGGGATACAGAAATAGGAGAAACAGGGATAGGTAACAACCCTGCTCACAAACTAAAGGGGCTTCCTACCCCTACAGTGTCCTGGAATAATGTCAGGTTGATCAGACATGAGGAAATAAGCATTTTGCAACACCCCACTGTGTGTTGCAGCAGGAACAGCCAGTCTGGGTCACCAGTCTGGGACCCAGGATGTGGCTGAGCTCAGTGGGAGGGTGATGAGACCCATCTGCAAGGCATAGGGTGGCATGGTGACATCACCACCACTGAAAGGACAAAGCAGGAGGTTTCTGCAGTCACACTGTGCCACCACAGAACATGCTCCACGCTGTGCTCCTTGCCACAGAGTCCCAGCTCTGCACTCAGGGAACCCAAAGCTCAAATCCCTGCTCAAGGGCAGCATCTGAAGCTGCAGGAACTGAGCCACAACCAGCCCTCAAAACTCTGCCTGGGGCTCAGCAAACTGGTGGGATGGGCTGGGTGAGATGAATCCTTGGCAGAGGGAAAATCCATTTCCCTCCCTCAGTTCTTTGTTAAAATGAATGTTACAATGAAACCACACTGCTGGTAGTAAGGTCTGCCCAATGACACCCTCCCGAAGGAAGAACCCTGTACCCTGGGATTTGGGGCACTGCAGCTGCAGGGGGGGCTCTGAGGCCAGCGAGGTGGCACAAAGTGACAGTGCCACGTGCAGTGCCCAGAGACCCCTTCCCTCCTAAGGGGCTGCTCGGCAGGGCTGCTGCATGTGACAGCAAGGTTTGGTGCCACCTTAACCTGCTTCTTGGACTGCTTTCCCATCTTATGGCTCAATCTCCATCCCCTCCTCCAGGTTTTCAGACCTATGTGTGGTGACTTTCCTTTCCTCCTTTCCCAACAACCTTTTTCACACAGAAGTGCTGACTGAAGCGCTTTGGGTCTCCAAAGACTCTTCCATCACGTTGGTGCTGCTGGGGCTGCCAGGCTGAGTTATCACAGGTCCTGCCCTCCCCTGGCATGAGTACCTGCCCACCAAGGCAGCCCCAGCCCAGCCCAGGCAGAGAAGGGCAACCCTGAGCTGCAGGAGCCTCCCACAATAAGAGGCATCAAAGGGAAAGAGGAAAACAGAAATACCCCCAGACATCTCTGAATAGCCATAATGGAGCTCATTCCCCAGGGAGGGATGAGTCACTGGGACTCATGAACTTCTCAGCCCACCTTGCACCGAGGAGCTTCCCCAGGCATCGTGCCCACCCTGGGCCCAGTGTCCCGCAGCTCCCATGCCACACAATCTGCCAACTCCTCCTGTCCCAGTCCAACCCCTTCCTGCCAGGTGGAGGGTCCCAGTCCTGTCCTGCTGTCAGGACCTGTGTGTCTGTGACAGCCAACACTTTTAGGTCATCTTCCAACCAAAGCCCACAGTAAACTAAGACAGAAGGAACACCCAGCATGTGAGAAGCACAGCTGGAACATCTGCAGCAGTATCCAATCCCCTGTCTGGCCAGACAGGAGACTGAGAAAGAGTGTTACTACCCTTCCATGTTCTCATCCAGCTGAGAAAGAGCTGAAAAACCCAACATATGGGTAAAGTTTGCACTGTCTTTGCTTTTAGTCCCATATTCAGAGTGCTTTAGCTCCAGGACTCCTGCCAGCACCCAGCAACCAGCACAGTCACACCCTGGACATGCCAGTGCCCAACAGGACCTGCCACCAAACAGGGGAGCACGGCCACCCACTACCACAAACCCAGTGAAGGGGTTTCTGCAGCCTTGGCCAAACCCCACTTTACCCCCCAGACAACAATCCACAGCAGGGTCTGATATGTCCAGTTGAGGAATTAAGAATCTGTAACAATACTGTCAGGATGGGGATTGGTCCTGGGAGCCCCAAAACACCCAACTTTATGCAAAGCTTTCAGAAGGAGGGTGTTCTTCATTCCCAGCTCCTGGGGCCCTGTGTCTGCATGCAAAATTCCACTTTTGTTACTGCAAAACTGGCATTCTCAGCTCTCACAGCTGAAGATTGAGAACACTGCTCAAGGATTAAACCCCTCCTCCCCAGACCCTCAATAAATAAATTGAGTTAAAGCCAGATTTGTAAACTAGAAGGATTTGAAGCCAACTTTGTGACCATCTCAGGCAGTTCTGGCATTCTTTGTAGTTGGGAGAAGTGGGACAGAATAAAGTGGGCTTGCCCAGAGGACTGGGATGGCTCCCACCGACACAGGGATTGCTGGAGGTGGAAGGGCTGGCAGAGAGGAGGCACAGGGAACAAAACCAGCCATTTGAGAGACATTCACAATTGGATTTCTGAGCCAAAATTTCCCTGCAGTCACGCCTGCACATCTCTGCAAACATACCTGGCCTCTGCACCGTGGGCTGAGGAGTCTGAACAACAGGATTAAGCACTGGATCAGCAGAAAAATGGTTGCAGATCCTTATGATTGCTGTTGGAGAGTGACTGTTTCCCTGAGCACAGCGTGCCTCGGTGGGATTGAATGGCCCGATTCTCCCGGGCTGTGTCCCCTCCTCCCGCGGTGCATGCCCAGCCCTGCCCTCCTGCCTCCACCCCTCCCCCCGGTTCTGCCAGAAGGCAAACACACCTCTGCCACTCCTTCCTGGGGACTCCTCCCTTCTACTTCTCCCATGCTCAGGGTTGGGGTCAGGGAGCAAAGGTGGTTCAGGGGTGGGAATCTCACCCTATGGATGGCTACGTAGGTGCAGGACTTCTTCCATGGGTGAAAATACACGTTTCTACTTAATTAGCAAAAAGCTAACCAAAAGTTATCGTTAAGAGTTGAGGCTGTGCCAAGCTCTCCTCCCAAACATCACAGTGATCCACCATCCTGGTCTCCAGCAGCTCCAGCCTCTGTCACACACCACCTGCTCAGCACCCCAGCAGGCCTCCCCTGGCATTCCCAGCACGGGGTTTGGCTGGTATTCCCAAGGAAGAGAGGATTGACAGGGCACTGCCAGACAACCAAGTGCTTCCATCACCTGAGATAGCTGTGAGGAGGTTACACTCAGCCACAGTCCCCTGTTGGCCCCACAGTCCCACTCTAAGGAATATCCTGCAGATATTCTACGGGCAAAGAAACTTCCCTTTGGTACCTGCTGCTTGTAGGGCAACACCTGAGCTCAAATCCAGTACAGCCCTGGGAGTGGTCAGTGCTGCTCCTGCCCACCACGGTGCGGTAAGGCCACAGGGAGAGCTCATCACAGAATCCCAGGAGGGTTTAGGTGGGAAGGGACCTCAAAGCTTGTCTCATTCCACCCCCCACCATGGGCAGGGACACCTTCCACTAGACCAGGTAGCTCCAAGCCCTGTCCAACCTAGCCTTGGACACTTTTAAATTAATTACAGAGCTCAGGAAGGGGCAGGGACTGGCTGAGGTACTGGGGAAGGGGCAAAGCTCCTCTTCTGCTCTCCTAAGAGCAGCCTGTGGTAGGTCATCCAGGACTTCTGAACACCATCAGCTCCTCACCAGGCCATAAAAAAGCAGCGTATCAACCACAATTAGAGAGTTTCACCACAGGATTGGACACTCATGTGCAAAAGAACAGCATCTGCAGTGACTCCAGCCCCAATGACAGTCAGAGCAGCTCCTGACTCTCCTGCTGCCTGCCAGCTGGGGTCAGGGGGGAATGTCTCCTCACAGGGAAGTATTACATAGTTATGGGCATTATGGGATTTTTATGCCTTCCTTTAAGGCATCCGGCTTGGCTTCTGATGCAGACAGGATGCTGGGCTGGAAGGGCTATTGCTCTGTTCAGCTCAGTTTTTATGTCCTGATGCAAAATTAATGGTTCTCTCACTGTGACTCGATGTGGCAAAGCTGCCTGCTCTGGGCATTCCAACTGGCAGAGCAGAAGTGGGGCTGCAGACTCATTTCAGACACCAGCATGGTCACCCCACACTGTCTGGGGAGCAACATGTTGATGCTGGGCCCTGATGGGCTGCAGTGCTCAGCTCCTGTGCTCGAGGGATCTCTCATCCTCTGATGCCAGGGATCCCAGACCCACAAACCTCTGAGATAAAGGTGGGTTGCAGGCAGCTGTGTCCTCTTAACCCTGCCTGTGCCAGCTCTTCAGCAGCCCCTCTTGCTGCCTGACAGGTTAGGCAGGAACAGTTGTCTTAAAAACTGTATTTCATGATGCACACGGAGGTTCCTCCTGACTGTATGGAACAACACCTCATCCATCACTCAGCTAGCCAGGCAGAGCCACTCATCTTCACTGGGTGACACCTTTTCTCTACAAACACCCACACTGGCTCACAACCAGCCTGTGAGCCCGTGAGGAGGTTCCTTCCAAGCCTGTCTGCCTGGCTCACACCCAGCGTGGTGCTGGAGGCTGGAAGACCTGCTTCCTCCCACCAGGGCTTTCTCAAGGATTTCCTGAACAGACACCATGTCCCCCTGACTGGAGCAGGCTGGCTTTGTTGAGCTGATTATTTTGGTGTCCAAGTGGGAACCAAGCTCTGCAGTTGCCGTGTGTGTGGCTGGCTTGTGGTTTTTCCCAAGGGAGCCCAAAGCACTGCTGGGAATTCTGCCCCCGGAGTCCTGACTCAGGTGTTCTGCAAAACCACAGGATCTGCTGCTTCCAGGTCTGTCTTTGTGCTCCTTTGTGTTCTCTGCTGGGGCCAGCATGGGGATGGAAATGGCAGGATTTGACCCACAGGAAAGAGAGGTTTGAGCAGCAGTTGCCTACCCACACTGCAGCTCCAGAAGCCGCCTCCCTTTGCCTTTGTGTGCAGCTGTAAAACTGCAACAACTCCCACCATCCTCATCTTCCTGCCCCCACGAGATCCTCTCCAACACCTCTCCACCCCACTAAGGGCTCCTCTGCCTCCTCCCTGCCACTGCCACTCCCAGGTGCCTCCCACTCTGGTGGTGCCCTTTCCCACGTTCCCTGCCCACCCTGGCTCACCAGACAGCAGGTCCCAGGCTCCCAATGCAGGAGTGCTGACATGGCCTGGCTGAGCAGCCACCCAGCTCACTGGGGCCTGCAGTGTGACACCAGACAGCTCTGCCCACTGGCCAAACTGGGCTGGAGTCAGCCAACATGCCCAACACAACTGGAGGAGAGCTGGGACTGACAAGCATCCTCACTGGGTTGCCTTAAAGGGTGGCATCAACCTCCTCTAAAGTGAATAATAGTGCACTATGACCTCATGGGGGAGCTTCCACCCTGACCCCAGCTGGCACACTGCTTATTTCACTGGGAAAAAGGACTGGAAAATGAGGACCTGACTCTGAAAAAGGGAACTCCTCTTGATGGTCCTCAGACCTCAGTGACAAACGGACTGCAGAGAACAATGAGGCAGCGAGGCAGAGCCCCTGAGCCCAGGCTGTGCCACTGAACAGTGCTGAGCCCTGCTCTGCCCCCTATGCCCACACCACTGTGCCCACCTCTGCCTTCACCCCCCGGCTCTGTCTAGGGCAGCAATGTCCATATTCCTACAGGGAATGTTGCCCAAATCATAAAGATGTAATGACATTGTCTGGGCTGACATGCTGATCGATGCTTTTCATGCAAAATTATGCTTTCTGCCACTAATAAATATTGATCCTTTTTGTTCCCATGTACCACTGCAATTAAGAGTGACTTAAATGTCTGCCAGCACTGAGCTTCCAGCTTCCATCCTTTCCCAGCCCCCAGCTCCCTGGCAGCATCCCTTTGCATGTCCCACTGACACTGCTGCCACTGCCTGCTCCCAAGGAGGGCCCAGCACCTCTGTGAACACCCACCTCCCTCTGTCTCCTGTCCTTTGAATGGTACTTATGTTACAAGGGTTCATGGGAAGCCGCAGAAAATAAATGGAATTGGAGGGAGTGCTGGGGAGGGGGAGCAGGGTCATGTCCTGGGCACATTTAGGATAATAAACAGGAGAAACTGAGCCAAGTGCAGAACAAATAGAGACCTTTACGGCTGCTTGGCAGGGGAATGCTGTGAGCTCCAATGGGCTGGGTCAGACGGCTTCAGACTCCTTAAATCAAAGCTCTGGAGCTCGGCAGCTCTGCTGGGCACAAGGATCCATTCAGCCCTGCCGAGCTGAGCCATGTGGCAGCAATCCTGCTCGATTTGCTCCTCTTCTGGAGAGGGGTCAAGCAGGGCCCTGCAATTCACACCCACTTGGCTCTCACCTCCACACCAGAGTGTCTGGCAGCGGGGCTCCTGCTGCTCCTGCACACGCAGGGGACCCCAGAATGATGCAGTGACACCTCCTGCGTTGGGTTCCTGAGCTCTCAGGGGGCTCTGGGGCCCCGTTTTCTCCAGGTCTCAGTCCATTGCCTCTTCTCCTCCAGTCTTACCCCACCACGGGAAGAAGAGCCTTTCCCATCTCCCAGGAGCTGCACTGAGAACATGAGGTGTGAACTCACATCTGGGACTGCAAAGGGATTGATGATGACAGGCAGAGGCCTGGCTTCAGTCACTGCTGCTGCTGCCTGGCAGCCAGGCAGTGATTGCATTTGTGCTCCACACATATTCTGGGAGCGGACTAAGGGATCCATACCCGTGGTGAGCAGAGGGGTTCAGCTGCAGCAGTGAACCACAAGGAAGGGCGGGCCAAAGGTCCATGGCTCTGCACTATCTCAGGGAAATGTGTCCTGTTTTCCCTCCCCACACAGACAGCTGAGTGCTGAGAAAGCTTTTAAGGCAAAAAACCTACAAATAAATACACTGTCCCTGGACAATAAAGCTTAAAATATGATGGCATCTCCTCCAGACTGTGAGTGGGTTCCCTGAAGAGTTCCCTCAGTCCTGAGACCCTCCCCTTCCCCACTCCCCTCCTGGGAAAATCCGAGAGGCAAAGGGCTGCTGCTCCAGCAGATTTGCAGGAGTGGGAGTTGAAGAATCAATGAAGCTCTGAAAGCCAGTGGGGAAAGTCATTCTGCACCTTCCTGACACCAGGAATAAATGATTCAGTGTGAAAGGGAAAAAAAAATACAACAACCCTCAAATGAGGCTGGAATTACCCACTGGAGAGATATTTCATCTTGAGGAATTGTGTTTGCTGCAGTGTTCATCTCACTGAGCCACAGCAAGGCTTTAATACCCAGCAAAAGGTCAAACCTAAATGGGAGCTGGTAGAGCCTGCTGGAGCTCCGACGCCAGGCGGCTGCACACACTGCTGAGCTCCCTCCCATGGAGCAGCCACGCCAAGCCACGGCCTCAAACAGGCAGTGGAGCTGGGCTGGACCATGTGGGAACATCTCCCTTCCCACTGGGATCCCAGACACAGCTCAGCCCAACAAGATCCTGCGCTCACTCCCTTTGGACTGGGTACAAAAGGAACAGACCTGCCTTGGGTGTCTTGAGCGGGGGAATTTGGGGACAATGCTGGGAGCTTCCAGATGTTCCACTCAAAGGAACTGATGGTAAAGGAAGGTGGGATTTCAAGGCACCTGAGGGCTGCAGGGGGCAGCTGTCAGCTCGTCCTCAGCTGGAACATCAATGACTGAGGGAAACAAGAGACTGTCAGTGTCCTGGTCCTGACCTGGTCCGAGCCCAGGGTGGTCTGGGGGCCGTGGGAGCTCTCTCCTCATGCCCAGCAGCTCCCCATGGACAGTTCTTCCCACTTTTCTCACTTCTGTCCTGGTACTGCTGCTGTCTCCCTCCACACACACATCTGCTCAGCCTCTCCTTGGTTAATCTGTAATCCTTTCCTTGGGCTCAGCTCTGCCCCCTGGCAATCTAATCCCTATCCCGGGCTGTGGAAGGGTTCCAGGGATGAATCAGGCAGACAGGAGGTGGAGGGAAGGCAGAGGTTCCCAGGCAGCTTCCCCCTTCCTCTTCAGCATGATAAAGGTGAGAGCCCAGCAGAAGCAAGGAGTGAACTGAGCCCTTCCTGTAACATCTGTGTCCTCCCAGGAGGGAACAATGTGGGTCAGCAAGCTGAGCTGGGCAGAAGGTGATGTTTCCTAAAGCAGAGATGAAAATCTGCTTAAACTTTGGGGTTTAGAGCAAAACTTGTCCCAAGCTACAGGCAAACTCCAGACCCTGCAGTGAAACAGAAAGATTTGGGAACCAGCAACTCTCCAAACAGCCTTGTGCCTTCCACCTGCCTCCCCAGTCACCCAACACAACTGGAGGCCTCCTGCCTTCCTGTCCAGGAGCAGCCAATGCACCTCCGTCCTGCCCTGCAATTCCAGCTGTCCTTTCAGCCCTTCCCAGTGAACAGGCTACCAACCACGATGGGCAGCACACTGGTTCCTGTGCCAGTGGGGAAGAACATCCACTGGGGAATCACCACTCTCATTTTCACTGTGACCCAAGCCAGACTTCCCTATGTACAGACAGATCAAATTTCTCTAAGGTTAACACCAGATAATTTTTGTTCAAATATTTACAGTTAAAGCTCACCAGAAAATCAACAGGACTCTGCTGGACAGTGCTCAACTATCCACATCCCCCAAAGGCAAACAGGCTTTTTACATAGTAGTTAGAACATCCAGAGACATCCAAAATACATCCCTCCCAAGTGTTCTCAGGCCAGGCTGGGTCAATGCCATACATCTATGGCTCCGAGGGAAGCAGGGAGAACTTGCTGTCCTTTTCTTCCTGATAGTGGTGACCATATGGACACAGCCAGAATGGGTCACCAGCCCCTCCCATGCTCACACTGACAGAGGAGGTGGAGACCATCTCTGAGCTGCACCCAGCAGCCACATACTTGGGAAGCCAGTGCTGTGGAAAATGGGGTCAGGTTGCTTCTCCCCATGTTTGGCTTTGTGGAGCTGTTTGTGTCTCCTAGATGTGAGACTTCCCTGGCAACAGACCAGAACTGTCATTTGGAGATCTTGTCCTTTCTGTCCGGGATGTTTAAATTCAAGCCTCAGACTTGTGGTTGGCAGGGAACGGGGGCAAACAAACAGGCAAACAATCTGCTGGCAGTTCCTGACAGCCTGGCCTGCAACAGTTATCCCTCCTGTCCATGAGGAATGTCTGAGTACAGGGGCAGTGCTTTGAGGGCCTGTCACAGATTTAAGCTGCTCAGGCCTAAGTACAAGAGAAAGTTTTAAAAAGCCCAACAGACAATAAGTGCACTGAAACATTTGGGCTTTGCTCCCTCGTCTGTAGGGTCTGTTGTTTCCCCAGCAGAGGGAAGGCTGAACTCACCCACAGCTGCACTGAACATCTGGGGGCTTGAGGAACGTCCCTTGACTGCTTCTAAACCCTTCTGTTTGCTGCTGCCCTGTGCTGACCCTCTTTTTGACATGCCCACCTCCATGCCATGCTCCCCTCACCCCCTGCTGCCACTGTTCTGTGCGCAGTGTGTGTGCCCCTGAGCTTCCATGGGTTTCTGGGGGGTTTGTACCACTCAGGTTTGACAGAGCTGCTGTGGAGCTGCAGAAGCTCAGGTGGAAATCACCCTCTCCTCTCCCTGTTCCTTTCCAAAGGTGAAGGGGTTAGAGGGAAGCTCATCTGCTGCTGCTGAGCACTGGCTGGGTCCCTGTGTGAGGAGCTCTGAAGGGAGCACAGATACCTCAGGTGTTGCTCCCGTGGGATGAAGTGGCTCAACAGCCTCTTTTCCCTGGTGGACAACCATCTTCCCCAGAGAGTCAATGATGCCTGAGGCTTTTCCAACAGGCACTGCTTTCCTGGGATGAAGGCCCCACCTTTGAAGGGCTCTCATCTCTCCCAGTGCCCTGGGGTTTTCTGTCACATACACGCTGCTCCCTCACACGAGCATGTCCTGCAATGCCATCCCATGCCAGCTTCTCTGTCTGCTGGATGCAGAGGGAGCTCCATGCAGCCATGGTGCCTGTGTATGACCCCCTAAATCCACCAGGCTCACAGGGAATGCAGGAGTGTACACAACTCCTTCCTCTGGCTTGTCACCATCATTCCCTCTGACAACACAAGCCCCAGCCCTGCAGCTGGCAGGTCAGCATTGCCTGTGCTGCTGAACAAGGAAACACAGAGGGAATGCAGGCAATATCCTAAACAAATCTGATGTTTAGAGAGTCCCCTGTAAACTGTTTACATTGCTGGGGAGAAACCATGGAGGAACAGCAGCTGGAGCTGTTCTTCCCAATGGGAAAAACTCCACTCTTCTTTGCTCCTCTCCACTGGGAAGTGGCTGGAAAGGCTGCAAACGCATGAGAGGAAAGAAGAGGCGGCAAAATCCCAGTACCTCCCACTCCCCCTGCCTGCCAGGACCTCTGGCTACCTCAGCACTCTCTCCTGGAGGGACGAGGTGGCACGGGATAGCCAACCTCGGGCTCCTGAGCAGACCTGGAGGAGCCAGCCCTGACCCTCCCCGGAGCCCCCTGGCTCGGGGACACGTGGAAGTGCCTTGTGACTCTCACCACTCACAGCCGCGGTGTGCAGTGCCAGCGGCCACCGCTGCATTACATACATGGACAAAAACGGGGCCTCAGAAATACCAGTAAGGACATTTTGAAGTGCTGGCATAAAATAAAAGCCTCAGTGTGCCTCTAATCTGGCCTGTTTCCTGCCCATGGAAAGCTCTTTGAAGTGCCTGTGCACAGGACAGGGCTGGAACACCCGTGGCCCAGCAGACCAGGACCACGTGGGGCTGGAGACACAGCGTGACTGCCGCAGCCCCTGGGGCTGACACAGGCAGGGGGGAAGGCACGGAAGGGTTAAACCCAAAACACACCCTGCATCAGTCCCCTTCACACTGGAAGGTTCTTTTTGTTACTTGAATAGCTGAGCAGGAGGTGAGAAAACAAGGCCTCCACTCAAGGAAAGTGGTAAGTGCTCTGAGCCCAGAAAGAGCATGAAGGGGGTGTGTGGGGATGGGCAGCCAGCAGGAACAGCAGGGACAGGGAAAACAGCCTCCCTACACATGGCATGGCAACCCCGAGCTGCTGGTTGAAAAGGAGCACAGGTACAGTGATTAAATAAAACCAAAAAAGAAAGCAGGCAAACTCAGTTGCCCAGAGAAGCTGTGGCTGCCCCATCCCTGGAAGTGCTCAAGGCCAGGCTGGATGGGGCATGGAGTATCCTGGGGTACTGGGAGGTGTCCCTGCCCATGGCAGGTGGTGGCATGAGATGGGCTTTAAGGTCCCTTCAACCAAAACCATTCCATTATTCTATGAATACAGGTACAAAGATTAAAAAAAAAAAAAAAAAAAAAAGTGGTTAAACTCACCCATCTGGTGTCCAAGGGCAGGCAGGAACACCACAGTGCTCCATCAGCAAGGGGAAGGGAAGGTCATCCACATTTACTCCCAACTGTAGGACTCCACTCTCAGCACCAGTCCTGCCTTCACTCTCCACCCAGTTGGTCTTCCTTGGCCCAGTTGTGTCCCTTTCCTGACCAGGAAGAGGATGGAGGGGTCTCCCAGCAGAGCCAAATATCCCAATCAGCAGGAATATCCACTCACAGACTGAGCTAGAAGAAATAAAACAGGGGGGAAAATCCCCAAACCTTGTCAGGACAAGCTGTAACAGAAGATCATCAGGTTCCTTTGCTGGAGTAAAAAACTCATGTTGAAAAACACTTTTCAGAGCCAACCCCAAAGAAAATTTGTCTGGTTTTGCTTTCACAAGCTTTTGTACAGTTACAAAAATGTCAGCCAGCCAAATCTGTGAATGAGATGGCTCTCCAAAACAAAACCTTGAGCCACTTTGGTTTAAAATGAGTCAGAAAGGATTGAAGCTGTAATCCCATATGAGTTCTGGGTGTGTTTCTTTGGCTAAAAATGACTTGTTGAGATTGCCTTGAACTGCAGCTATTTTTGCTTGACCCCACAATGCTTAGGCCTAGTGACAGGAACCTTCAGATTCCAGTTCAGTGCTCCCTAAGCCTTGAAAAACCCACTGGGAAGGTGCAGTTTGGAAGAGGTGCTAGGATTTTCTGGTGAGTGAGCAGCACTTCCCACCTTAATTCTTGGTACTGTGGATCACTTCTCTTCACACAACCACCCACCCTTCAGAACACAGGCAGGGGGAAGACATTCCTCCACACAACATCTCTGGGGTGAGCAGCTTGTCCAAAAATCCCACAGGAAAAGGCAGAGGGACAGCACAGCAAATTCATCTCCCACAAATTCCCTCACTCCTGATGTGACAAGCTGGTCAGCTGAGCATCTCTTCCCTTCCCATACCCAGGGGATTTATTACTATGAATCCTTAAAATCCAGCCAAAATGGCCAGGAATTAACCCACACACCTTCCCAGCATGCAGCTCCAGTCCCAGGTGCTTGGCAGTGCCCCAGAGCCATCCACTGGAATGCTGCCACAGATACCTCCCTGGAGCAGCCCTACACCCCTCTCACACCTCCCAGGGGCATCCCCAGCCCTCCCTGACTCAGAGGATGGCTGGGATATGTTCTGTGCCCTGGGAGCCAGGGAAAGGGCTTCCCAGCACAGCTGAGAGGTGGCAGTGGCTGGTTTGGGGTGAGGGTCAGTGCCCCCTGCGCTTGCCTAAGGTCAGGCAGGGGTGGGAGCTCCCCTCACCCCCACATCTCACTGAGTGGTCTGTCTAGACAATCCCCCCTGCTGGGACCCCGAGAGCCCTTCCACGCACAGAAGGACTCAGGAATGCCTGCAATTAATTCCCTGTCATCCCCCCAGATAGCACTGCTGTGTGGAGGAGTGCCACAGATCAGCAATTAAGGAGCACAGGGAGGCACTGCAGGTCACACCTGCGCTGCTCCAGAGCTGCTCTGGGAGAAAACCCTTACCAAGCTCCAGAGGGAGCAGCAGCTCCCAAGGCAAGCCCAAGTAATAAGACGGTCTTGTAGGGGGAAAGATTAATCATTATTGGCAGCCAAGAATGTGCAAGTCTAACAAAAGCCAAAGGTTTTTTTATTACAGTCCAACTGCAGCTGGGAAGACAATGTTAGCTAAGAATCATTAAATCTATTGCAAGAATAAATTTTCTTTGAACTAAACCATAAAATGGGAGTAAAATCCTCTTAAGCCAGCGGCAGCTCCTCATGGAACAGACATTATTATTTTTTGCCAGCTAAAAATAAAAAAAAAATTGCTTTAGATTATTAAATGATTAGGCTCCCAAGTGGAAAATATTTACTTGAGCAAAACCTGCTTAAGTTAATACCTGCCTCAATTAATTTTTAAGTTTGGGATTATAATTGAATGGAGCAACGACATTTTCTGCCTGTACAAACAGGGATGTGTGAACCCTGTTTGCCCAGAATTCAGGCAGGAGAAGAAGTACCTAGGAAAACACTGCCTTGCTAACCCCCAGGTAACATCAGTGCTGCTGCACGTGCCAGTGCTGAGTCTGGCAGCTCCTGCAAGCCTGGGAGGTGAAGCCAAGGTTCCTTCTCACAGGAGGTCATTAAATTTCCTGGAATGTCTGACCAGGAGGTCACTCTGATATTATCAAATATGAAAAATATTACAGGGAAATGTAAGTAATTTCTTTCTGCATTCTGATTCAGTCCCTGCTTGCAGGGCAAGCTTGGTGTACTCCTCCCTCAGTGCTTTTCCCTCACTGCCAGAGAGCAGGGGATGCAGGAAGGAACTCCGAGCATTTCCACTGGCTTTGCACACCCAGGTGGGAAAACTCAGCTGCACAGTGGGTTCTCTGGGGCAGGCAGAGCAAGGAGGGAGCTGTGCCCTGTGCTCAGGGAGCTCTGCCCACAGCCAGACACTCCTCTGTGCTGTGGACAATGAGTCTTCCTCAGCTGGCATGGGCTGTGCCCCCTTCCCCGTTCCAGAGGGAATCTTTGGATGCTCAGGCCTTTCAGGCCTCTCAAAAGTTATCTGATCTGGATGTGGCCTCTGCACAGTGGAGTTTTTTTGCATCAACAAGTCAAGGGAGGGGATTGTGCCCCTCTGCCCCCTCAGGTGAGACCCCACCTGCAGAGCTGCCTCCAGCCCTGGGGAACAACAGCACAGGGACGTGGAGCTGCTGGAGAGAGTCTAGAGGAGGCCCCGGAGATGCTGCAGGGCTGGAGCCCCTCTGCTCTGGGGCCAGGCTGGGAGAGCTGGGGGGGCTCACCTGGGGAAGGGTCTGGATAGACCTGAGGGCCCCTTGCAGAGCCTAAAGGGGCTCCAGGAGACCTGGAGAGGGACTTGGGACAAGGGCCTGGAGGGACAGGCCAAGGGGGAATGGCTTCCCAGTGCCAGAGGGCAGGGTTAGATGAGATACTGGGAAGGAATTGTTGTCTGAGGGTGGTGAGGCTCTGGCCCAGGTTGGGCAGAGAAGCTGTGGCTGCCCCATCCCTTGAAATGTTGAAGGCCAGGTTGGATGGGGCTTGGAGAAACCTGGGCTGGTGGCAGGTGTCCCTGCCCATGGCAGGGGCTGGAACAAGAGGAGCTTTAAGGTCTCTCCCAACTCAAACCATTCTATGACTTTATGATTTGAACCACTGAAAGCTGTCTGTCGAGAGAAGTCACCGCTGCCCAAGGACTGGAAATCCCCACCACTGCACTGTCCTCCCCCTTGCTTACCTTTTTCCCCTGAAAACCCTCCTCAAGGCTGAACTAACACATCCACCAGTCACACTGGAGCAGTTCCACACCCCGCTGGCACGGGGCTGTCCCACCAGTAGGGTCCAGCCTGGGAAGTACAACATGGCCCCTGGCTTGCAGCTGGCAGCCAACTCTGACATCCTGCTCCTGGAAGCACATGGTGTAAAAGAAGCAGAGAAACATCTGATTACAAGCCCTCCTGCCTGGAAGCATTTCTGATCCTGGCTTGAGCAGGCTCAAACTCAGCCCCCTGAGTGTACACTCTGATGTCTTTTGGGGAGGAAGATGAGAAAGCACAAGGGTTTAACCAACACACCTTGCTGGTACACTGGAGCTCTGCTGCTTGTGTTTTCCAGACAGCAACCTTGTTGCTAAGTGCTGGTGAGTGCTGCAGGCTGGTCCAGGCTCTCCACATAAATTACTGGTGCAGGTCTGGTTGCATGTTGAGAAGGGTCAGTGGGGACAAAAATGAGAGAGGGAGATGTGGATTCAATGTTGAAATCTCAGAGTGAAAATGTGGAAAGTCAGATGACAGCAACAGAGAAGGTGAGGAGTATATTAGACTCAAACAGCACTTAAATCCAGGTAAGAAACAGTAAGTCTGCAGCAACAGCAGAATCATGGGGTCCATCAGAAATAATCACAAGTTAATCAAAAGCTGGGAGCAAGCAGAGTCCAGAGCTTGTCAGGAAACTTGTCACTAGGATTATGGGCAAACCTTACAGGGTAGCTGTGATTCTGAAGACCTGAGAGTCAAATTGTGATCAAAGAGCCATGCAGGCACCAGAGGAAACAGCATGGAACCCAGAATCCTTCTCCTACAGGCACACAGAGGCGAGTGCTAACCCAGCAGCTCCTTCCCAAACCACCCCCTGGTCCCAGGAGCCATGGATGGAGGGTTGCTCACGTGACACTGACTGACACAATGCAAGGCTGTCTGTGGGAAAGGAATGAGAGGGGTAATTTTATTGTCATGTACTGCAGGGGGGTATAAGGAAAATCACAGCATGAGAAAATGACAGTGTATCTGTCTGAGGTCATTTGCATGCCCGGATAATCTGTGGGAGGAGAGCCAGACTCACTGTGTTTGACAGAGGCAGCACAACAATGGGCCTGGGAATCGGAAGATTTGCAAGCCCTGAAACCAATCTGGTGTTTGCTGCTCCCAGAAACCAAAATGACCAGACTTAATCACTTGGGCTTTCAATGATTACACTTTCCCCCCTCATTATGGGCTGTATTATGGTCTCCTCTTGCTGAGCACGCTGTGGGGATGGCACAGAGGGACACCCACACTCAGAAGGGTGTGCACACCCCAAGGACACGCTCAGGGGACACAAAGGGATCGTACAGTGCTCTGTGCAGGTGAAGGACCATGGACAGGTACGAAGGCTGGAGAGCAGCTGCTGTGGGCAGGCAGTGAAGCCCAGTAGTTTACGGGAAGGATCTGGAAGAAGAAAAGGCTTTGTTAGTGTTTCCAGGTTGCTCCTCCGCTACAGAGGGAGTAACCTGGGAGAAAAATGTCGTGGCATGTTGGAATTGGCATGGCTGGCAGGACAACTCGGTAACTCTGCAGTGGGAAGTGTAGTTGCTGGTTGGATGGAGCAGGGCCAGGACAACAGGCCATCTGCAGAAGGCACAGGCACTTCAGGGCTTCTGTGAGGAACATGAGGACAGGATCACTGAGACAGGCTCTGCACAACCCCGTAACACTGCACTGCCAGAGGTTCCCAGGAAAATCCTCATGATAAGGTGTGTGGTATTCTGCACAGGACTGATAAGTGTGCCAGAAATCTGATTGCTCCAAAAACCTGGGCACCCCAAAGGGATTTCAGCTGGGAGCACAGGAAGGAGAAGTTGGATCTTAGAGATAACCTTTGGGCAGAAACATCTAGCTTTCAGCTTAGCCCAGATTTGGGTATTTAGAGACAGGTCAAGTCAAGGAGGATGGAGGGGGAGAGTGGATGGTAAGAGAGATAATAAGAGAGGAGCAGGGAAGAGCAAGCACAAGGAGATTTAAAACTCCTGAGCTGAAGGCAGTAGGTGGGTGTCCATGAAGGGCTGTCAGAAAACAGTCTGTGAATTAATTTGGACAATGCAGGATGAGCTATGAGGAAAGCGATTGCTCTGTGAGTCATCAGCAGGAGATTAAATATGCAAAATTTGTAAATAAGGTCACCCCGAGAGGGAACGCAGAGGAGGAAAAGAGGAGGGCTGGGCAAATGGCCAAGGATGGAGCAGGTGAAGCACCTGACAGTACTTGAAGACTGTGAAGCAGGACAGGCACAGCCTCATCAAGGCAGGGGCAACCCTGTCCTGCTCAGTGAGCAGAGGGGAACAACACACCTCCACCCCCACCAACAGGGAGACTCGTCACCACCAGGCCCAGAGGGAAAGCCAAACACCCTGTCGGTAGCCCCGGACTGGAAAAAACAACCCCACAGCTGTAGCTGGCAGGGAGTTGTGTGGGAGGCTGAGCCTACCCAGTGTTCCTCAGCTGCTTCCCAGGCTCTGGAAGAGCCAGAGCTCGAGTTTGTCACTGCAGGGGCAGCAGCAGTGGGATCCTGAAGGCCCCAACTGACCCCAGGCTCCAGAGCCAGCTGGCCAGACGCCACGGCCTGAGCTCACCCCTTACCTGGCGCTGGCTGGGAGGCAGAAGGCAGCACGCAGGGAACAGCCAGCTTACCTTGTCACTGGCAATGGCCTCTCATTTGTCACAGAGGATTCAGGCAATTCACATAGCCATGTGGGGCTTGCAGGTGTTAGGCAGCCACTCCGAGAGCTGGAGACAACAAAGAGATCCTGGAAAAAAAGAGGATCTGTTTCTAGGCAGAGAGCCTCTTAGCGAGCCTCAGGCAGCGTGATGGGAAAGGGGGCTGTTAATGGACCAGTGGAACAATGGTCACAAAAACAAAAGGGCTGCATTAAAGGGACATATTTTGGCACTTAAACCAGGTTTAAGCAACCCTGCTGCTGCCTAATCTGAGGCTAATAATGAGCCAGATGTCCTATAACCTGGAAATGCCCAGCCAAGTCAGTAGAGAAGAGCAAGTGAGGCACTTAACCCTTAAGAAAGTGGTCTAAACATTGTTCTCTTTCTGTCTGAGGGTGCACAACAAAGACAAACTGCTTTTGGGTTTAAAGTACACAAACCCTGTTAAAAGCAAGATATATAGCCCTGGTGTGGTGGTGTCATGGTGTGAGCAGCCTTAACACCTCTGTCTGGCACAAACCCCAGAGGCAAAGTTCAGTGAGCTGGTCCCAGGGGTGAGTGGCAGAGGTTATCCCAAAGTGAGGCTCCATGGAATGTAGTTAGTCAGGGCAAGGTGGCCTGGTCTCTCCAGGCTGCTGTTTACCTGTCCCAGCAATTCAGAGGTTTTTATACACAACTTCATTTACAAGGAAATCCAGTCTGCAAAGCACAGCTTAGTCCAAATTCCCACTACAAGACTTCATCAGATCACTCCAGGCTCTGAGACCACTGTCTCTGCACATTCATAGCCATTATCCCCAGGCTTTGTGTGTGTTTATGTTACCCTTCCATTTTCCCTTCAGATATAACAAGCAATTCCTAGAAAATATGTTATAAGCTCTTCTGCTCTGGAGTTCTGCCACCTCTGATTGCACTCATTTGAGCCAAGGATGTTGTTCCAAAGTAAATCAATAAACTGGGCTTAAAAGGGCCCTACAGACACAGGCTGGGGGCAGCACCACAGCCCTTCCCCCTCCCCAGTCATCTCTGCTGTGCTTCAACCTAAGCAAATAAATGGCTGAAATCCAAACAGCAAAACCGTTCCCAGAGCTCCCAGTGCTGCTTTACAGTATGGGACTGGGGGCAAGGGCCTGCCTTGCAGCTGGAAGGGCATCTGCAGTGCTCAGAAGTCCCTGGAGTCACCAGATCAGTGTGACTGCTTGTCACAGTGCTGCCCTGGGCTGGTGAGAGGGTCTCTCAGGGATCACGAGCAGGGACACACCTCACTGCCAGCCTGTGGTGCCCACAGGTGGGCTGCAACCAGGGTCTCCTGTTGCCACAGGTGGTCCTGGAGACACCCAAGGACACATCTCAACCCCAGTGAGGGACTGGAATGGCACATCCGGAAAGCCTGGATCCAGAAAGGGGCCATGCACCCCACTCTTACTGAAGACACTTAGGGCCCCTCAGGCCTGCTATCTCACCCAAGGAGAGCACATCTAGATTTATCTGGGGAGTGCATATTCACCCCTAACCCTCCTTTACACTGCCTGTGGCTCCTCATACCCCCAACACTTCAACAGCTATGAGGGCACAGGGAATGGTCCTTGGGAGCCTCCCAAGAAGCTGACAAGGCTGTACCTCCTCAAGAAGCTCCTCCAAGGTAAATCCCAACAGAGCCCATGAGCACAGTATAGACTGCTGGCTACACTTCCCCAGGGAACCGCTGAGAGGTGGGTTATTCATCACTGGGAGCTGTCCTGCTCTCCAGGATCAATGGATCAGGCACTCAGGGTGAGGGTGACTACCAGAGAAACCTGACACAAAGCCTGCTTGGATGCAGTCACAGCAGGATTTACAGTGCACATTAACTCCACTGCTTGAATTATTGGGATTTGGGTGGGTTTTTTTAACTTCAGGATTTCCAAAGGCTGTGTAGACATAATGCTGACAGTACAGTCCAAGAGGAGGGGTGCTGGGAGAACACTCACTCACTCTGCCACCAAACAACTGTTGGGTTTTTATCCGGCTGCACCTTCAGCTGTGGTCTCCGTTACCTGTGTGCTGATGGTTGTATTGGTGTTTCTGCCTCGGGCTGACTCAGGACAACTGCCTGCTGTTCCCATCTCTTCTGCTTTCTCTCACTGTAAAATAAAATAAATCATTCAGGATGGCAGTGATCTCTTATTTTTGTTTTCCTCATGGTGTCTGTTTAGTGTCTCTGTGTTCTGCTTCCAAATCCAGCATTGTGTGTGGAGAGTCTGATGAGGGGAATTCACACCACCAAAATACTCATCCTATGTGCTCTTGACAAGCAGTTACAGAGGGCTGTGGGAGAGCCTCCCACACAAGACACTGGCATAGTGAAGCTCCTACTAGAGACACGTGGGACGAGCAGTCCCACATCTCCTACACAACAGGCTTACTCAGCCCCAGAGTGCTGAGGGACTCTGCTTAAAGAAACGTTTTCCTGGGAGTCAGAGAGAGATCCCACAACCTGCTGCTCTTTTTGGTGGGGTCTGTGCTCGTTTGCAGAGCTATTACTCCTTGCCTGTAAGTCTGGAGGCCGTGTTTGGTACCACAGAGGAGCTCTGAGCTACCCCAGCCTGCAAAGAAGGTTCCTCTGAGCTGCACTGAGGAACACAACTGCCAGAGGCCATTCCCACGACATTCCCACATGTTCAGATCCTCCCTGTGTGGCACCACGGAACTGAACTGCACCCATCCTATGGTGCCTCAGTTTCTTTCTCTCTGTGCCTCCAGCACAGGCTGCCCTGCCCCTCACTCAGGCAAACCCCAAATACAAAAGGCTAAATTCTCCCCAGTGTCCATGCAAAGCAGCCCATTGTCCCTGTGCATCCCTGTGGAGCAAGGGGAGCCCTCCCACCCTGTTCAGGGTTGCAGAGCCCCAGCATGTGGCCCCAGTGCCACACTTCCTACCAGAGCCCCTTCTCCTGCTCTGCTCTGGGTGCCTGCAGCACTGAGCACCTTTAGGGGTGCTGACCCACGGGGTAATCAATGAACACAAGTGATCACTTCCATCTTCTGCAACTTGAAGGCAACTCCAGGCCGGTCAGAGCTGGAGCTGCACTCAGCCAGAGCACAGCCACATCTGGGGCTCCAGACCTTTGTGCACCACTCTCCACAGCTGCTCAGGAAGTCAGGTGGTGTCGTTCCTAGAAGGTGAATAAATTATTATTGCAAATTACTCTGATGAAGTGGCTTTTATTAGAAAGCCAGACACAAAGGGAGCTTGCTGATTGGCTGCCAGTGATGTCATACCCAGCACAGCACTCAAATGGAGAGATGCGAATTTGCCTGTCTGTATTTTGCGTATAATTTTCATTTTCTCCTGGCAATAAAGACTCACCAGCAGAGTCTTTCACCCTGGGAGGGCGGTGGGGGGGTCTGCACTGCTCAAGTGGCTGATGAAAGCAAAGTGGCCTTTGTTCCTCTGCCTTGCAGGGAACCCCAGGCTAACAGTTTGCACCCACAAAGGCGCTGTGGTTTATTGTTCTATTACAAACCCACCACTCCGTTTTCTTAGATGGGTAGCAGAGAACTTGGCATTTTTTTGGCTTGCATATACCTAAAATCATTCTCATGACAGAGATTTTGCTCTTTACAAGCTGAAGCTTAAAGTGCAGATAAAGCAACAGCCTGAGTATCATTCTGATCCTCAGCAAAAGGCAAGGACAAGGCTTTAGAAAGAACCAGGCAGCAAAATCCAACTAATGATTTAGTATCCAAGTTTCATATCATGTTTTTTCCCCCCTGCAAAGCCACTGTGAATTCTCAGTGAGGTCTGCCAGAGGGACAGACTCAGTGCCCAGCACGCTGCACACTCTCATTTCTCTTCCCTAACTGAACGTCCTGTTGAACTTCCAAGACTTGCCGAGCGAATGTTCCAGCTTCAGTCATTCCTGGATGCAACAGGCACGCTGGTACAGCTCAAACAGTAGAACCCTGTGTGGACAGCAGGCATGCAAGTAGCCCTTGCCTCACTGAACTGGGATGAACTCCCAAGTTCAGGCAGCCACGTGAACGCTGCGGTGAGCTCTGTAGCTCCCGCACGCAACGGTGCTGCAGTTCTGGGCTCCAGCCCTGCTGGGCCTGGACACAGAGAGTGGAAGGTTTTCCATCCCTCCCTCCCTCCTTCCCTCCCTTATGTACCACTGAGGTGTCAGGTTTGCTGGGAAGGCCAAGTGTAACATTTCCAGCCCTGGGAACAGGCTCCTGCTTGTGCCATGCAAACGCTGGGCTTTCCTCCAGCAGACCCAGCACAAATCCCGAACTGACCTACAGCACTTGTCCATTCCCCCTTGATTATGGCTCTGAAGCCATTTGTCCTACAAGGGCAGAAAACAAAACACATCCATCACTTGGAAGATGTCCTGGAAACCCTCAGACAGTTGCACTGGACACCGATGCTGCTGGAGAGCTCAAACATAGTTAGATTTGCTGTTCCCAGTCCTGAGGTCATGACTCCCTGCAACATCATCAGCTCCACTTTATTCCAGGTGGCTTGAAGTTAGAAATCATTCTCCCTTATCACCTGAATATTTGCTGAGCTGCCTGCCCTCTGCAGATAACAGCAGCTGCCCTCAGACTCCTGGATGCTGGACCTGAGGCTTTTGAAGTCCTGAGGGTGAAGGTGCAAGGAACAGGCAGTCAGGAAGGAGAGCATCTGACTGCGAATCAGTTAAAAAAGAACATGAAGGCAGCAATCCTAGGAGAGGATGCTGGCTGAGACTCATGGCCAGCATCAGCAAAAAGGCTCTCTGGTTTAAGACTGGAACAGATTCAAATCACCCTTTTTAGATCTGACCTCCTTTCCTGTCTGAGGGAGACAGCAGAGAAGAGAAGGAGCCATGAATCTTGGATCCAGTCCCTGCATTACCAATGTGTGGCTTGGCCCTACATCCCTCTTTGCTTTTACCACTCCGTGTGAGAACAGAGGGCTATTAAAAGCATCAAAAGAATCTCAAGTAAAACAATTTTATTGTTTTTTAAGAGCTTTGTTTTACATCTCCGCAGCTCTGGCTTGGACCACCACAGACCAGCATCAGGAAACTCAGAACAGCCTTTGGATATTGACTTACTGTTCAGAACCATATCAAATTCCAAAATTGCAACTACTGGCCAATAAAAGAGGCCTCTGTAGGTCATAACACACCTACACAGACAGCACAGACAACAAAACCATGGTGCTGGGCCTAACTCAGTTTCCCTTCCTCACCCAGAGCAGCAGCGTTGCTCTGGTCTGATTCCAGCTGCATTATTCCCCCTGGAAGCAGCCAGGCTCTGGAGGAGAACACAGTCCCACCTACCCATCACTCACCTCACAACAAGAGCTCCTCTGTTGCTTGGCTTTTAATGAAATTGGGGGTTGATGTCTCAGGCAGCCCCTCCCTTGCACTTGAGGACAGTATTAGAATCATGTCCGGATTATAATACCCAGTAAGCTGTTCTGAGGTGATATGAATCAAAGCCCTGAAAGTGGGATTGTGTTTAATTAATCGTGGCTGACAGATGAAGGTATTGATCGTAGACTGAGAGGTACAGGATTGGCCTGGGGGATAATTATTGCAGGGCACACTGTATTCGGGTGATATTTTTTTCATTTCTGGCAATGCAGGAGGGAAGCAGGGGGGAAATAAGTGAATAATTGCAGCTAATTAGAACTCGCGTGTACATCCCAAATTAATTTGTTTGAATAATCAACCACCAGCAGCAGTCTGATCCAAAAGGAAAAGGAAACAACTGCCCAGAAAGAACTCAATTGCTCTCATAAATTCTGCCGTCCCAGGTCTGGGATTAATGTTTCCCAGAACTGAGACCCTAAATAGAGAAGGGGAACTGGACAAGGTTATTGAGTGGGAACACTTGTTTTTGCCTAAGCCACAGAGTAGGTAAAAGAGCTGGGCGAAGCCGAGGGATGACAGAGAGCAGGGTAGGGTGATGCTCTCGCTTCTCCATATCCCCCTGCCAGAGGCCCATCCCGCAGGGCGGCCGGCACTGCCCAGGCGGGACAGGGGCGGTGCGGGATGGCTGCGGGGCAGCAGACACACAATAAGCGGTGCCGGGGCCGGCGGCGGGGACAGCGCTGTGCGCACACCGCGCCCGGCCCGCGGGACCCCCTAATCTCCCACGGCAGCCCTGCTGCTACAAACGCGCTCATCACGAACGCAGCGGGGGCAGCTCAGCGCAGACAGGGAATGATCTAGCAGGGGGCTAATAAAAGGTCTGGAGCAGAACAAAAAGCCTGTCAGCCGCCGCAAGATGTGCTCTCCACCCCTGCCGCCCCCCAGGAAATTAAAACCTGTAGCCTGTGGTGCGCAGTGTTCGCTGCGGGACCGGACGGGGCAAAGGGACACGGAAGGGTAGGGTGGGAAGGGGGGAAGTTTGGAGTCAAATGCTTGTTCCAGCTGTTGTTTCGGATGCGACAGATCAAGTGCTGTTACTCTAAAGGAGCAGGCTACCTGGTCTTTCTAAACCCCACGAGACCAAGACACATTTCCGTGTGCTGTTTGGCAGCAGCCGCTCTTGGAGACAGTCCAAGAGATCCCGGCAGGCTGGAGGGCCAGGTTGCTCTGCCTGACACCACCGAAGTCCGTGCTAGCACGTTTCCATGGAAATGGAAAGGGAACGAATGCCTGTGACATACCTTTTCTGATGCAGATTTGGACCATTACTAACATCTCTTTCTAGTGACAACCTCCAGGACTGGATATTTTGCGGGCACAACCAAAACAGAACAAAGGGGAAAAGGTATCTGATGGTACGAATCGCAACCCACCATGCTTTCTCATGACCGGCAGCTGAACTCCAAAGCACATTAATCCACTACAACAACCTTCTAGCTAAAGAGACGCCCGCACTAAATAGAACGTCATTCGCGGTCTCCTTGTTTCTCACAAGCAGATCGTGACGATCTGCCCATGCCCTCTTCGGGCAGTTTCGTGTTTAGTTCCCAGCCCCGGTTCCCCTCCAAGGGCTGCGATCCCTGCGCTCGGAGGTTCCCCTGGCTGTCGCTCTGAGCCCAGCCCGGCACTGCTGCAGCAGCGCGGGCCCGCAGCGCCCTCTTCCCGCAGCTCCGGGGCACCCCGGCACGGGGACACCCCCAGCACCGGGAAAACCCCGGCATGAACACACGGCCGCATCCCGGGGGCTGCCCAGCCTCTGGACAGCTCCGTCGCCCCCCGAGGGCTAACCCCGGCAGCACCTAAAACAGCACCGACTCCCACACACCTCGAGGGATTCCGGCGAGCAGAGACAGCGTCTTTGCCTCCCTACTGCTTTGCAGCAGCGCTGGGCACTTCAGATAAGGGTGAGGAGGCTCACAGAGGTTCTGCTGGAGGCCTGAGTTTGGCATCTGCCAGAGGAGTGAGGAATAAAGCAATTCTCCTCCTCTTGGATGCTGGTCTCTGCCCATGACCCAACGTGGGGCTGCACCTCGTGGTGTCCTGAGCAGCCAAAAACTCACCGCTATGCTCTGGTACCACCACTGGGGAGGACTGATACAGCCTCTCCCTGTCCCAGCACTTTGCTCCAGGCACTTCTGTGCCCACACCACACACCCACCTGCCTTGGGATCTCATCCCACAACCCATGGGTGCAGCAGCAAAACACACTGTAGGAGGAGAAACACAAGATAATTGTGAAGCCAAAGGCAAAGCAATGACAAATTTTGTCTCTGTAGGGAGTTTGCCTGGTTTGCTTGGGATTATTATCATTTTAAAGGGCAAGTTACTGCTCCTAGTGCTGGGAGCCAAGGAGCTGCATGAATACAGATACACTGCACAGACAGAATAAATAAAGTTCATCTACTGTTGTCATTTTAAATTCCAAGTGGGTGAAAATGAGGTGTCCCATCCCCAGGACATCCAGAAAGGGCTCTGGCCCCTTCATTAGACACAGAGAGGAGGCAGGACATTAAACACAGCCTGAGATGCCAGGCCTGACTTAGGGATTCCACACTACCAGGAGAGCAATGTGCTGGAGAAGTCAGCCTTTCTCCAGGGAACATCACTCCCAGGAAGCAAAGGTTTCCTGGATGCTAGGAAAACACTTGAAAACTGGAAACATTTCTGCCCTTCCTCAATACAAGGGGCCAGCATCAAAGCCATACCTAGCTACAGACACATAACATTCAGCACCACACAATGTGTGCTGGAATAAAGTCAGCAAAAGAAATTACAAATGAAATCAAACGGGATTTCAATTGACCAGAACATTTCATTTGGCCCAAAAGCAAATGAGAAGCCCAGGGCTCCCTGTGAACCAGAAGCAGCAGCTCTGTTCCATGTCCCAGCCCTGTTCCCCCCAGTGTGGGCACTCGCAGCATCTGGTTAGATGTGCCCTTGGGTCCTTTCTACCCTGACTCGTGCAAAAGCACCTGTTGCTGGGAAATGGCTTTTTCCAATATTCCTGCTAACTGTACTCAAAGTTTGGCCAACGCCCTCTTTCTTGGTGTTTTCTTTTATTCAGAATAAAGATGATCTCATTTTCCCACTGTTTCATGGTATTTATGACTTGTGAGGTTGCTCAGGGTCCCAACTCTGTACCCTTGTGTCCCTTACTCATCACAGAGACACAAGCTGCAGCATTGTCATTTCAGCAAAATACACCAAAGGCATTTTGGGGGCACTAACAGTGGAACAACTGTTCCTTGGGGATTTGATCTCCTCCTTGGAATACCCTCTGTCCTTGAAATACAGCTTGAACTTTTCACATGAGAGCACATTTGGTAAACATTCCTGTGCTATTTAGAGGCATCTCTGCTCTGTTGATTAGCAGTGACCTGCACAGGAAGGCCACTGCTCTGCTGCCACTCCATTTCCTGGCAACAGATGACACAGTCACCTCTCAGTTCTTATCACTGAGGGATAAGACCTGCTGTGGGTGCATCACGTGGATGTAAATGTCTCCCTAACAGTTGTGTCTTTGATAGGTCTAACTGAAGGCTTGCAAATATATGAAAGGTGTGGCAGGAATGTGGAGTTTACACATCCTAACGGTCTCTGAATTGGCAGCACACACCTTTCCTGGGTCTAGCCCCGACCCCAGGAACCCAGCAGGTGTCTGCCACAGGCTATTACAGCAACCTAGGATTTCATTTTAGGTTTATTCCCCCAGCTCTTGTTAGCAGGCTAATGACTTTGTGATTATGATTTGCCTCAGCTTCTGTCTTGAAGAAGTGTCTGCACCTGTCTGAGAATGTCACTAGTACTGCACTGACTGCCACCCCTCCTTGCTTGCTGTGCAGCTGAGACACTGAATAACCTGCGTGGGAAACCCTTCCATTGGGTTGAAGGATGGCAACATTCCCCTCATTTCACAAACAGCTTCTGCCAGCCTAGGGAACGAACCTAAATCACTACTCAGAGGGATTCAAGTTCAGCTCCCATTTATGGCATCTGCATAAACATGCAGCACCAACCAGCCCTGGCAGGAGCAGGGCAGAACCTTGTCCCACTCCCTCACCTGTTACCCATGAGCAGCACAGGGCTCACAACTGTCACTCCCTGCCCTGCCAGGCAGAAATTGCTGTTTCAGTGGAAACACTGAAGGCTGATGGAAATCTGACAGTCCGTGGCTAAGCTACACTACAGCACCAGCTGGGAAGTGGGTGGAAATGAATCTTTTGTCAAACAGTTAAACTGCCTTTTCTCCACATTAATTAATTCACAAAGAACATATCCCTTCATGGGTTTCACAGCTGCAAACAGAGCCAGTCTCGCCTCCCCTGCACTATCTGTCAGTTGTACCATAAAGAGTGGAAGAGCTCACTCTGTTGTTACTCATGTCATCAAATTGTGGGGGAAAAAGAAAATCCCTGCCCTGGCTTTCAGTTCACCTGAGGTTCTGAGCTGTCCCACATTGGTTTTGATACACCCAAACAGGTGGTTCTGCTTTGTGTCTTGAGCACGACCACAGGCAGGAGCCCCACCACATACTCACAGCCCAATCCTCTTTTCAGCCCGAATTTACCTCAGTTTGTATGACATGCCAGGTGTCTGTCTGATATCTCCACCACAGTGGCAACCCACAATCACATTTGGCTTCCCATGGACCAGATCCAAGGAGTGACAGACAGCTGGAGGAGTGCCCAGCTGAAAGCTCAAGGGCCCAGCAGTGAGAAGCATCTCAGCACCTGTGTCTCGACAGAGACAAGAACAGGCACAGCCCTGGAACCCCAGCTGCCCACGGGCTCCTGCTCCTCATCTGGTGACACAGACACTTGGATAATCTCAAAGCCTGGTCATCAGGTGCTTAGTGCCCAGCCATGCCCTTTCCCAGCCCCATGTCCTGTGCAGCTGCCCAGACCTGTTGTTCTCACCTTCTGCTGCCAGCTAAGTGCTAAATGCACAGCAAACCACAAAGAGCTATCAGCTCCTTTCCTGTAAGGGAGCTTTGTTTGGGAAAGGTTTCCTCACACACCCCTGTATTTGGCATCTTATGACTCCACTCGATGTAAAAGCCAAGCTCAGTAACATCCCACCTCTCCAGGGCAGGACGCAGGACAGTCACAGCATGTCAGAGTGCAGACACCCACAGCCCACTGTCTCACCTCAGGAACAATGGGATACCTTGGAAAGGGAGAGCCAGCCATCCCTCACTGCTCACCCTCTAGAGAACTTCACAGCCTCCACAGCATTCTCTGGAGCTGAAGGGTTCCTGCTTAGTCAACTCCTCCTTGTACAGAGGCTGGTCCAGATCAACAACTGTTGTTCTTTCTTGTTTTTTTCTATTGTATAGTTTTTGAGGTGGATGGGTAACCAGAACTGTCCTTGTAAGCCTGTGTGTGGCTAAAAAAGAGAGTGGTCTGTCAGCAGCTGATTCCCCAGGAGCCAGTACTTGAAAAGTCTAAGCGTTCCCTTTGGAGATGAATGACCTCCTCCAGACAGCAGATGGAGCAGCAACTTGCTGCTGAGGTCCTCGGCACACGGGATGTTTCAGCTCAAGGCAAAACAGGAGGGAACACAGTGACCTGACAATGTGTCTTGGCCTCTGCTGAGAAGGGAAATGTCACTGCAGTCATTTCTGAAATCCAGAGAACAGCAGCAGAAGAAAAGCATGTTTGCTTTCTTTTATACTTGGGCAGAGATGGAGGAGGAAGGGTCTTTCAGTATGTCCAGCATGGAGAAGCTTTCAGTGCCTTCTGTCTTCTCTTTAGCCCATCTGCCTTGTCTTCCAGACCACAGGACTGTGGTCCCTCAGTGCTACAGGCACAAGAGCCATTTCTGTAAGAGGTGTGCTGTGCCCTGGGCAGTGAGATCATCACCCCAAGCAGCCTGAGGACACTGCAGGAAGGCATTCAGTCCTGCAGGACTAACCAAGCACAGTCTCTGAGCCCACAGAACACAGACAGCAAAAATCATACACAGACATGTAAAAGGAAGTCTCTGGAGCCTGAGCTGGTGGGTCATCCAGCAATTTCCCTGAGAATCCATCCAGTTTTCACTTTGATCTCTTTTGGTTAGCTACCCTTTCTTGTCATACACGTTGCCCAGCCTAAAGGCAACACATCCTCCCAAGACTTATGGGTGTCACAAAACTACAAAGGAAAAAGGAATTTCATGCTCACAAAGCCTCAGCAATATCTATACTCTCACACAGGCAAAACCAGACCTCAAATGAGACTTATAAAAGGACAGATTGTTTTTTGGATTTCTGTGGTTTCCAGTGTTTACAGTTTCAAAGATACTTTCCTTTTTTTGAAATCTTTTTCAAGCCCTTTCTCGTACAATCAGTTTCAGCACTCCCTTCCTTCTTCACCTCCTCTTTATTTTATAAACCATTTTCTGGGTGATCTGACCATGCATCACTTTTCTCAGCTATGTTTCTACCTCTCTGATCATTGCCTCTTTTTAAAAGAGGTTAAAGACCTCTTCTACCAATTAAAACCAAGCTGGTTCCATGTGCAGCCACAGTTACTGCCCTGGTTTCATTTTACACCAAACGCTCCATGTCCTGTGTTTTCTGTCACTCACACAGAAGGAAAATACCAGGGACGACTTTGTCACTGCAAATTCTGTGGCTCAAACCTCTGTGGGGAGATCTGGAGCTGACAGCTTTGCCAGGCACCACTATTTATGAGCTGTGTCTGTTAATACACAACACAGGGATGTATGTGAGCACTTTACAGAGTGAACTATGAAATACACAAATAGGTTTGGCAGTCTCAGAGGTGAAATTCTGAAGCAACTGCCTCTCAGAAGACCAATACACACATTCACTGCAAAATCTGATTCAGGGCTTCAGTTAGCATGGTAAAATATGTGCAGCTACAATACAGCACAAGGCAGGTCCTATCAGTCAGCAGATCAGCCACCTCTGGGAGAGCAGAACTGTCCACATGACGGCCACAGCCTGGAGTTCCTGGAGCTGGAGCACAGTGTGGAAGGTGGTTCACCTGGCTGGAAGGTGGTTCACCTGGCTGGAAGGTGCTGAGGAAGAGATGGGGCTCAGGATGTGAGTGACATCCTGTAAGGCAGGATCTACTAGGATGGGCATGTGTACCTGCTGTCACCATCACCTCAGTGTTCCCACCCTGGGCCATCCCCCCACAGCTGTGTGTGTGACTGGGATGGCCAAATGGCAGCTGAGCCAGCAGGAGAGACCTGCTCCCCACAGACATACCCTGTGCCCCAGACCCAGACTGCCTGTTCTAGGCATGCATGTGACACTCACTGAATGGCAAACACAAACAGCCCCTTTTCATACAATGCTGAGAGCACGAGTGTATTTCTGCTGGTCAAACTGTGGGGCTCTCAGCCACAAATAAAGCTTTTTCCCTCCCTCCTGCTCGCAGAAACCTGACTTGAGGCTATCCTGTCCCTTGCAAAGTCCCCTGAGCAGCCTCCCCTCCACAGAACTGCAAGCAGACAGACCTACAGCACAGCAAACACTTCAGCTTCTCCATTCTGATCTCTCCAGGCCTGCCTAAATTCTTCTTCCACAGTCCTCTGCCACAGCGAGGGCTTCAACCACAGCCTAGAGGGCTGCAAATCAAAGACTTCTCAGAGATCCAGCTCTAGGGATGTTTCTGGAATGGTAACAGAAATCAGAAATGTTCCACTTCTGGTGTGTAATTTTGCTGGTGGAGTTGCACTACACCAGTTAGTTAGTTTGAGGTAGGTGGTGAGGTTTTAGCAACAGTCCTTGTACCACAGGAGTGAGGTCAGGCTCAACAGAAACCAAACCTTTCAAGGCACACTCACAACCAACGACACCAGCACTGCTGTCAGCACTGAGATGATGAGAATACAAATTATAACATCTATAATACAGACTCCAAAGTATGCATGAAGAGATACAATCTGCATAGCACTCACCAATGAGTATGCAAATTGGATGGATTTAGGGGACTAAAGAATAATTTGAGAGTTCTGGTTTCAGAGTTGCTTCCCAAAGACATGACTGAGCATCTGTCATTCATCTTCTATCTTGCCAAGTTGAGAATACATAAAAACACTTAAAGCATTGCTCTGCTCATATATACCCATCCTTTTTTTCTGAACAGCACACCTGTAACACACCTAATCACTCACGTAACTGTTTACAGGGCCCTGGCAGATACACAGGGGTTTAGCTGCCCTGTTGTTCTGCAGCTCTTGGTACCTGACAGTGTTGCAGTTGGAGCCTCAGAGGGGCCAGAGTGGAAATGCAGTCACAACACCTTCATACCAAAGTTTTCTCCCTTCTTGAGGGTAATTTCCTGACCTGTCTCTTCCCACGAAGTTTTCAGTTGTTCCATCTCTATTGATCTGAACCATTTGCTCCCGAACTCAGCAGTCAGTGCCACCACCTCTAACCAGCACAGGTGCTGGTTCACACCTGCTCCAGCTCCCGTGTATTTTCTGGAAGCCAGGCTGATCACCACAGGGTGTGAGCCACCAGCACTGCAAAATACAGCAACCTGGCTCCAACCAAAGGAAACACATCAGTTTGGACGTGGATGTTGCCAGCTCCAGTCCTGGTGTCTCAGGACGGAAACTGTTCCACCAACCACTGCTGAGCTCACAACCTGGGAGGTTGTGACAAGGCCTCCGAGAAGGGAAGATTTGTATCCAGGGAGGGAGGAAAAGAGATTCCCTGCACAGTGACACTTCTGCAACAGCAAATCTGTCCAACGTGGTGCAGATTCTGCAGAACATCCACACCACTGGCACCTGACAGCCTCAGCCATCTCCCAGCTCTCACTGTGGGAACAGATTATGCTGATACCAATTATGTTAAACTGGGATTTGCATGTTTCCCGTGCAATTCTACTTCTGAAGTGCTGCACTACCAAGGAGAGGTTTGCAACTGCCAGGACATGAAAGAGAGTTTGTTATTAACACATCACTATATAATTAGGGGCTTGGCAGGGGGCTGGGCATTCACATGCTTTGCCCTCTGTTGCTGACAACACACGATGGAAGTCTCCAGGTACCCCGTTAGGTGACAAGTGAAAATGAGTTCTGCAGCCAAAACTAGGCAATTTGGCACAATTTAGTAGAGAGATGGCATTTTCTGCCCAAAGAGGGCCCAGAATTGGAACAGCACGAGGTGTTGCAGATTGAGATTGAGCTGTGCTGGCCAAGCTGAGTGGGTGCCTCATGGAGCAGAGCAGCCCAGGGTGCTCAAGTCCAGGACTGAGATCTGCTGGCAGAGCTCAAATGAGGAATGTTGCCCAGTTTCTGAGAACAACACAGAGTCTGTATTTTAATTAGAAGTCCTCTGCTCATCTGCATGGCTCAGCACAAACTTTCTGAATTTTCCAGGCCTTTTGGATCCATCCAAAAAGCCTACCTTGCACTTTTTCCTCCTCATCCCCTGATGAAGCCTCACCAGCAGCAACCACTTACCCTGATGTATTCTCCTGTTGGCTCCCATGAAATGTCCCAGGTCCATACCAGTTCCATGTACAAGGACTAATGTATGGTTCTGAAAGACTGTCCAACCTGGACTGAATGAGACCTGTGATCAAAGGCAGGGATTTCAGGGAGCAGTCTGATAGCAGGGAAGGTGTGATGACATGCAGATGAGTGAGCTGGACACACATAACCTGAACAACTGACTCCAGGACTCCTAAGAAAGGCAGAGAGGAGGGGTGAAATGATGGGAACGCTGGACAGGACCATGCAAATCCTGCCCTGGGTGCTGCCCAGTGTTTGCCAGCTCCAGCTAAAGATTCCATCCCAGGCACTACGGATACGCATGACAGATCCCAGCAACAAGAAAGGAACTCATAGTTTGGAAAAGCTCCTCCCCATCCCACATTGTGCACAGGCCTATGGTTTAACTGGCCAAAGTAGGTCAGAGGGAATGAGTTCATTTGAATATGTAAATTCAACTTCACAAGGAGTAAAGACAATTGCACCAAGCCTCTGAGTTGAAAGTAAGAAAAACAGGTCTTCAGAGCTCCTTGGAAATTGGAAGCTCTGGCTTTCACCCCTCCCTGCTGTTTCCTCCCCTTGCCCACCCCCAGTCCCTCTCCTCTTGCCTCCTGCTAATGAGGGTGTGGCAAACCCCCATTTCTCCAAGCCAAGCCTGTGGTCAGAAACCCAGTGAGGTCTAAAGCTCAGTGACAGAGGCCTGTCAGCTCTGAGTGGCCGTGACAGCAGGTGCCACATGTGCAACTCTCCATAGCTAATCTTCCAACATGCAAGCAAACACATTCTTTGTCTGCTTCCTGCAGAAAAAGTCTTTCTACCTCTCTTTTTGCTAAAGGGAACAAGTTCCATTTCCAATAACTGAGGACTGATTAAAACCACTGTCCCCCTACCACCCCCAAGTCACATGCAGCTCACACAGTGACATGAAACAGTGGCATGAAAAGTATTTCCTATACAAACCACTTCATAAAACCAAGGAAAAGAAACAAACAGAAACTGCTGATATTAAGTTTTAACTCTTTTCATTCTAAAAATTCCCTAACTCTTACCTTTCTCTTCCCACGCTTTTAATAAAAGTATTCCAGTGAAAACTCTTGGAATCAGTGTGTCATATCTTTGAAATGGCACACAGCACTATCCCAGAAGTAATCAGCTTGCTACTTCCATAAGTAAACAGGCATTTAATTAATACCTTTTATCCAGCCAGTCAACTCCTATGTATCCAAGAGCCCTGTGTCCCTCTCTGTTACCCCTAACTAAAATTCATGGGGTGCTAGGTGGCTCAAGGGAAGGAAATAAGGAGCTTGATTTCAGTTCTCAGCTGACAGAGTCACCTCTAATTTGGCTGTTTGAGGCAAATCCAGATCTCCATTGGCTTAAAAATAAATGTCAGCTGAGAAATGGCTGCTTAGCTCTTTAACTGAATGTGTTCTCTACGGGAACTTGTCTCTTCCTAACCCTTTTATTTTTGCTGGCAGATGGTAAACTGAATCTTTCAATTACCTTTGCAGCCTCATTCGAGCCCACTGACAGAACTGCTCATAGAGGCTGAACACCAGCAGTTTACAGGGACCAAACAGAGGTGGCTCCTCCTGAGCAGCTTCGATTTCGTTGATGCAGAAACTGGATCTGCTGTAAAAAAAAAGACAACTTCGGTCTTCAGGGCAGCAGCTGCATTAGCATCAGGTGACAAACTAATCACCCCCAAATGGAACTGTGGCTGCATTCCCCAAAGTATTGCTGTGTTAGATTGTGTGCAGCCAAATCCTCTGTGACACAGGGCTAATAATGGGGTCCCTGAGCAGTGCCAGCGCTCTGGGTCGTGGCTGCCCCGTGGGCACATCTAATTATGATGTTCTGTGACAAGGCTATAAACACCCACAGTCCCACAGGTGAAGCCCTGATTGCAGCAGGGGTTTTGGGCAGGTATTTGCTCTGTTCTCACACTGCCTGCCTGGACTGGGGGGCAGTTTGTAACAGTGAGAGCCTTGCAGGCCAGTCCCCTGGGAAGTGGGAGTGTGGAACCAGAGAGGTTTCACAATCACAGAGATCAAATACCAGCCAGAAAAGCACTGAAGGGGAAACAATTAAATTTGTTCAAATGAAAAAGCTACTGACAAAACACAAAAATAACCTGAGCAAAGGAAAAGGGTGGGTTACATACTAAGAGAGCAACTCTGGAGGGATGAACGTGGTCTGAGAGATGATCGCTCTGTCATGGGGCACTTCAGCAGGAAGTTATTTGAGGATAAAGAACTGTTTGAAAGATTCCTTGAAGAACAGGGAAAAAAGAAAAGCCTCTAGTTTGTTTTCAGGATTCTGTCCTTAAAGATCATTACACTGTCATAATGCTTTAGGTTCATAAACCCAGTCACTGCCCCTGGTCACTAGTCACTATCCATTGCCAGAGGAAGAGGCTTTTGTTCACTCTCTCATTCCCCAGCAATTCCAGCCCCAATCATGCACCAGTCCTGCCCACCTCTGCCTCCCTGTGCTCTGAGGAGCAACTTGAGAGGAAGAGAATAACTAAATGAAGAAGTCCTTTATGGCAAGGACCAATAACAAATGGAACCTGACGGGCAGCCAAATGAGCCCTGAGGGCCAGTCAGGAATTCATGGTAATGGCTGCTGGCTCAATACCAATCCTTGCATCCTAAATAGAGGAAAAAAAATCAACAACAACAAAAAAAGCCCTTCTGCTATCCCATCTCCTTTACTGTTTGCATTGTCAGACTCTGAGGAGATGACAATCAATCACAACATAGAACTGAGTAAGGAAATCATCGGCTGCCTCGGCTGCCTCAGCCAACGCACCGCGGCACTCAGTTGTCAAACTCTTGCAAATTTTGTTACAAGTCTCTGACAGAACGTTCCTGTGGTTTCTAAAGAAGCCCAGAAAAGTTCCCTTTGGTTGAAAAGGGAAGGCTCCCTTTGTCCTCGCTGCAGCTCCTCTGCTGGACGGGGGTTCTCAGGTCCTGCGGGCAGGGCTGAGGGGAGGGCGAGACCAGGAACTGTGCTACAGAAGAAAGAATATAACACTAGGGCTGGTGATTTGCTTTAGTCAGTGCCTGGTGTGTGGACACAAGTCAACAGAGAGCCCCTGGTGTGAGGCGTTGCAGAGGAGCGGAGGGACCAGAGGCAAGGGCACCGCTGTGCTTGGGCAGAGTAGAAATACAACCCAGACCCGCACAGGTGCTGGGAAACCAAGAACAAATAAAAGGGGCACTGCGAGGAGGGGGCAGCAGTACCACACACACACACAAGAGTGCAGGCGCGACGCCCAGCCAGGCTTCACCTCGGCGCTGTGAAGGGCCCCGGAACCACAGCAGCGCTCACCTCGGCTTCTCGCCCTCGCCTGCGGGCCCGGCGGCCGCGACCCGGCCCCTTCTCGGAGCCCCGGCCGGGCGGTGCCGTGAGGGACCCGCCGCGCCCCCATCTCCCCCTCACGACGCGCCGCCATCGCCCCTCACGACGCGCCGCTCCGCCCGCGCTATTCGCGTACCGCGTTACGCAGATTGCGCTGAGCCCCGCCAGGCCACATACAGGGGCTGCTGCGGGGGCTCTATTCCCGTTCCAAGTTACGCAGGTTGCGCAGCCGCACCGCACGCAGGGGGGGCGATTCCCGTTCCGAGTTACGCAGGTTGCGCAGCCGCGCCGCACGCAGGGGGGGCGATTCCCATTCCGAGTTACGCAGGTTGCGCAGGCGGAGCGGCGCGCCG
>VXAU01005656.1:506025-553551 GCA_013399695.1 Formicarius rufipectus
GGCGGCCATCGTGCGCCCCGCGCGCGGTTGGGCGCGCGTCGCCGTCGGGTAGGTGCGGGAGCGCGCGCGCGGTGCCGAGGGGAGGGATGCGCCGGGATGAGGGAGGGAGGGACCCCCGGGTGTCTGCCCCTCTGCCCCCTCAGGTGNCGGCGCGGGGCGATGTGGCAGCGGGCGGTGTGCGTGGGCCTGCTGGCCCTGGCGCTGGGCTACCTGTGCGCGCTGGGCCCCGAGCTGCCCGGCGCGGCCCTGCGGCGCCTGTCGGCCTCGCTGCTGGGGCCGCTGTGCCGCGCCCGCTCGCTGGAGGCGCGCACCGTNCCTCTGCTCTGGAGCCGGGCTGGGAGAGCTGGGGGTGTTCACCTGGGGAAGGGAAGGATCTAGGGAGACTTAAGAGCCCCTTCCAGGGCCTGAAGGGACTCCAGGAGAGCTGGAGAGGGACTTGGGAGAACGGCCTGGAGGGACAAGGAGGAATGGCTTCAAACTTCAAAAGGTTAGATGAGACACTGGGAAGGAACTTCTGGCTGTGAGGCCCTGGCACGGGTTGGGCAGAGAAGCTGTGGCTGCCCCATCCCTGGAAGTCTTCAAGTCCTGTTTGGACAGGGCTTGGAGCAGTCTGGGAATAGTGGAAGGTGTCCCTGCCAGTGGCAAGGGGTGGAATGCGATGATCTTGAAGGACACCTTCCAGCCCAAACCATTCCCATGATCTTCCCAAGAGAGCTGGTGGCAAGTGCAGCTCCTCACAGCGCTGCGGAGTTGGAGCTGGACCTCGGCCGAGGGGAGGAATGATCCAGAACACTCCTGGTGATTCCAGGGGGCTCTGGGGCTCAGGCCCTTGTGGCAGCCTGTTTCCTTACCCTCTGTAAGACAAACTTGTATCCAGAGTCCGAGGGACTTGGAGCTCCTGGCCCATCCAGCACGGGCTGGCAATAAATAAGTAGACAGGTTTATCAAGTGGAGAAGGGAGGGAAGGGAGAAGAGAAGGCAGTGGATGTTGAAAGCACCTGTGCATGCACAGCAAAATCAAACACTCTTTTCAAAGTGGAAAGAGAACAAGGGGAAAGTTCAGGAATATCACATTGATCTTAAATGCTGGTTTTAAGTGTGACTATTAATCCAGTTGTTATATATAGCACTTGACTCACTTCCTTTTAACTATAAGGACGTGGCAGGATAACTTGACTTTGACTGGTGTTGGAAGGAGTTAGCCACCTCCATGGCTGTGGGGCTGTTGTCAGTGTGACTTAGTTCATCCTGTTGGGTCTTTAAAAATTCATTAAAACATCAAATTGGGGCTAAAATGCTGCTTGAGCTTACAATTTCTTTTCTCTGCTGTGTGAGAGGATTCCTCTCTGCTCGGTGCAGGAGATGATGCACATCCACAGGATTTCTGGGCTGGTTACCTCGTGGACTGAAAAGCCTCAGGGCTTTTTATGTCCTTTATTTTGTGTGATGCAGCTTTCATGTGTTGTGGCCCCAATCTCCCCTGGAGAGGTCCCTGCCCAGGGGGGAATGTTGGATGCTCGGCTCTCCACACTGACATGGAGTGGGAACTGGCCTTGGGAGTGTGGGGGGGGGACACAGAGAAAGTCAGAGATGCTGCAGAAGTTTTAAAGATGGTTTGGATCCCTGTCAGGGGATGTGGGGCAGAGGAACGGGGATGGCACTTGACAGCAGGTCCAAAAGGTGCTTAAATAATTCATGGTATTATCTCAGGAAATACTTGGTTTGTGTTGTATGTCTCTGAAACCACGGAGTGAAACAAGGGCAGGTGTTCACAAATTGTCTTCCTGGGGGCCTGGTTCCAGCCAGAAACCTGTTCTCTACTGTGAACTAGACTGTGATTAAATTGATGCAATTGATAAGAAATGGGGACTGGAAGTTAGACTTTCCATAAAGCCTGGACCTGCTGAAAGGGTCTTATCCCTTCTTAACTATTGCAGGATTTTTCTTCTGCTTCCACTGTATGCTATTTCTGGAAGTTAGGGATGGTCCTTTAGAAATAGCAGTTTTCAAATATTTCAACTGACAAATTGCTCTCTTGACTTCTTGTAAACAGAACCAGCCTGTGTGGGGAGTTTGTGTGTGGGTTTAGGTATTATTAAGAGCAGTTGAAACTCAGGAGGCTGATCTAATAGCCTTGATACTTTCAGTTTTGTTTTTAACAGTTTTGAATCACATGCACATTTTAAACCCCAAATACTTTTTTTTTTTTTTTGAAAGCTTTGAAGAATTATAAATCAAAAATGCTGCTCTTATCGTGCCTGTTCCTCTTTTGAGTGAGTGTAAGGCAGGAAATGAAGCAAACCTATCTTGTAACCTACTCCACCACCTCTGGACCACGAGCTCCCTTCTGCTCGTTCTAATTCAGCATAAAGTTAGAACTCCCTCTCTCCTCTGTGATGCAGTGAAGGTGAGTCAAAGGGAGAAAGCTTTAGGAGAGAATTCCGGGGGATTCCCGTGCCTTTGTGAGAGGTATTTCCATCCGGTTGGTTGTTCTCCCCCTGAACAGCGTGTGGTTTCCCCAGGACGCCTTTCCCTGGTCTCTTGCAGCGTCAACACCTGCGTGGACGTGGTTCTGTCCGGGGTAAAGCTGCTGGAGGCGCTGGGTCTGGAGCCCGGCGAGGGGAAGGACCACGCGGTGCTGAGCTCGGGGCGGGACCTCGGGGAGGCCTTCACGCACTTCATGGAGCGCGGAGCGGCCGCCGAGCGCTTCTTCAGCGACGCCGCAGCGTTCCAGGACATCGCGCGCACCGCCTCGGAGCACCCCGCGGCACAGGTGGGGCCATGGCACGGGTGGGGCCATGGCACGGGTGGGGAGGCACCCCGTGGCACAGGTGGGGCTGTGGCTCAGGTGGGGCTGCACCCTGCGGCACGAGTGGGGCCATGGCACGGGTGGGGCTGTGCCCCCTGGCACAGGTAGAGCTGCAGCACAGATGGGGCTGTGCCCCCTGGCACGGGTGGGGCTGCGCCCCATGGCACAGGTGGGGCTGTGGCTCAGGTGGGGCTGCACCCCGAGGCACGGGTAGAGCTGTGCCCCATGGCACAGGTGAGGCTGTGGCACGGGTGGGGCTGCACCCCACTCAGCCATGGGGAAGCGTGGCTCTTGCTTGCTCAGCACTGGTGATGTTCACATTCCCTCCAGTGAGAATGCAAATCCTATAGGAAAGGAACTTGTTGTGTAGGTCGAGTGTGTGAATGACCTTCCATGGGATTCTGCCCCTGCTGCAAACAGGAGGGCTTTAAATGGGCTCTCCACTGCTGACATTCCCAAAGGGAAATGTCAAAGATGCCTTTTTAGGAATATTGTTCTATGGGAGTCAAATGGGACTGAGGCTGTAAAAGTGGCTCTCACACCTGGGAATGAGGCAGGGAGTGAGGAATCACCTGATTTGTAGCTGGATCCTTCTACTGCCAGTTTTCTGTCAACAAATCACAGAACGGTTTGGGTTGGAAGGGACCATTAAAGCTCCTCTTGTTCCCCCCCCTGCCATGGGCAGGGACACCTCCCACCAGCCCAGGCCGCTCCCAGCCCTGTCCAACCTGGCCTTGGACACTTCCAGGGATGGGGCAGCCACAGCTTCTCTGCCCAACCTGTGCCAGGGCCTCCCCGCCCTCACAGACAACAATCCCTTCCCAATATCCCATCTATGCCTGGCCTTTGGCAGTGGGAAGCCATTCCCTGTGTCCTGTCCCTCCATCCCTTGTCCCAAGTTCCTCTCCAGCTCTCCTGGAGCCCCTTTAGGCTCTGCAAGGGGGTCTTGGGTCTCTCCAGACCCTTCCCCGGGTGATCCCCCCCAGCTCTCCCAGCCTGGCTCCAGAGCAGAGGGGCTCCAGCCCTGCAGCATCTCCATGGCCTCCTCTGAGTGTCTGTGACCCTCCTGACAATCCATATTAATTTTTTTCAAAGCTCTCGTCAGAGTTTTTTTACTGGGAAGTTTGACCTTCCTTATCTGAAGAAAGGTAAGAAGGTTCTTCTCACTCCACATGGGCACAGGTACCAAGTTTTACCTCAGTCTCAAACTGGAGGAAGAATTGTTGCTGTTTTTAAACAATTCCTTGCCACCCTTGCTAAGAACCCACAGGTCACCCAGTGCCACAGAGAAGCCACCCAGGACTGAGGGCTGTTTATGTGCTGAGTGAGTTGATTTTTACTGCACTGTTAGTGTTATGAATTGATTGATTTTTACATGGCCATTACCCGAAGACAAGTATTTATATTAGAAGAGAACACTCAGCTTGCTGAGATCTCACAGAGAACTGTAAAGTTGTTTTGCCTTCAGCCCCAAGAAGCTTTAGTGACTTGGGTACTGCTAAAAAGCCAAAATCCCCAGCCTGTGGGGAGGACTAAATGTGTGTAAAGGTCCCAGAGCAGAAGGGACCCACACCCTGCTCTGTTTATTTCCCAGCTCTACGTGGGAGGAAATGCTGCTCTCATCGGGCAGAAGCTCGCAACAAACCCGGACCTGAAGGTACACACACCCCAGAGACTGCACCCTCTCTGCCTGCCTGCTTTAATTTGCTCCTCTCATGCTTCTTCCCTCTAGATTTGGGGGATCTGGAACTTATATCTTGGCTGGTGATGGAACATATGGTTGGCCTTCCAAGTTGAAAGCATAGCTGATTTTTTTAAAATGGAATTATTATAGTTTTAAAAATAGTCTAGGTGATGCTTAAATTTTGGCAAGGGACATTGCAGGGAATGCTTGGTTGTTTTGTTTTCTAGATCCTCCTTTGTGGCCCCGTTGGTCCCAAACTCCATGAACTGCTTGATGACAACGTGGTCGTGCCACCTGAATCCATGCAGGAAAGAGATGAATTCCATCTTATCTTGGAGTATCAAGCAGGTACCTTCCCAAAGGCTGAGTGTTATTTGTGAACCCCAGACATCACTGAGATTGACAAGCAGACCTGATGGGTGTTGCTCTAAAGCCCCACGACACTGAAATGGTCCCTGAAAACACAAAGATACCATTTAACCACGTGGTGATGAAACTCAGGGTAACCCTCATGTAATGCTAAAACAAATCCAAGTGTTTTCTTGCTGCTGCTGGAGCCCATTTAATTTGTGATCTCCCCATGGAACGAAACAGTTTCCAGCTCCTGGCCTCTGTGTGCTCCACCCCAGGTGAGGAGTGGGGCCGAGTGAGAGCTCCCACTGCCAACCGCTTCATCTTCTCCCACGACCTGTCCAACGGCGCCCTGAACATGCTGGAGGTGTTTGTGTCCAGCCTGGATGAGTTCCAGCCAGACCTCGTGGTGCTTTCAGGACTGCACATGATGGAAGGGCAGAGCAAGGAGGCGCGACAGAGGCGACTGATGGAGGTGACATCCTGGAACACCCCAATCTTGATTTCCACTCCAAGTGCTTTGGGGCAAGGCCTGGTTTCCCCAGATTGGAAGGTGTAGGTGGGCTGTGTCTTCAGCTCTCCCACAAATCTCAGTGCTGCCTGCTAAAAGGAGACTGGGAACTGCAGGACTGGCGAGAGTCTAATCCTGTAACACTGACTTCTCTTAGGTTCAGTGGGTTGTCTAGGGAAGGGCTGGTTGCCTGGCTGGAGAGGACTGACCTGGTTACTGGGGTTGTCCAGGGGCTCAGTCACACCTTTTCTATCCCAGATACCAAGATCATCCAGGTTATAATTAACACTTGCATTCCTTAAGCAGCATCTTACACCATCATTCTGAGGCGCTGGCCTTTTTCTGTGTTGTAGGATCAGGTGTTCTACAGGTCCTTCAGATTTGTGAGGGTTTGGAATTGGTCCATTAGAAAGGTGCTGAGCTCGGTGCAGATTAGGCTTGGATACAGTTTTTCTGCTCTGGAATTCTGAAAACTCGAAGTTGTTTTTATTTCCTCCCTTAGCAGCACATCCACTGGTCAGACATCTCATGTGGAATTATGTTCACATCCATACACAGGAAAATTAATGTGTAGCTCAAGTCAGAACCCTTTCCCCCCTTCTGTTTCTTGATAAATGCATGTTTCAGTGTTGTCTTTTCCCTTTTCCTGTAGGCTGTGGCCTCCATCTCCGATATCCCTACTGACATTCCCATCCACCTGGAGCTGGCCAGTATGACTGATCAGGATTTTATGAGCAACATTATGCATCAGGTAAGGAAAACAAAAGGACATCTCTTTTTGTCAGGTTCAGGATCACAGAGCACACAGTGGAATATAGAAAGGAAAACAAAATCAGGACTATCCGTTCAAAGATGGAATTTGAGCTGAGTTTATCATTTAAGAAACCCCTCAATTTCTTAGCAGAACTTCTTTCCTGCAGATCCTGGTGGTTGCTTGTTTATCTTGACACAGCTCTGATCTCAGTGTTACGACTGTTTCATGTGGAGTTGATGTCTTGTTACTCTTTGCTTGTCAGAGTGTGTGTGTCTAGAAAATTAATTGCACCAAAGGAATGTTTCCTTGGCTGAGCAGTTCTTGCCACTGTGGAGAAGCACAGCGACTTTGGGCTGCATCTCTCTGAGAAAGCAAATGCTTCTCTGCTGAGCACACCAGGACACTGCGAAACCCACCCGCAGCTGTGATGGTCAATCCCCCTGAAGGCAAACCTGTGGTGCCCGTGTTTCTGTTAGCAGGTCTTTCCCCTGGTGAACTCCATCGGGCTGAACGAGCAGGAGCTGCTGTTCCTCACTCAGGCCGCCTCCGGCCCCCACGCCTCCGTGGCCGCCTGGAGCGGCGTGCCCGACGTGGGGGTGGTCAGCGACATCCTCTTCTGGCTCCTGAAGGAGCACGGGAAGGCGGCGGAGCGCGCGTCCGACCTCACACGGATCCACTTCCACACCCTGGCCTACCACATCCTGGCCACCGTGGACGGGCACTGGGGCAACCAGGCGGCGGCAGTGGCGGCGGGCGCCAGGGCGGCGGGCACCCAGGCCTGCGCCACCGACACCATCGACACCAGCAGGGTCCTACTCAAGGCCCCCCGCGAGTTCCTCACCTCCCACACGGAGGCTCCCGCCAGGATCTCCCTGGACCCCGACGAGCCTGTGGTGCGCTGGCACCGGGAGGGCATCTCGTTCCACTTCTCGCCCGTGCTGGTGTGCAAGGACCCCGTGCGGACCGTGGGGCTCGGCGATGCCATCTCGGCAGAGGGGCTGCTCTACTCCGAGGCGTACCCGCAGTAGGGACCGGGACCCTCCTGCTCCCCCACCCCAGGGCCCGTGGGTTGGCATCGGGGGCACGGGGGGTACAGGAACAGGATGGGGTGTGGTGTGTTTTCCAGGTAGGACTGAACAAGAGCCAAAGAATAATTCCAGGTCTGAACTGTCGACCACATTCCAGTCACTCAGCAGTGACTCCAACTCTTCATGTGCGGGTGCAGATGTTTTAGTATTTAATGTGAAAACTGGCTTTGTCTTAAGGAGCGGGGGAGGGACAGAGACCAAAATCCCTGGCTGGAGGAGGTTTGCTCTTTGTAGCTCAGAAGGGATCTTGTCTGGTAGTGCTGGGAAGTGCAGCAGGAGAATGTCCTGCCTGTGGATCCCAGGGAGAGCAGAGCAGTGCCTGCCCTGCCGGTGGCTTATCTCCTCCCAGCACGTTGTAAACCTCACCCTTGCCCGGGGGATGATGGAATTCTCTCACCTCTGGTGTCCCCTGCCCCAGAGGGAGCCACAGTCCCACAATGTGATGCAGACTGTACCTCCTGCAGGCTGTGCTGGTGATGCTGGTTATCTGTGACTGAAGGTGTCCAGCTGAGCCCCAGCAGCCTGTGCTGTGCTTTTGGGAGCGAAGATAATCAGGGTTTCTATTTGGGGGGCAACTCTGTTTCCGTGCCAGGTGACCCCCAAAGCATTACCTGTGTTTGCTGTACACTAAACACCACCTCTGCTGACAGTAGGGGCTTCCAGCTGCTGTGTTAGAGAAATGCTCTTGAGTGCTGGAGACTCATTTTTGGTTGGTTGAGAATGGGTGTGCCAAATTCTTCAGCTTCCCTGCTCTCCACTCAGAAGGAAAGGTCCCTCTGGAAGCTCAGAAGCTGTAACAGCATTTTTCAGGTAAGACTGAAGTGAGGAGGCCTTTTTAGGGCTTGATGTTGGGTTTTCTTGACTAGGTCACCAATAGTTTCTTTGCTCTGGCCTTTGAAATTAAAAAAGCAGAACCATGTGTCCTTGGTAAATACTTTGCTTCTATTTTTTTACCTCTTCACAGTCAAACACTATGAATTGCAGAGCACCAGCTTGGGTTTTTTCCCTCTCCAGCATGGTTTTGTGTCTGGCCACGTTGGGAACTTCAAGTGCATGCTCTTACAGACAGTTTTTAGTAGAACTGGCCTAAATGTGACCAGCATGTCTGGGCTACATACTCACCAGAGTTTGTAGGCGGTCGTTTAAGGTCAGTGCTTGTGTCTGAATGCAGGGGAGGAGAGTCTGTCACTCGGGGTGGAGTGATCTGGTTCAGTAACACTGTCATGCTGCTGTCAGGGATGTTCTCCCGCTGGAAAATCCATCCTGAGTGCTCTGCTAGGATCAAAATTGGCAGCTGTTGTACTGACTCAGCACACAACTCTGTGTGTGTTCAGCTTTCCCTCTGAGCAGTCTTCTGTGTTGTACAGAGCAGAAATACAGGCAGTGCTGTGTTTTCCTGCAGCTCATCCCATCCTGAGCTTCCCCTGACTCAGCATTTTATCTTGGTGTGGGATCTTCTTAAAGACTGGAAGTATCTCTATCCAGATTATTTTACTATTATTATTGATAAACTGTAGCACAGGACTTAGGAGTTCTGGTTTAGTCTTCCTAAATGAAAAATGAGCTAAAAAACTTCACCTCTCAGCTGTCTGGGAGGTCCAAGGCCATTTGCAAGGTTATTTTGCAGCCAGGGCAACCAAAGGCCATGCACCGGCCAGCTGGAGAACTGAGCCTTCCTGGGTCCCACTTTGCTCACACCTGGGCCAAGCTGTGGCTTCTTGAGTTGGAAACAAAACTGAACACACAAGCTGTCACCAGAAATGGCCCTGCTGCTCTATTTCACTTGTCTCTTCCACAAACACTTCAGGGATGTGAGGCTGATTGGACTGGCATTTCCTCTGGCCACTTAAAACCAGGGGACTTGCACTGCCAGACCTTGGCCAAGGGTAAGGGTGTGCTTGTATTGAACAGGAATGAGACAAGCATAAAGCATCTCTTTTTTTTAAGCTACTTTGAATAAATAATTGCTGTGAACAATTATATTAAAAAAAAAGAGTTTATTGCTTACAAATCACCTGGGCCTAAAAGCTAAGCTCTAGTTATTGCTAGCTCCTCCTTTCTGCCCAGGTAACCTTTCTCCTGTGGGTGCCCTGGGAATACCTGGCACTGTCTCAAGTGCAGCAGCTCGTGATGGCCAGGCTGCTGCTCTGTCCAGATGTGCCTTCTCAGGCACAGAGCTCTCCTGCCACCAAATCCACTTCCTAAGGCCAGCCCTGGAGCAGCAGGAGTCAGTTCTGACACAATCTCTGGCACTCAGTGTGCCTTGCAGCCCCACACTGTGTTTCCCATGCTGTGAACATGCTGTGCTTCACTTCCCTCTGCTTTCCAAGGTCCTGGCAGGCACAGCTCCTGAAGTCCTTCCCCTGCTCAGCTTCAGTAGCAACACCAAAGAAAAGCTGCTCTAAAAGCTGCAGAATCACCAAAGCTTCAGAACTAGGCTTGGAACTGACTGCTCCCCCTGATCCTGTCTCTACAAATGTTTGTTCTTCTGTGTTACTCATACCTTGAAATCCACAGTGCTGGATGACTCAAACCTCAGCCAGGCTCATACTCTGGAACAGTTCCACTGGAAATGCTTATTTGCACGTATTTCGCTGGAGATGCAGCAGCTGAGCTCAGCATTGTGACATCTCTCCATGATACAACCTGTGCACTTTGGTATTTCCAGTTTGTGTCCCTGCAGCCACCTTGGATTGGTTTGTCTTCTCCATGATCCAGAATGAGCATCCTTTCCATCTTTTCTGTGCCTGTCCCTTACTGAAGGTCAGGTGGTGGATTATTTGAGAGGTGTGAATCACAGGAGGCTGGCAGAGTCCCAAAGGATACATTCCTTTGCTATGCCCTTGGTGTTTTGCCATGGAAGAACCACTTCCAACTCTTTCCAGTTTAAAGACCCTTTACCTATTTTTTTCCTCTCTGGGGGAGTTTCGTAGCATTGCTAAGGACTTGATTTTTTAATTTCTTTCACTTCTGTGTTTCCTGATTGTCTCCTGTTGAGATATGAGAGATCCAGTTAACTGTGCTCTTCCCTCCCAAATTCCGTTTTACAGAACTGGTGCTGAAAAGTTCTTCCCTAGCCTTTAGCAAAGACCTCAGCAGCTGCTCTGACCCGTGCTGGACGTTGCCTTAGAGCTCATCTTCTCTACTCAGCCACTGCAATCCAGAGCTTGGACAGCAACAGAGCACTAGGTCCATTCCAAAACCCCATGGAAAACCCTCAGCACTTGTGCTTGTCTTGTTTTAAAATATTTATTCTGTACGGATATACTGAATTATCAGGAATTATGGACCACAGGATGACCTTCCCAGCCACGGCCTGAGAAGAGTTGAATAGTGCGGCAGTCCTGTGAGAATGGTACAACAAAACTGGATTTCCAGTTAACTTAAAAGTTGGACTGGGGCTCTTTTTGGCACCTGCAGCTTAGGTAAGAGGGAAGTTAAGCTCAGGAAAGCTGAGGGTTGCCAGGGAGTGACCAGCTGAAGTGTCTCAGCTAACATCTGGCATCTCACATGTTCAGAGCAATCTGTTCTGGAGCAGCTCCTGTCACACAATGTGCTGCACTGCTATTCCTGGGCTAAGGAAATTCACCAAATTTTAAGGAGAACAGGAGGAAAATCAGAGGAAAATACTGGGCTTGATTAAACTCTGCAGTAAAACTTGGATCTTCGAGCCAGGGATGCTGGTCCTGTCTGCTCAGAGACTTCAGGTGAAGTTCTCTGGAACAGATGGAGCAGTTCCCTGTGGAGTATCTCAGGTGGCTGCAGGCTGAGTTCTCAGGGAGTTGCTCATCCAGACTGGTTGGAGGATGATCCCTCAGCAAAGGGAAGGTGCACACATGGCCACTCCTGTGTGTTCCCAGGAGCTGGGATCAGCCTCTGCTGAGCAGACCCCACAGCAGCTGAGGAGAACAAAGGCTGGCAGGAATGAGCTCATTAAAATGCAAGTGGGGGCAAGGAAAAAATACCCTGCAAAGTGTCCCCTGTGAATTTCTCAGGAAAGCTGCTTCTTGGTGCAGCCCAGGGAAAACTGGGTTCAGAGCTCACCTGCACCTTCCATTGAAAACATGGAGTTGTTGGAGCAGTCTGGTTTGAGAGAGTGGTAAAGCTTTTCTTGGAGCAGGACTGGGTTCTACAGAAAAGTCTTGGCACATGAAGCACATGTTACAACACGTGCTCCTTTTGCCTGCAGTTATGTGTGGAGCTTATTTTAGTGATATTTTATTTCTTGAGCATTGGGCTTGTCTGTCTCTGTAGAGGAGCCTTTGCCAACTGAAACCCACTTCCCAACTGGGAAATCTAAATTTTTTACATCTTTAAGGCCCCTGTGTCCATCTTGCTCAGGCACAACTGAGCAAACATGTACAGGAGCATGGCAGGTATCCACTAATCCTGCCTGTGCCATAAATCAGCATCCAGTCGTCTCAGGGACCTCAAAAGCAGATTTCTTGGGTTGGACTCACGTTGCTGGATGGAAAAATTATTACTCTTGGCTGAAACAAGGTCTTGCTGCCCAGGCATTTCTGTTTGAGTGTCTTCTAGTTTGTTTTCTGTGCAGAAGCCAAGCTGCAGAGAACCTTGTCAGCTCTGTGATTTACCCTGGCTCATCGAAGACATTTTCCTGAAAAGGGGAAGAAAAATCCTAAAGCAGATGGTTTCTCCTCCCCTAGAAATTAAGCTCATTATTGTTTTCCATCTTAAAATTTCCATTATAGGGGGAAAAGAGAAGATTAGAATTATGGCTGATGCCAGAAGCAGGTTTTGGAGCCTAAGGTGTGATTTCCAAAATCCCTAAATGCCTCAGTACAGTCCTGCTGAAGAGTCCCTTGCTTAATTCCAGCTGAAAGAACAGTCCAGCCTCATTACCATTAGCACAAAAAAGCTCTCCAGGAAGATCCCAGGAACTGACTGTGTGCAAATGCCATCATCACCAGACCCAGGGGAGGAGAGGGGACAGGACAAGGAATTGCAGTTCTATTTATTATCCAACTGGAATGACATATTTAAAAATGCTTCCCAGTAAGTAGGAAGGTGCTACTGCTGCATTTCATAGAATTGGTTCATCATCTGTGTAACCTTTTCACCAAAATATATATTTATAATAAATCCCTTCAATAGGTACCTTCAAATGCTGTATGTGTGTCATTTACCCTATCAAAGCATCCTAGGACAAAAGTCTGTCTTGAAATCAAGTTTTGGGGCTGAGGTAAAGAATTCCCAGCCCTTCCCTACCCCTGCTTTGCAATCCTCACCTCTTCCTCCCAGGCTCTCTGTTCCACTGCAGGAACTCCCAGTGTAAGGAGGTTAATGTGATTAAAAACTGCACTGTACCTGATTTACCTGCTCCTTGTCTGCTTTGTTTCAGTTTGCCAGTGCTCCACAAAAAACCCTGGCAGGAGGGAATCCTTACAGGAGGGAACCCTCACAGGAGGGAACCCTCACAGGAGTGCTGCCCTGGAGTTGTACTGACACAAAACCCAGGAGAGAGAACAGCTGGGGGAGAAAAAGCCACATGTAAGATCAGCAGCCTGGGCCATCTGCAACCTGGGGAGGGGAAAGTGAGGGTTCCTTCTCTGGTGTTCTCCAGGGAGCAGGAGAGCACTTCAGTTCCTGGCTGGGCTCTGAAGATGCATTAATGTCACTCTGGGGAACAGCAGCAAACAAAGCCCAGCTGGGGGATGGACCCAGAGCCCTGAGAAGTTTCCACTCCTAACCTTCTTCTCTTGTGTCACTTGTGGAGGGACACAATCCAACAGTGCAGAACTAAAAGCAGGAAATACATTTGCAAACAGCTGGGGAGCTTCAAAAGCAAACACAGAGCCCTGAAGCTTCTGTCTACTGGTTCTTTATGGAAAATCAGGTGCTCACCAGTTCAGCCACGGGAAGGGTTTGGTCCTCCTCGGGGTCCAGGATCCCAAGTCACTACTGTTGGCTTTGCTAAATGTACAGGATGCCTCACAGTCGTCCTGGGGGGCTCACACCCTCCAGTCTCTAAGAGTAGCTACACACAAACCTCTTCCAGTCACTGCAACGACTTCTCGGGACAAGGCAGAGCCCACGTGCTAAAACCACTGACACAAACAGCTGCATCCACGCTACCTGAGGTGGGGTGAAGCCCAGTGGGGTGGGGAGAGGGCAGGTCCCTGTCTCAAGCCCCAGGCAGCTCTGGAGGTGCCCAGAGCCCCTCCTACTCTGCTGCCTGCCGGCTGCGGCGCTTCTCCTTGCCCTGCTCCTCGTCCCCACAGGGGGCAGAGCTCTCCTCGGGGCTCGTCTCCGAGTCCTGGTCTGGTTCCAGAGGCAGCGAGGGAGACTTTGCTGGCAGAGCTGGTGTTCCAGCACCTGGGGACAGGACACAGGTAGAGTTACTCCATGTCTACACATGTTTTTGTCTATTCTTTGTGACCTTCCTGGCAGCACAGAGAGGCAGAACAATCACTGCTATTGATAACTCTGATTCTCTGCCCAGCACTAGTTCACTGACAAGGGGTTATCCAGCCAGAGATCTGACAGCCCGAAGTCCTGCTGAAAGGAAGTTCAGGGACAGTATCTCACTCAGCTGTGAGATGTCAGTACAAACTTAGGAGTGCTCTGGAAGGGAAAACAGTTCCCAGTGTCACAGAATCCCAGAATGGTCTGTGTTGGAGACAATCTTGTTCCACCCCGTGCCATGGGCAGGGACACCTTCCTCAATCCCAGGTTGCTCCAAGCCCTGTCCAACCTGGCCTTGGACACTTCCAGGGATGGGGCAGCCACAGCTTCTCTGCCCAACCTGGGTCAGGGCCTGCCCACCCTGACAGGGAAGTGCCACTTTCAGCTCCACTGAAGCTGGTTCATGCTCAAGCTGAAGCCCAAACCAAAGCACTGTTTTCACTTCACAGCTTTAGCAAACTCAGGGGGGGTTTCCAGGAAGTTAAAGCAGCTACTTAGAGAACTGAATTAAATCAAAACAGGACAGAAGTTGTTTATACACATAAATTCAAGCTGACAACTGATGTTATGAACCAGCTCCCTTCTCTGATAAGGACAATAAAGTCCTTCAGGTAAACCCTAAACTCCTGGTGTGTTTTACTTTTCAGATTTTCTGGCTAAGTCTTCCCTGCATGGTAAGTTTATTCCATGTGTGAGAAATGGAACAGGTCCTTAGGGATGCCAAAGAAAGAGGCCTGGATTACACAACCTCTCTCCTGGTTCAGTCCTCAGGCAACAAGACCAAGAGTGACAGAAAATCACTACGACGAGCAGCATCCCTAGCACATTCCTCCTCAGAAGCAGAAGGGTGAGGGGAGGGCAGGCCAAGAATGGTGGCTCAGGAGATATTCCCACCCAGCCCCAGCTGTGCAGCCCTCAGGGTGATGTTCACACCATCTCCTGAGCAACCCTCAGTCCCATGGCCCACACTAAATCCAGCAACATCTGCAAGGCAGGGCCTGGCTGGCAGCTTGGGAGCCATCCAGCTGCAATTGTTGTAGGAGAAATGATAAAGTGCTTCAGAAAACTGTCCTATCCATCTTTTCCCTTCTCTCCAACAGCCTGTCTGTGCACATCAGCTCCTGGGCTTTCCCAAAGGAAGGCAAGAGGTCTGTGTCCTGAACCACCTCCTTTCCAGAGCAAGATCTCAATCCCATGCTGATGGAGTCTTCCCCATCATGGCTCAGACAGGAAGGGAAACTCTCCTGGCTTCGGCATCCCCACAAAAGCAGGAGAGTGTAATGCCACCTTCCTGAACTCAGAAATCTGGGAAAGTTATCACCAAATACTAACCTCACTGCTGTGTAAGCAAGTCAATCCCTTCCTGAACATGAGCTGTAACTGCACTGGAGGGAAGAGAGATGTCTCTTCCCCACCTCCCTCACCTGCCCTGGGAAGAGGAGCAGAGCAGACTCACCTGAGGGAAGCTGCATGGTTTTCCCATAGGCTGCAGCAGAAGACATGGCCTGACCCAGGGCCTGGTTGGAGCCCAGAGGCTGCTGAGTGCTGGAGGATTTCCCTGACACGGCAGCTCTCTGCTTGGATTTGGACTCTTTAGAAGGCTTGGTCCAGACCAGGCTCTCCCCGACCTGCAGGGCCACTCCCATCTTCTGGGCCACCTCCACCATCTGCTCCAGAAGCAGAGAGAAAAGAGCACTGTAAGCAGGGATCCTTCAGACAGCAACAAAGTCAACATCTCCACAAAAAGCCCTGCAAAAGAACTGTGCAGAGCTGTCTCAGTGCTCAGGGGAAACATCCCCACTAATTCATTCCCTTAATTAAGAGGGAGTCTTGTCTTGCTGGGTATTGATTGAAGAACTGGCCTTCAAAGAGCACAAACGAAGGGAGCCGCTCTCAGCAGGCGCCTGCTCTGCTTGGAAAAGCTCAGAAGCAGAATTTCCCCCTGACAGCTGCACTCCCAAGTCCAGTCTGCTCCTCCCCCGCTGCTGCCAGCCCTGGTGTGGCCCCTGAGCCCCTGCCCCCAGGGGAAGAGGTACCTCGGGGTCGAAGTCGGGAGCGCTGCTCTCCTTGGCAATGCTGACCCTCCTCTCCATCTCCTGGTACTGGCTCAGGGCCCCCTCCTTGTCGCCCTGGTTGTAGAGCAGGACGGCGTAGTTCAGGTTGATCAGGGGGTTGCACCTGCAGCAGACACAGGGGATGCAGCTGTCCTGGTTATGGTAGGCAGGACCAGTCTGTCACTGGGTGGGTGTATGTTTTAAACCCTCTATGTCATTTTTCTCATGAACTGCTCCCCATGGACCACTGGCAGCAGCTGCACAGGACACACCCCACCCCTCAGAGTACAGGGGGGTGTTTAGGAACTTCTGTGGGATAAGGAAGTTTTCCTGTTTCCACACCCACCTGAGGGATCATGTCTGCTCATGGGCCATCAGGGATGCCAAAAATATGCTATGATTGACCTCACAGAGTAAATCACCCCTTGTGAAACTCCCCACCCTGGGGAAGGGACTGGGTGTTCCCATCTGAGCCCAAGCAGAGATAAGCTTGGGGTTTTGGGCCTGGGATCTCTCTTTAGATCCAGAGGAGGAGCAGAGCCTCGACCCGACTGAGACTGCCATCAGACTGCAACCATCATTTTCACCAGCAGTTTTCTTCCTTTCTTTTTACTTTGAACTCAGGGGGCCCACGTGGTGCTCAGCACAGGGGTTGGTGAGCTCCATCCTGCTTGTGCCCCACTGTGCTGGGCTGTACATCTGGTTTTGTGGCACAAACAGATTTTCCTTCTGTCTCAGTGTATTTTGGGATCTTTCATTAAATTGTTATTCTGACTTGCAATCCCATTCTGAGTTGGATTCATTTCTCCTGCTGGTGTAACTCTAAACCAGCACAGCACCACAGGCCCTAAGGGAACACTTACCCTGGCTGGAATAAGGCTCAGGTGTGCCCCAGCAGCAGAGCTGGCAACATCTCAGTGTCTGGCACTGGCAGAGGAGGGGCTGCAGAGCCAGTCATGGAATCAGCTGGGTTGGAAGAGACCTCTGAGGTCATCCGGTCCAACCTGTGATCCAATACCACTGTAATCACCAGATCATAGCACTGAGTGCCACATCCAGTCTCATCTTAATAACCTTTGGGAACACAGTGCAGTCCCTTCTGTTTGGTGGCACACCCAGAGTCTGGGCTCAGCAAAGCCTCCCCATGCCAGTGACAATTTAAATGCCTCACCCTCTGGACAGCCAGTTCTGTGCCCCTGGGGACCATCCCAGGACTGTCTCAGCGATCCCTGCTCCTGGGACAGGCAGAGCAGTGACAGGGGCTTTCAGCCCCCTGTGAAAGCTGATCTTTCTCTCCCTGATGGCTCTCAGACTCTCCCAGCATTCCCAGTCCATAGAACAGCCTGGCACAGGGCAGCAGGAGAACAGCCTCCTGCTTTATTGCTTTGATTTTACAACCCAGCACACTGCAGAACATGCTGTTTACATTTCAATTCCAGATCATGCTGTTTCCATTTCCATCCCTCCCCTCTTCCCTCTGCTTCCCCCAGCAGGAACACACACAACTTCAGGGACTGTTCTGGAGAAGCAGTGGGTGATACCCAGCACAAAGGACCTGCAGAGGAGCCCCAGGTAACACAGGAACCTGCACATTCCTTCCTGAAGGACGATTTCACAGGGCAGAACTGCTCTCTATATTCCCATTTTCCACAGTATCCATTTTCTTCACGAGGATACACCGACCCCCAACAGCCCCTTTCCACCTGGCCCGGGCCGGGTGGGTGGAGGACTCTGCCTGCCCCCAGGTCCCTGCAGGAACCCCGGGACGTGTCGCTGAGCAGGGACAGGCGGGGATGCTCCGTGCTCTGACAGGGAACGACAGCGAGGGACTGGTGCCCTCTCCTGGAGCGTGGCTGGGATAACTGGAGCCATCCACGGACTGGGGGGCCAAGGGACCAGTGCAGGAGGGAAGCGTCGTGCTGGCACAGGGCAATAAATACAGTGTCACCTGCAGGCCCTGAGCCTCCATCCCTGGAGAGGGGACAGCTCTGCAGGGAACACGGCTGGTGGAGGAAATCTGAGGGCATCTACAGCCATGGCTGCTCCTTTAACTGGCAAACTGGAATGCTGAGCCCACCCCAGAATAAACTCTCCTCCCTGTCTTTGCCACAACACTGAAGAGATCAGACTGTCCTGGGAACAGCCAGTTTAAAGTTAATTGAACTTTGGGGAGCTGTTTCACCACCTTCCACAGCGCAGAATCAACATGACAGTCAGAGAAAAATCAACAGCTGAACGACGCCAGAAAGGACAGCTGTGAGCTACAACCAGGACTGAGAACACCTTTCCTAAAGGCTTTTCCAAGATGTTTCCCATTCCAGCCCCCAGTACAGCATCCAGGCCACTACAAAAGCATTCCTGGCAACCAACACCACACTCTTCATCCCAACCAAACAGCTCTGAACGTGCCAGCAAAGGGAGCCTGTGGGGACAGGGATGCAGCCACACAATAACTGGTTGGAGCACACAGGCTGTCAGCTGAACCAGCCTCACACAGACTAGATATTCCTCCCTGCAGGCCCAAGAGCTGGAATTCATTTTTGCTTTGAGGAGGTTTTATGTTCCTGGTCAGACTGTAAAGCTGGAGCATCCCAGGAGTGCCAACTACTTGGGCTAAGTCAAAGAGCCAATTTTCTGTTGCTTCTCTTTAAGCAAAGCACACAAGCCCATGACTAAAGAGTCTGAGCAACCTTTAAGGTCCTGCCCTGCCTTGCTGGGCATGGAAGGGTGATTGGGAATGGCATCCTGGAATGGTTTGGATTGGAAGAATCTTAAATCCCAACCAGCCCCACCACCTGCAACTACACCAGGTTGCTCCAAGCCCTGTCCAACCTGACCTTCAACACTTCAGGGATGGGGCAGCCACAGCATCTCTGCCCAACCTGTGTCAGGGCCTGCCCACCCTCCCAGGGAAGGATTTTCCCTGATCTCTGACCTCTCACCACGTGGTGTGGCCCCTGCAGATGGGAAGTGCTTCTGGCAGGCTCTGTCCCCAGCACACAGCTTGGCTCTGCAGTGCTGGCTGCTCTGAGGATGAATGTTCACAGTAAACTGGGGACAGAGACAAAACTATTGACAAATCTGAAATCATTTTCATTTGCTGCCTGAAATGATGAAATACTGAGGTTCAGCTTCACATTTCTAAAAACAAATGCTCTGATTTTAAGACCTAGACTGCAAACACATGTTTTTAACAAAAGAAGAAGCAAGGACTACCCTGCTGCACTTTTATTTGCTTTAAACAAACTTCTTGCCCACATTCTGCCAGCTAAAATCTTCCTTCTGCCCAATTCAGCATAGGCTTTATCCCAAACATTTCAGTGTTCTGCACAGTACCCAAACTTTGGGTTAGAAAATATGCTTTCATCTATTGAATCTGCTCCATTGTGTACAAATATTCACTGAAAGGAGGGCTGGAATCCAAAGTCATCACCACTGACTCACTAACCAAACAGCAAAACAAAAACCAGCTTTGGGCTGGTCTGAAATAAAATCCCCTTTCATTTTTCAGAGCTGCCTTGAATTAAAAAAAAAAAAAGGAAAAAAAAGAAAGAAAAAATGGTTTTAACATTGTCTCTTGCACAGGAATAAAAATGTTTCCCTACTGCAAACCATGCAGGGTCAAAGCAGAGCAAGGGGCCAAGGGAACCAGGGGCAGGGAGGCAGAGCCACAGGAGCACACAGGTGACAGCTGTGCTGAGCACTCACCTGTCCAGGGCCACAGCTTGTTCATAGGAACACTTGGCATTCTCAATGTCTTCCAGGTTGGTCAAAGCAACTGCACCAGAGCAAAACACACACAGAGGAGTTGCTGTTTCACATGGAGTTCATTCTCAGGACAGTGCTGCATGTCATTCAGTCATAAAATAGGAGCCAGCAGGGCTGTCTGGACTGCAGTCACTGTTAACCCTGCTGACCACAGAATCACAGAACGCCTGGGCTGGGAGCACCTTGAAGCTCATCTGGTTCCATCCCCTGCCATGGGCAGGGACACCTTTCACTAGCCCAAGTTGCTCCAAGCTCTGTCCAACCTTGGACACTTGGTGCAGCCAAAGTTCCCCTGGGCAACCTGTGCTGGTGCCTCACCCCCCTGTGAGTAAATGATTTCTTCCTAATCTCTAACCCAAACCTGCTCTCCATGTCACTTCTGACACATCTGTCTCATTTCATCCCAAAAATGTCCAGTACTGGAAACCACACCCACTCCTTGGGCACCCCAAACTCACACACATGAAGTCTTTTCCAACATTTAATCTGGATCTGACTGCAATTCAGCCTTCTATTCACCCCAGAGAGAACAAAGGGGGGAAGAGCTTCTCACTGAAGCCTGTAGGCACTATTTCTTAACTTCAGCCCACCCTTTCTGCCTCTGTGCTGGTGCATCCCCCAAGCTGCATCCCTGCTGGAGCATCACCTACCTGCCAGGAGCATGTAGAGCTCTCCCATCCTGGGCTGGAAGCTGATGGCAGCACTCAGGAAGTGGAAGGCCGAGGCATATTGCTGCATGGTGAGGTGCACCAGCCCCAGGTTGTACAGGATCTTCCAGTCAAAAGGAGCCAGGTAGTTTGCCCTCTTCAGGCAACTGATAGCCTGAAAAACCAGGGGTAAAGATGCTGTACCAGCCTGCCCAGAACACACCTCCTGCCCCTGCAGCAGAGCCACCCCGTGCTTGCACGAAGCCCCATACACAGCACAGCCCTTACAGCCACGTATTTCTTCTTCCCGAAGAAGCACATGCCGATGTTGTTCCAGAGGGGGGCGCTCTCGGGCGCCGCGCCGGCCACCACCCGGTACTTGGAGAGGGCAACGTCGAAATCGCCGTGGGTCTGCATCATGCTGCCAGCTGCCAGCGTGGCCTGGGGGCACAGAGGGCACACTCAGAGGGACAGCCAGGCACAGCAGGGATAAATTATTGTGCTAAAACCGTCGCCTGAGCTACTAGTTAATTTTTTTGGGGGTGTTTTCTTCCAAGGGCTGCCCAGTCACCTGCAGGCCCTGAGCCTCCATCCCTGGAGAGGGGACAGCTCTGCAGGGAACACGGCTGGTGGAGGAAATCTGAGGGCATCTACAGCCATGGCTGCTCCTTTAACAGGCAAACTGGAATGCTGAGCCCACCCCAGAATAAACTCTCCTCCCTGTCTTTGCCACAGCACTGAAGAGATCAGACTGTCCTGGGAACAGCCAGTTTAAAGTTAATTGAACTTTGTGGAGCTGTTTCACCACCTTCTACAGCAGAGAATCAACATGACAGTCAGAGAAAAATCAACAGCTGAACGACCCCAGAAAGGAGAGCTGTGAGCTACAACCAGGACTGAGAACACCTTTCCTAAAGGCTTTTCCAAGATGTTTCCCATTCCAGCCCCCAGTACAGCATCCAGGCCACTACAAAAGCATTCCTGCCCAGACCAGCCGTGGGAGAAGATGGGGACTCGGATCTCCCATCACAGAGCAGAACACAGGGTGAAGAAGGGACCTGAGTCTGTTCCTTCCTGCACTACCCTGACCATAGCTCTCTTAGGGATGAGAGAGTTTGCCCAGAGAAGCTGGAACACGTCCCTGGAAGTGTCCAAGGCCAGGCTGGATGGGGCTTGGAGCAATCTGGGATAGTGGAACTCACTGATCCTTAAGGTCCCCTCCAAACCAAACCAGTCTGGGATTCTATGATTCTATCCATATCACAACATGATAGCATTTTAGTGCATTTTTTGGGGTGACAGAAGTACTTCTTAGAGTGAGTCCCTGAGAAGATCTATTCACTAATGGATTCTTTTTACAGATAGAAATAGTTCCTGTACAAGTTAAATGGTGAGCAAAACATACTCAAGCAAGATATATGCAAAGCTCTGCTAGTTCACACTGACTGGCTGATACTGCAAATTAGTGGGAATATGCATGGGGAAAAAAAGGAACTGAGTACAACACACTATATTTAACCCACACCAGTTAAGTCCTTTACAAGATTTCACAGTGACAAGGAAAATTTGTAAATGTAAAGGTGCTTTCACAATAACTCCTCTTTGTCAACCACACATTGCAATGCTCTGCATGGTCAGGAGGGAGAAAGGAAGGGAGAGGAATGAAGACACACCCCTAAAAAGGGAAGCAGATCCACAATCAGGAATGAAACCGAGATGCCAAGCTCAGCTTCCCAGGCCAGAGCCAGGGGAATGCATCCAGCAGCTGGAAGCACAGACAGGATTACCAGCAGATGGGAGAATAATGTAATGCAGTATCACCTGGATCTGTGCTCAGTGCTGAGGAGTCACAGCACCCAGCACAGCCCTTGGATTTTGGAAACAATGCCTGGAAGACTCTCCTTCCAAAGTAAATTTCACCTGGATTTGGTGCAGCTTCAGATTCAAACCCAAACGGATCAATCTAACATCCCATCTTCTGCCTCCTCCCCTTTCCCTACCTCCACACACCCCCAACTCCCCACCCAGGGAAACATCCTGGAAATGTGTTCCAGAAAAAGCTTTTTTGGACAAGGTCCCTTCCAGCCCCTCCAGGCCCTGCACAGAGATGGCAGAGCTCTGATGCTGCAATCAGCTTTAGGAGGTGTCCCAGCATCACTCCCACTCCCCACAGTACCTTGTAGTTGCCTGGGTCATAGGTAAGGGCATTCCCAAGGTGTTCAAAAGCCTTCTGGTATTCCCCAGTCTGGGAAAAGAAGGAAATAAGTATCAGGAATTCAGGGATAAGGGGGAATTAAGAAGAAGAACACATGCTTTGTGAGAATTAGAGTTTCTGGTTCAGTTACATATTCAGAAAAGTGAATTTTACAGTGCTCCCATGATACACACACACTTCTGTTGGATCATTCACAGGACAGATCCTAAACATTTCCTCTGCTGGGCTGGATTCACTGTTCTGACCCAAGTAGAGTTTCCATACAGTTTGTGCTCTGACTTTTCCATACAAGAGTGAACTCTGGGTTGATAGTTCTCTGCTGCTTTATCCCAGAGGAGAGGCTATGGATTGCTCCTGTGCACTGCTTCAGTTCCCTCACAGCCTCCTCACTCCCCAGGGCTCCTCTGCTCAGCTGAGAAAACCTTCCCTTGTCTCCCCATTGCCTGCAGGTGTTGCTGAGTCTGACTGTGGCCATAAATGAGCACATGACAAGTGAGAATCTCTGAAATCCTATGGACTGGAGCCAGTGAGCTCTCAGGGCCCTTCCAAACCAAATCTGTGTTTTCAACTGATGTCATTTAAAGCTCATCCAGTCCCACCCCCTGCCATGGGCAAGGACACCTCCCACTAGTCCAGGTTGCTCCAAGCTCTGTCCAGTGTGGATTTGGACACTCCCAGGGATGGGGCAGCCACAGCTTCTCTGCCCAACCTGTGCCAGGGCGTGCCCACCTTCACAGCCAACAATTCCTTCCCAATATCCCATCCAACCCTGCCCTCTGGCAGTGGGAAGCCATTCCCCCTTGGCCTGTCCCTCCAGGCCCTTGTCCAAAGTCACTCTTCCAGCTCTCCTGGAGCCCCTTTAGGCTCTGGAAGGGGCTCTCAGGTCTCCCAGACCCTTCTCTTCTCCAGGTGAACACCCCCAGCTCTCCCAGCCTGGCTCCAGAGCAGAGGGGCTCCAGCCCTGCAGCATCTCTGTGGCCTCCTCCTCCTCCTCCACTACTGCCTGTTCCTCTTTGCTGGTTCGCTCTTTGGGAAGGGTTTTTTCTGGAACAATCCATCTCCCAGACCCAGGGATAAGCACTCCTTTGTTATTTAAATCGATTCCCATTTTCCTCGGTGGTGCATTAACACAATTTCACGGCTGCTTTTGTGGGATAACTCACAAGACTCCAGCTCCAGAAACAAGGTAATGACTAGTCATGTTTTGTTACACTTGGAGGATTTATAACAGAATTAGGGTGGTTGCCAAACAGAATTCTTGCTCTGGCTCTGGTCCAGGGAATCAACTTGCTTTTAGCAGCAACAAGAAGATACAGAAAAGCAAGTTCTGTCCTGTTAAATTCAGCGTTTAGAGATACATGTGCAAGTCATGGGGAGGTGGACAGAAATTACTTTGAAAATAATTAAGTTCAGGTGATATCTAAGATCCTTCAGTACCTGCAGGTACAGCAAGCCCAGGGCTGTGAGGAGGTCTGTGTTTTCTGGAGAAAACCTGGAATACAAAAGCCAGAGGGCTGGGTTTGCTTATCAGCCCTTCCAGAACAAAGGTGAGAACAAACGTGGAATTACAATGCTACAGTACACTCGTACCACTCCAGGAAATTCATTTCACTGGTATTACTGAACACAAATATCAGAACAATTGTCACCATGAGGACTTCCCTGGAACAACACTCAGCTTCCCAAAGGTCCTCTGGGTACCAATGGGAAGGTAACGAGGCTCTGTGGGAGAGATCTGGACATGTAATAAGATAGTGTGGGTTTGTTAAGCTGCAAAGTGAATCTGCATCAGTGACCTGGAAATACAGAATGGGATTTTCCATCATCTCCCATAAACCACTCCCTAAATCCATCCATCCTAAGCCTCTCAGGCCACGTAGCACAGGCAGTGCTCAGCGTTTCTGATGGATCCTACACACATTCATCAGACTTTTAATTCACCCTATAAAAAGATTACAAAGAAATATTACAAAAACAAAAAGCAGGGAGAGATACCACGTGTGGCCTCACCACAACAGAAGTCAGTTTTTAATTCCCTGCTGCCAAGACTTGGGAAATCTGATCTGCACACTCACACTGGCACCTCTAAACCTCAACCAGAACAAACTGCCTGTGCCTGGTGGTACACAGACATGGAAAAACAGACTATGCTGGTGCTGGAAGCAGCAAATAAAATATAATAGGCAGATAAGAATTAAAAAAGGAGAAAAACGAATGGGGAAGACAGGAGGGCAGGGGAGCACTGGGATAAGATACATAAACCTGGTAAGATGCTTAGCAAGGATTACTTACATAATAACATAATAAACATTCTAGATCAGTCCGAGTGCCCACCCAGCCCAGCCCACTGTCAGAGAGCTGAAGGCAGATGTGTAGGGAAACACTGGGAAGCTCTTCCAGCAGCTCCTGACATGCTCCTGCTTTTCCTTGGTGCTGGCCTCCATCACAAAGCTACATTTGAAATGCTCAGAAGTGCCCTGAATGGTTAGTGAGCAGCAGAGATGGGCTGGGATAAACTCCCTGTGCCCCAACCCACGTCCTGCCTCACACTCACAGCTCCCACCCACAAACCACCCCGAGGGGAAGCAGAGTGTGAGGCCCAGCCAAGGCCCTGGGACAGGCAATCAGGGTGAGATCGTTTGGGTAGATAAACCTTTGGGACTGATGAAGTCAGTTTTGGATCAGTTTGCTCCCAGACATCTCCATCCCTTTGTTATTCCACTTTTTTGGCAGCCCTTCCAGCAGCTCCCTCCTTCCCCACCACACTGTCAGCAGGAGCAGGACCACAGCTGAGGGCCCTGCAAGTGCCAGCTTTGCTCAGAGACTCTATAATTACCATTAGCTTTTTAATCATGGCCTCAGTTCAGATCTGGGACACCAATCAATTTTCTCCTGGCACAGGATGGGAATGGGCAGATGGAAAAAAGGATATTTCTTACTCTACAGCTTTCTTGTAGACTTCAATGGCTTTATCCACCTCCCCCTCCAAGAGGTGGATTTTCCCCAGCATCATGTAAGTCAGGTCGTGTCTGTTGAGCTCCAGGGCATTGTTGAGCTGGTCCTGTGCCTAAAGACACAACCAGAGAGAATAACAAAAAAGGTAAGTGATTACAGAGCCCCCACTGAAGCAGCAGCACAAGCACAACCCCCGAGTCAGGGAAGGAGATGAGCCAACAAACACCCCCTGAGCCCGGAGAAGACAAAACCCAGCCCAGCTAATTGTTGGAACAAGCTCTGCAGCAGCAGCCACGGGCTTTTAGGGGCAGGAAAAGGCAACACAACATGCTTCAAACCAAGCAGGAGGCAATGGCCTCCCAAGAAGGAGAGAAGCAGGGACCTGTTCCTGGATTTGAGTTGGTTTGATTTGGGGGAAGCCCCAGATCTGTCATATGAACAGGTATTTTATAGCCTACTCTTCCCTAAAATGCTTATTCCAGCAGTGAGCATGGACTGGCAAGTGAAAATCCCAGAGATGTGGGCAGGTCCCAGCTTGGAAGGTGTCAGTGCAGACAACAAATCCCAGGTGTGGACCTGCACTCCAGAGCTTTGTGTGCTACAGGGATGTCTCAGACAGGGAATGCAGCTGGGGTTTGTTGCAAGGGCCACAGCACCCACCAGAGGAGCAGCACAGCCCAGCTGGAAATAGAAAGGTTCTAAATGTTAGGTTTTCCCTTACAAACTGGATCAGAGGCAGCCCAGTGCTCACCACCAGCACCCAGGGGATGGTTAAGTGAGGAGCTGGGAATGCTGTGCTCAGATCTGCGAATAAAACTCCATTTCAGCTTCCACAAAGTCCTCTGTTAGCTCCAAAGCTCAAACAGTGCTGCCCACACTGCAACTATGCTCTTCTGTGACTTCTGCTCCAGCCTTGGGGCAAAAGGAACTTCAGACATGGGAGCAAAACCTTTCCATGGAGGAAAAAAGGTGTCTGCTGCACCTCCAGTAAACCAAGCCCAAACCTCTTCCCTCTGGATCCTGCCAGGCCCAAGGACCAGCAGGTTTCCTTCTGGAACTCACTGCATGAGGTGTAGCAGTTTGAGCTGGGAGATGGTTTGGGGCTTCAGTATCACACCTCTTGCTTCAGGAGGATGGATCAGGATTGCTGCTCCTACAAAGCCAGCACTGTTCAAGGGTCTGGCTTTAAAAGGCTCAGAGACAGAAGCAGCTCTTGTTGGAGCACAGCTGGTTTTCTGTCCAGTTTGAGGTTTCTCAAACATTCTGTTTAAAACTAGAAATACTCTCAGAAAAATCCCAAATTTCAGAAAGTCTCCTGCTCTGCCACAGGCTCCCTTCATCCAACCTCTCTGACTTGCAGCTGACTCAAAGTAACTCAACCACAAACAGAACAGCTTACAAACCTTTGCTCCCAGAAACAAATGTTCAAGTAAACCCCCCTGGATAGCTATGGCTGCAAAGGACCTGCTCCAAACCAGGAGAGGGAGTGCAATTTTCAGGATGCTTCCTGCTTCCCATTGGCATTACCTTGTTGAAGTGCTTCAGGTACATGTAGCACACCCCCAGGTTGTGGCTGATCTCCTGTATGAAAAGAAGCCCAAACCAAATCAGCATAAGGTATGAGACAGAGACTCTCCCAGCAGTGGCAGTCAGCTCTGCCCCCTGTACCTGCCCACACCCTTCCTGCTTTGTAGAGCAAGTAAATCTACAAATCCAAGTGACTTCAGGCACCTACAGAGCTTAAGTGGCATTGTACAGGAAGGATTACAGGCCACTGAGACAAAACACACAGAAATGACCAATCTCTCTTCAGAGAGACCAAAAATTCCTCTTCAGAGAACAAGGAGCACAGCCTCGTTCCTTTTCCCATGATGTCACTGTCCCAGAATAGGGAAGCTGCCCTCATGGGTGGCTCCCAGTCCAGCTGTACACCAGTAGGATATGCACCATGTGGACTAAACTGGAAGGTGTGCCTCACTTTCCAAACCAGAAGCTGAGCACCAAAAGGGTTGATATCCCTCTGGCTGCTTGAACATCCTAAACATGGTGTGGGAAGATCACTTAGGGATCCCAAACACTTTGGTGGCGCTGCAGGGCCTGTTCCTGCCTCTCATTCCTCACCCCCAGTTTAACAGAGGAGCACCTGCCCCCTTCCCCACCCCAGCATTCCTTGTTTCTATTCTGGTGATATTTCACTGCTTCCCCAGTTTAAACAGCTTTGACCTTCCACAGGAACCTCTCTCACATTTCCCCATTAACGCCCCTGGAATTGTATTTTCCTCCATGCAGCCTCTCCAGCTGTGTAAGACAGTGCTGAGCAGTGACTCCTGGTTGCTGTATCTTGCAGAACAAGGGAAGAGCACTGCCTGGCTCTGCTTCCAGAGCTGAGCCAGGAATGGGAAACAACTCATCAAAATCCCCACTGACATCTGCCTGCTGGGCTGTAAACAGGGTTACAGGATGCCAAGGAGCAAAGGGAATGCAGGTGGGAAAAACACCCAGGGCAGAAGAGGTTTCTGAGTTTTCTGGCACGAGGCAAGTTGAATAAAACCAAAGATATCCTCATATCCTGAATTTTACATGTCCTGAGCTCACATACTGCAAGCCTGTCTCAGAAACACTTCTGCAGGCAAAACAGTCAGCTGCAGAAGGCTACCAGTCCTCTCAGCTCTCACCCACTGTCACACCTTTCTCTTTGCAATGCTCTTCCTTCTCTCTTTATATAGAAGGGTTAATCTAGTAATTGCTGCTGTATCTTCAGTGGTGTTTTGCCTCACAAAAGCTATCCCAGTTACTCAAGTGAGTTTTAATAACTGAGGGTTTCCAACCCACACTTCCCTCCAATCATAGATATGGTTGTGTTAAAACTGATCCTTTGCAAAGCTCATGCTGCTGGACTCTGTGCCCCAAGAAAGGTGTGGGGTTTTGCAGGTGGAATGGTGCCTGGCTCCTGTGAGCCCAGCCAGGCTCAGGGCACAGGCAGGGTGAGCCCACCTTGCCCTGGGACCAGTCTGCAGCTCCCTGGACACTCACCCAGTCCTTCTCATCGAGTTTTGCTGCTTCATTATACACTTCAATGGCTGCCTTGTGCTTCCCCAGGAGGAACCTGCAAAAGGAGTGCAATTCTTTTGCTTTTCTTGCTTTCAGACCCTGCTGTGCAACCACTATCACCTTTGCCAGTGAGAAATGATGCTGTCTGCTGGTTCTCCAGAGAGCTGCATGAGAAGTTTAAAATCTCAGCAATCTCAGCACTCCCTCCCAGGGCCAAGGTCATCCATCCTGACGTTACTGGAGATGCAAGGAATGAATTCCCAGACTCTGCAGCCTGCCTCTGTCTCCAAGGAAAGAGACAGGTGACCCAACAGAACGCTCAGAGACAGAAGGGGGTCTGTAGGGCAAGTCTGCCCAGCTCAAGTCAGCACCTGTAGCTGGGAACCAGAAATCAGTGTCACCTCTCTGCTTAAAGCCCAAAGAAAAAAGAAAACAGTGTCAGCCAGGCAGATAACAGAGATGTTGCTTAAAGAACAACCCACGCTTCTGGGAGCCAACCCAAGTGCAGATAAGGAGGAAACATGTCTGGAATTAAGCAGCCTGGGAGAAAAACAAAACATGGAAGGCCCTGGGTGGCACATCAAAAGGAAACAATAAAACCCCACTCACAGGGATCGTGCCACCTGCTTGAGGTTGTCAGCGCTTCGAGGGTTCAGAATGGAACACGTCTGGAAAAGTTCAAGAGATTCTTGAATTCTCCCCTCCAAGCGAAATATCAAAGCTGCAAGACAACACAGAGCAGGCAAATTAGTCCAGTATCTGCAGGAAAAACGTGCCTCTGACAGCAGGGAAAGAAGGGGGGTACAGATATCTTATAGAAATGCTCCTCCTGTAGCACTCCAGGGAGATGTATCTGAGAGCACACCACCACAAAGGGCTCTCTGCCTGCAGAAATCTGGGGGTCAGAACACAGGCTTGGAGTTCAAGCCCTGGGCATTTGCCTGTACAGATGCAGTCTGGATTTCTCCCCTCCCCAGATCCTACAGTAATCCAGCAAATCTCTGCTATCCCCACTGTGGCACTTGGAATGGGAGGCCAAGAGCCCGTGGCCCAGGGAGGGACTGGTGACAAATACAGAGAAAAGAGAAAACCTGATCTGCCCATCTCATGTGGGAGTCCCAAACTGCAAAACCAGACAGAGCGAGCAGGGGAAAAAACCCAAATATGTTTTACTTAACAACTGTGCTTCCCTCACCTCTTGCCCTTCCTACTGCTCACTCCATCCCATATCAGGGGGCACTTGCTTCAGCAGAATGAGCTTTGGGACATACCTTGGACGTACACAGCGTATTCACAGAGCCCCTGGGACTCCTGGAGCTGCTCCTTGATGACAGCCTGGAAGGACCAGAGTTGTGAACTTGCATCATTGGAACAGGGATTTCATCTGATTGCACCCACAGAAACCACCACCCCACCTGGAATAAGGGCACTGGACCATGGCTGGGCCAACAACAGGGTCCCCAGGGACCAGGAACACTGTGGCCCTGTCAGTATTCCTCTCTTCATTCCTATTCCCATGGATAATTAGATACCACCTAGGGAAAATGCCATGAGGCATCTCTGGATAAGGGCATCAGCTGATAAGGGGATCTACTCCAGGCCATTTGTGAAGAAATAAATTGAGCTGGAGCAACTGCAGCTGAGTCAATGAAAGCCAAATGAACAAATGAGGGGTGCATGGGGGAAAAAAACCTGATGGAAATGTAAATTCCTGCTGGCAGCATCCATGCAGCTGCCAGGCTGGGGTGAGGGGGCAGTCTGGACATATTCCATAGGCACACATGACCTGAAATTATAAAACTGGTCAAAAAGAGTGACTTTTGGGAGGATGAACACTCTGGGTAGGAACCAAGAGCATCAATTCTGCTCTGAGACTCCACTTTTGTGCAGAAGTGGAGGAGATACAGAGGGATAAGAATAACATGGTGTTAATCTGGCACTCCACATGTGTCTGGTCAGTACCAGCATTCCCTGGCTCTGAGAAGGATGTAAGTGAGGGACCTGGAAACTGAACCTCAAACACAGCACATGGGAGGAAAAGTTGTTATTGAGAACGTTATTACTGAGAAGATATTAATTGAGAAGTTATTATTGAGAGGAGGGAAAGTTATAGCTGAGAATCCTCACTCAAAGAAGAGAGGAAGGAAAATGAAGAGCACGGCTGGGCTGCTCTTCCCTCACCTGTATCTGCTAATTTACCTGTATAAATCACAAAGTGCATTACTGTAGAACACTCAACCCAGAAATAACCACACATTTCAGTTTGGATACTCTCCATTGCTCATTCCACATCAGCCCAGATCCTCAGAGCAAGAGAGGGCAACAGAGAGCTGTCTTTTGGAGAGATCTCATTAATTCTATAAACCCTAAAAACTCCCACAGCAAAAGGCCCTGAGATGAGAAAAATTATCTGTAATCTCAGCTTTCCCCCCAAGTTTATTCAAGCCACAGACAGAATTTAGACACACTGGCAGGAGACTGACCAGCCCCTGTGTGATCCCAGGGGCTGCTGCAGCCACAGGCTCTGTCTGCACCTTGCTGGAGGGGCACTGAAAGGGTTAAAATCCATCCAATGCCTTAAACTTTGGGGAGATGTTGGTAAATAACAGCTCTAATGGCCTCTTAGACCACTGAAAAATAGGGAAGCTTTTAAAACCACCTTAGAGAGGGAGCATTTCAAAGCACTGAGTGGCAAAGACCAAAATTAATTAGCACCACAGGTCACTGGTTTCTTAACTGAGTCTGAAAAGAAACCCAATGAATTTTAACCAATGCCCCAGCTCTGCTTTAGCCAAGGAGTTAACAGCAATTTAAGCCTTGGGGGATACTCCCCACACCTCTTCTGGTTTGGAAGGCATCAGTCCCAGGCAGCAAGTTTGGGAATGTCACTTCTCATCACATCCAGGGGCACCCAGGTGGGACCTGAAACCCCAGTGGAGAGAGGCAGACACTCCCCGGGGCAGCTCAGCCCTCCTGGACCTCCCCAGGGCCTGAGGAACCATGCTGAGGTTCCTGTCTCTGGAACAAATCCAGCCCAGTCTTCTCACGTGCAGGCAAAGGATGGAAGGTCATTTAACCTGCTGTGGTCTGGTGCCAAACTCTTCCAATTTTCCTGCAGAAACCCTCCTCAGGGAGCTCTGAGGAAAGGCTTTGCTGCCTTTTCCTTGGCCAGCAAAGCTGGCCTGCCAAGCAGAGGAGTATTTATGAGCTGTCTTCTCTTGATCTTTCCCCCCTTATTTTCCTTGCTTCCATGACTGATGAAGACATGGAGAAGGCAGTGTTGCCATTATATCATCCACTCGGTATTTAGTCTGGTTTCCTGGGCTTTACAGAGTTTTCTTTTCTGTACTCTGTGATTATAGCAACAGTCACCTTACACCAAAGTAACCCGGTGAGACAACAAAAAAGGGAAACAATTTTCTGTTTGGAGGATTAGTCCAACTTTTATCTGTTCAAACCAAGACCCAAGAGGAAATCACTGTGCTGATGATCCAACCCTCTGGCTCTGCTAACTAAGAACTAACTGAATCTCCTCAGCCCCTTTCCTGAGCACCCCCAGGAGCTCTCCAACAGAGACAAGTCCTGACCAACCTGGCATTTCAGAAGACAAAGAATCTTTTCAGATCTTCTTTGCATAAACAGAAGCAGAACGAGAACTGTTATTCCCCTCCTCCTGCCCGCTGGTGCACCTTCCTCTTGGAATGGTTTGGGTTGGAAGGAACCCTAAAGCTCATCCAGCTCCACTCCCTGCCATGGGCAGACACCTTCCACTAGACCAGATTGCTCCAACCCCCATCCAGCCTGGTCTTCATCATCTTCAACAGCTCATGTTCATTTCAGCAGGAAAACACACTGTTTAATAATAATTTGCCATCCCAAATAAACAACCACTTCCAAGCCCAAGAGGAATTAAGGGTGCAATGTATCATGTGTAAAAAGAAAGAATTTTGCTCAAGGGCAAGCAGGGTATTTTTTATTTACACTTGGTGGTAATGTTTTCCTCAGATGGAGTGTTTTCATAGCATCTCTGCAGTACCACCCAGAGACCTGCACTGTGCATCTGCCTCATTATCAGTTTGGAAAACCAAATCCATCACTTGGAACAAGAGAGGTTTACAATTCTTTCCATTTTTCCACTCCTAAAGACATCTGAGCTCACAGATTGTTCCATGGAGCTGCACACACGGATCCTGGAGGCAGCCAAGGATTTGAGAACATCAGAGTCGTTTTCCTTGGATTTTCTCTTGGCCCCCTTATTCCAAAAGAAGTCAGGAAGGAGGATGCTTTGAAAACTGTCAAGAAAACTATTTTTTTTTTACAACATCAACAAAATAACTCCCCAGGGGAAGTGCCTGGGGCAGCTCTTACCTTGCACTCCTCGTAGTCCCTGCGGACATAGAGCAGATAAATGAGCCAGTTTTTCCTCTCCAGGATGGGCAGCTCTGGTGCTGTACATGGAAAACAGGACACAGGGGATCAGCAGAGAGCCTGGCACACAGATTCCCAAGCACCCCAGCTGTCAGCACAAGACAACTAACCCCAGAACTGCCACTGCAGAGGCAGAGCCATCAGGGATCTCACTTGAACGTGGAAATCTCACCAGGGTCTGGGTTTGTTTCACTTCTCAAACTGGTGGAGGAAGTGCCTCGTTCAGGACAGACACCAAGTAAAAGCTCTGAGCAGAAAACTTCCACCTGGCCTAGTGGAAGGTGTCCCTGCTGTGGCAGGGGCTTGGAACTACATGGGATTTAAGGTCCCTTCCAACCCAGAGCAGGCTGGGATCCCAAAAGCCTTGAGGCATCGGCTCCCTCTGGAGCAGACCCTGGAGGAAACAGCTCCAAGCACTGACCACACACACATTTTAATTCAACAGCAACGCTGGCTTGGGGGAATTGGGTTTTTTCAAATATACAAGAAGCACCCTGGAGGAAATGAGTTGGATTCACATTTTGAAACTGGAGCAGAATCAAAGGTCTTTGAAATAAATGTCTGGGAGCGACTGAGCAGGAAACGGGTGATAAACACAAAAGGAGATTTGGGAGATGCTGCCAGTCTGAAGGTGTGAATAATTGAAAAGGGTCAAACTCGGGTCTTTGAGACTGTGCAGGGACTGTGAAGCATCACCTGAGCTGCAGTGGAGTGACTGGCACCCAGGGCTGATGCTGAGGATGGAGCCCGTGCCCAGCACAGCTCGGAGCTGTCCCCACGTGGGGTGACAGATCAAGGTCCTACTGTGCATTCCACGGGGGCTGCAAAGGCGTTGCCGGGCACGGGGGGAACCACGGCAACCTCCCCAAAAGCTCCATCCCAGAGGTGACACCATGACACGAGTGCAGAGGCAAAGCAGGGCCAGGCTGGGGGAACACGGGCGGGACCACCTCCCTGGGGCCACACGGGAGGGGCAGGAGCAGAGAGTGGGGTCTGGGGGGACACGTCACCAGGGGGTGGGGCAAGAACAAAGGCTGCAGCTGGAAGGGCTGGATCATGTGTGGAGACTTCATGGGTGCCAAGTGTTACCTCCTGGAATGGGAGAGCTTTGACGACCTCTCAGGCACACCATGCTCTCCCCCACAACCCACACCCAGGCCAGTATCGCTGAGAGCTCCTAAACACAACTTGGAAAACATTTCCTTTCCTCATTTTCTTGTTTTTTAGTTTCTTCGGTTCCAGAATATCCAGTTAGATTTATACTGAAGCTGAGATTTAAGTGGGCACACCAGCAATTTGAGGTCAAATACCTTCTAAAGGAGGTTCAACTACCCTAAACCAAATAGAAAACTCACAGTCCAAACAAGACAGTGATCCAAACAAACACTGAAGTAAACCAAAGAGGTAGTGCAAACAAAAGAGCAATCCAAACAAGAGAGGAGTGCAAACAAGCAGAGCTTACAGAAATGCACAGATTAGAGACCCAAACGTTCCCAAATTCTGCTCCACTGTGGAATATCCGGATCTTCCTAAGCATGGCATTTTACTATGTGTGTTCCCAGATCAGATTAAGTGATTTCTGATGACTTTATGTGTTCCATTTGTCCTTCTTAGAGTAAAACCAAGAAGGGAAGAGTCCAGAGGCTGCCTAAGCAGCTACAAATGGATTGAAAGCCCACCAGTTCACCAAAACCTTGAGTGCTACTGCTCTGAAGCCCCTCGAGGGGCTCCAGGATTCAGGAGCACATTGTAGTGACTTCCCTGTATGAGTTATTATGGGTGAAGGGTTTGCCAGAACTTTCTTTTCCAAGGAACATGGCACTTGGTGGGGCTGGAAATGCACTGCCCCATCCCTGAAGTTTCCAAGGCCAGGCTGGACAGGGCTTGGAACAACCTGGGACAGTGGAAGGTGCTCCTGCCCATGGCGGGGGTGAAACTGGATGGACTTTAAAGTCCCTTCCAACCCAGAAAAACATATTTATGGAAGCAGCCGGACATGTGTGCCCTTCCTGCCTGATATAAAACACCAAGCCTGGCACACCTGGGCACTTCCCACCTTCTTCTGCAAGGATGGCTTTAGGGCCAAACACTGCACACCCTATTTAACCACAGATACCCCACTAGCAGTCAAAACTGCAGTATCCATCAGGATCTCATGCCTACTAATGCAGCTTCAAATCAGAAAATCCTGTAACTGTCTGACACAGGGAATCATCAGAAGACCCTCCAGACATACCCCATGGGGTCTTCAAGTAAGCCAGACTTAACTGGGAGGTTAAAAAACACTATTAAAGGTTAAAACATACACCAATGTTTAGGGCTGAGAGCACAGGCAGTAGACGGAAGGCTGTTTGGTTCCTGAAGGGAAGAGCTTTTTCACACTTGTAAGAGAAGAGGGATGTTACACTGCAGTCCCACCCCACAGAAATGCCTGCTGGGAATGGGAGGGGAAGGAAGAGAGGCTGAATGTCAGAGGGAGGGCTGAGCAGAACATCAAGATGCAGAGGGAGAGGGTAAAACCCAAGGAGTGGCCTAAAAGTGCTGGGATGGAGAGGAAACAGAGAAATCCAGAGCCAGCAGCAGAGACAGGAATGAACATTCCCATCTGCAGGGAGAAACCAGCTTGGCTTCCCCCAGTGACACTGTGAGCTGAGGGGGATGGTGGAAGTGGGAAAGCACATGGAGTTTTTATGCTCCTAAAACTCTTATGGAAACAGCAATAAACCTGATTGAGGGGATAATGTAGCTCCTTTTTTGTTTTCCTTCTCCCTGGGACAAGCAAATTGAAAACAGGCAAACAATTCTGATGTTTTTTTCAAAACAGGGGTCTGAATTTATAATTAAATTTGACACAGGAACATATCTGACCCCCAGAAATGGCTGTGGGAAGTGAAGGTTTATTACCAAGCTCTTTATTGAGCTGCAATAAGAATTAATGGGATTTATACACCTCTCCAGAGCCACAAGCACCCTATCAGCATTCCTGGTTTCCCTCAGAGCAGTGGCACAGCTGTTCCTGGTGCATTTATCTCCCTGAGGTTTGCACCCCCTAGCCTGCTGAGAAGGGCTGTCCCAGTGCATTTTCCTGGAGGAAAAGGGAAATACAAATCCCTGGCCATTTGAGACTCAGGCTCCAGAGAAAGGGAATAAAACACCTTCCTCAGCACAGGGACCTTCAGGAGTTTCTCCTGTGTCAGGGCTGGATGAAGACACTTTCCTTTGTCTCCTCTGGCAGAGCCCTCACAATAATCCAGGCACTGCAGGGACACAGGTTAGAAAATGATAGTTTACCTCATTCCAGGAGTGAAGAAACAAAAAGCCACGATTTTCTGTAAATCATCTGCCCAAGGGCCAGTCCAGGAAAACACAATGAATCCAAAAACTCGGTATCTACAGCAAAGAGACTTTATAACTGTCATTTGGCCTCACTTTTGTGGGATTACAAAAGCCTTGTGCAAGGGAGTCAGGCAGCAAATAAATGATTAAATACCTCTGAAGTGTGTTTTGATTGAATTCCAAAGGGAATCCATGTGATCCCCCCTCTCCTCACTGGCCAGTGATTGATTGCAGGAGCCACTGCCAGGGCTGTGATTCTTCTCTCTGACAGTGCTCCTTTAAGGGAGCCACTGGAGCAGAAACCTCGACAGAAGCAGGGTGAGATCATCAGGTTTGTATCTCTGCTGCTCTATCATCACTCTTCCCTTTATTCATGCTCTTACAGATTTTCTCAAAGGACCAAAAGCAAAAAATAATAATGAGAGTTATTCCTTTCTGTGTAAACCTCCCTAGGAAATTATTTTGTGCTTGTATCTTCATATTGGGTAATTACAGCTTAGAGATGAACTATCAGACAGTTGGGTTTAGATTTAATAAAAGGGTTTTAAAATTGCTGTAAAGAGAAGAGAGGGAAAAAAACTCCACAGAAGGCTCTTATCAGATTTCGTGGGGGGAATGATTGTTAAAGCAGCAGCACTGAGAGGGGGCTCAGGAACATGTTTCAGTCTCATCAGAATGACATAACCAGAACAGGGCCCAGCCTTCCTTCCAGCCCACATTACTGGGACCAGTTCACTCCTGGTCCCTCCAGCTTTGAACCCCAACCTGCAGGGACTTGAGCAAGGGCAGCAGGAAGAGCCCGGAGGAGCAGCAGACGGGCACAAGACTCAAGGAGACACTCACAACAACCTGAAGCACACATAACATATGGCACAAGGAGAGGACAGAAAAGCTTCAGAAAAGTAATTAAATCTAAGCATTAAAAATTATTTCTTAAACTGCAGTGGCCTCACGAGCCATAGTCTGGATCCATCGTGGTAGGTACCACACACATGGGAAAGGTTATCCAAAAGGACTCAACTGGCCCTTCCCAAATTCTAAGGCAAAATTCCATGCTGTAAAACAGCACCAAACACAGAGGTATTTTCAAAACTAACAATCACAAAGCCTCTGTTGTGACATTTTGCTGTTGAGGCAGCTGCACCACAGAAGGACTTGATAAAGTGCATCTTAGAATCCCAGAATGGTTTGGGTTGGAAGGGACATTAAATCTCATCTCGTTCCACCCCCTGCCATGGGCTGGGACACCTTCCACCAGCCCAGGTTGCTCAAAGTCCCATCCAACCTGGCCTTGGACACTTCCAGGGATGGGGCAGCCACAGCTTCTCTGGGCAACCTGTGCCAGGGCCTGCTCACCCTCCCAGGGAACAACTCCTTCCCAGGGTCTAACCATGCCAGGTCAGCCTGAAGTCACTGAAGCATCTTTGGAACAAAAATAACAGCAAAAGAATGAGGCACAAACTCAAACAGCTTCTACAGAACAGCTCAGCACTGCCAGGGAGTTGTAGTTTCCAAATTAAGGTATGAAAATTGATGGAAAGCATTTTTCAGCTCTAATATCAATCCTTTTATCAAGATTTAAAACTAACAGACTGCCTTGGTGTGAAAGGAGCATCCCACAAATCCCTAACACAGTCAAATTTAACAAGAAATCCTCTTCCTTCCTCTGACTCTTTTGCTGGGACTGTGGCACCATGAATACGTCAGAGGTCTGGAAGAAAAGGAGCACAGGACCACTGCTCTTCCTACGCCCAGCTCCATCCTTGGAGCTGGAAAATGGAGCCATAATGTATTCCAAACTCCGTGATAACGAAACCCCACCCCAAACCCACCGCCGGGAGGCTCCGGGAGCCGCATTTCACTGCCCGTGTGCGAGGGAAGGAATGCCTGTGTGAGAACACGGGTATTTGTGTGCACAGGCAGCTTGAAAATGGCAATAAACAACACGAACAACAACAACAACAAAAGGAGCAGCTCCCGCTGGAGCCTTTGGCTGCTTCATCCCTTTTCCTGTGTTTTCCCGTTTGCAAATTGCTGCTGGAACACCTTTAAATGAAGCCCTTCAAGCCGGGGGGCTGCCTGTCCTTTCCAGCGGGCCGGGGTTAATAAATCCTCTCGCACACAGCCCGGGCTGTAACTCATGCCTGAGCCGCCTCCCATGGATTAACAGCTCTCCAGGACGCAGGGAAAGCTGGAAGGAGCCTGGAAAACAGCAGCTGGAACAAAAAAACCCCACCATTTCTGACTCTCCACCTCCCCCTGCAGGAAAATTAGCCAAGGAGAGATGGAAAATTGTATGTTCAAGCTGATTTATACACCAGGGCAAAGGAAAAAAAAGGGCATTTTCTCTTGTTACTTAACAAAGTATAAATCTCATAGAGTTCCTTGCTCAGATTTCTGTGGGTTTTCTGATTTAAGACATTTAAAGTTCTGAGTTACTCCAAACAAAAATGGTTTTTGTTACAAGATGAATACACTGATTATTCACATAATTTGCCTTATTAACAGAATTCAGTTATTCAATGATTTGTCCCCTCTGTGTGCTGCTCGAGTCCAACCTTAAGGAGAAGGGCGATGGTCTGTAAATAACCACACACTTGTGAACCCCTTGGGCCTCCCAGTGCCACAGTGAAGCTCCCAGTGGCACAACCAGTTTGGTTACTGGGACATCTCAGTTAGCAGCACGAGGCTGGTGAGACCCCACTCTGCAGCCCTGAATCCAGCTGGGAGGGGGTGAGACCTGCACACATTTCCACAAGTACATTGTCCTCATCATTACCCCACAAAAAGTCTGATTCAGGATGATATTGCTCGATTCAAGTCTCAAATTTGATTCAAACACTGGGGTGAAATTTAATAACAAGCCTTTAAAAGGGAATTTGAAAAGGGAAGGTCGTCTTTGCTCAAAAACTGAAAACTGAAAGCCTGTTTGCTCAGGACAGATTCTGCCCCTGCGTGCTGACTGCTGAGCAGAGACATGCTCTGAGCAGAAGAGAAACAAAAAATAGGTAAACCCCACAAATCTAGGCTGTTGTACATGGGGTTCTCAAGTCCCTGAGGATGCAGACACTGCCCTTGGAGATACTCAAGGGCCCAACCCCTGGCATGGCATCCCAACTCCTCTCCACCTGAAGTCCTTTTTCTGTGCCTGATGCCTTGTGCTCTTGCTGGCAGGGTGGAGTCTGAGCTCCCTCCTGGTGCCTGTCTGCCGATGCTGTTCCCAAATTTGGGAGGCAGAGCACACCCCGGCACAGGGCTTGGCAATGAAACCCCTCACAAACAGCAGAGGTGGCCCCAGATACTCCTCACTGCCTCCTCCCACAGCAGTGCCGGCAGGGGAGATGCTACCCCTGCAAAGTGGCTGCAGGCACTCCCAAAATAACCAGCTTCTCTTTAATTCCAGCACCAGGAGCACGGTGGGTTGGGAATTTCCAGCCTAATCCTTCCTCTAGCTTGGATTCCTGTGCTTACTCTTCCTCTGTCTACAGCATGAGGTGCTTTACATAGAAATTGAAACTAAAAGCAATAGGAAGAATTTGTAACTAAAGCTTTTCCTCTTGAAAAGCCAAATAAAATTCTGAGAGGGAGAAGACCACAATCCAGCCACAAGAGTCTTTGACGCTTCCCACTCCATGGGGAATAACCCCTGGAACCTGTCCTCAGTTCATCCACTGCCAAGGAATATTATGTTGGAGGAACATTATAAGAATGTCTACACACAAAAAATACACCAGCTGGTCCTGCAAACATTTCAGCACTTCCTACTGCAAGATCCTATTTTAGGAGCTCTCCCAGCCCTGTTGCCTGAGAATAGAGTTTTCCAGGTGGGATGTCTGTCCCGGGATGAAGGTTGACCTGGGCACCTTTGCTCTACCCTATGGCAGGAATGCCTTAACCATACAGGCTTTAATTACACAATCCCAGGAGCACACCAGGATTTCCACCAGCTCCTTCTACAGCTGACAGGGATAAAAACAAATCACAGGCAGGCAGGGAATGAAATTGTTGAGAAATATGAATAAACAGTGACTAAATGCCAGGACTTCTGCAGCTGGAAACACCAGTAGGAAAGGGGACAGGCCCTGGAAGGAGTGAATGGAGATCTTTTATTTAAACAGCCTTCAGTGAGCTGCTCCTTGTGCAGCAAGTGCCATCGTTCCTGTGCCATGGATTCTGTTGGAGGGCTGGGCTAAATCCAACAGGTGATCAGGTCACTGGAGACTCAGGGGCCCAAACTGCACAGACAAGACAAAGTCTGGCTCTCGAGTGAGATGCATCTCCTTTTAGCAGCTGAAAACTAAGGCACGACTGACTTGCCTTGGGCTGTGTCTTAGGGAAAGGAGAGGAACAGGAATCCTTGGGGAGGGATTCATCCCAAGACATGTGGCTGGGAGAGGGCAGAGAATGGCAGTAGACGGGCTCTGCATGACTAAACACAGAGCACAGGTGATGTGCTGAGACTTGTTCTGCATCGGAGAGATCCCAGTGCAGACAGACAAATCCCACCCTTCCTAAACCTGTCGCTTACCAATTTTATAGAATGATTTTTAAATTCACACCAGGAGATGCCATTTTATCTGTAGGCAGCACACCAACAAACTGGAGCCGTAGGCTTTAAAGTGAAAGAAACTTGCCTGGCACCGAGGACTTTCAAAACAACTTCAAAAAATGAATTTATTCCATTTAAAAGTTGGCACTGAAGTGTTCCCTGCTGTGCTGCCTGCACAGAATTCCCTGCTTCTGGCAGCACAGATACTAATGTACACACACAAGAGGGCAGAGCTGTGCTGGCACATTCCAACTTAAATATGACCAGCTCTTTGTGCTGCAGGGATTACTGGGCTGTTATTTTGGGGAGAAGAGGATGAAGTGAAGGATATTATACAATTTAATGCTAATCCATTTTTTTAATCTCACTATTCCAAACTAACAGCTGCATCAGATCCTGAGCAACACACACACACAGAGCTACTCCCCACGTACCCTGAGAGATGGGAACACCCAGGTCTCTTACATAAAACAATGACGTAATTACAAACTAATCTATCTTCGTTAGAAACCATTTTCTTCCCACAAGGTTGGAGGTTCAAATGGACTGAAAGACCTTGGCTTGCACGTGGCCAAATGGAAAGGAATGGGTCTGGACTGATAAGGGGCTGCACTGGCTCCCCCAGCCACGACATTCCCACTAAGGCCTTTCTTTTTGACACACTCAGAAGTATTAATTAATTTAACTTAGGGGGGTTGTTTTTATCTGGATTTCTCAGGCAGCTTCACTCTCACAAGTTCAAAGGCAGCTTTGAAGGCAGCTCAAAGAAAGGATTTATATTGATTTAAGACAATGTATCTGGAAGTCAGAGATGATCAGCTGTGCAAGTGCACAGAACCGACTCCTCAGGGTTGAGAGCTCCTGCTCTTCAGGGTGCTCCAGCTCAGAAACACTGCCACAATCCCTGAAAACATCTGCAGGAGCAGGAGGATCCCCACTGGCTCACCTGGGGGAGCAGGAGCCGCCTGAAGAGAGACAGGACTGCTCATCCAAAGCCACTTGTCAACCTCTGCATCATCTGAATGTTATTTATTATCTAAGAGCCACGTTTTGAGACTGTTTATTGTCATGGGCACATCCTGACCAGAGTCAGTGCCCAACAAAGGGACCTTTGCTGCCCAGAAAACAGGTCCTGGTTTGCATTAGAACCCCCTGACTTCCCTTGGCTTCAAGGATGAGCCCACACCCCTCCTTACTCAAACAGGCCAAGCAATGCATTGCAAAATATCCATTTATATGGTATTTGTCACTTAATGTCCCCAAATGTTCTGGTAACCAAAAGCCTGCAGCATCCAAAACCTGTCACTGGACATTAGGCCAAGCCAGTGGTTGACAAATGGAAAGAAACAAAAGCCAAAGTGTTTTGCCAAAGGTCACAGTTAATTCCTTGCTTCAAACCCTAGAAAAAAACATACCTACAAAGCATCCAAAAAATATCCCAATGCCCAGGCCTGGCAGAACACTTAATCCCTGCTAACACTTTTATAGGATTTTCACTCTGAAGATTATCTACCTGACCCTTCTTGGGTAAATGTGGAGGTGGTGGGTGACAATTCAGAATTCTTCTTCACAGCTTAATGGATTTCCAGCCCAAGTTCTTCCCAGTGATTCCAGTGAATCCCATTTTGCTTCAGTGTATTTATTACAGTACGTACATATTTAGGATTCTACCTTGTCATTAAAACACCATCACTGCAGCTCACAAAATCTGAGGTCTCCCAGTCATGTAGAAATGCAAATGAATTTAAAATTGTCCCATTAACCTCTGAACTGTTATTAGACAAACATGAGCTCAGAACTTACTTTCTCAATATGTTTTTCAGTGATTAAGGGAAATAAATTCAAGTGATGTTCCATAAAAGTCAACAATACAAGCCAGTCTAAGTGGTCCTCTGCTTCTATAAAATTACTTGATTTGCCTGTGTGGGAAAAGGAGAGATGGGAGGCAGCCTATCTCATTTCCAAACCAGTAAAGCATTTAGGAAAATATCTGATTAATTCCAAATGCAGGAGGGAGATTAAAGCCCATCCCAGCAGGCTGACATTAACTCCAGACTGCTCCAAGGAACAGAGCTCCCTTTATTCCCCTCAGCTGCCTGGGGACAAAATACCAACACCAGGCAGAGCTCTGGATCTTGAGGGAGCCACAGAGGGAAGTGATTGTGGGAGCAGAACTCCCCAAGGGAGGGGGGAAAGGACAAACTGAGGAATGGGCTTTGCTGCTCCTGTGTCACCCTCTGAGCAGTGACTGCCACCACAGGGCACTCCGAGGGGGTGTCACCAGCCCCTTCATTCAGTGCTGGGTGGACAGATTGCACAGCCAGCTGCTGTGTGCAGCACCTGCACCACCACCAGCTGCTCCAGAACCTTCAGGCCTCCTTCAACACTTATCCTCTTCCCTTTGGGCTGACCTGCCTGCAAGCCAGGCTCTCCTCAAACCCAACCTCTTGGCCCAGCAGCCACATGACAGTTCAGCCACTTCAAGAGCAAATTCTGCCTCCCAACTCGAAGTTATTAAAAGTTACAAAAATCTGTTGTTAAATACTGCTTCCAGGTTTCCCTTTTTTCCTGGTTCACAGGGAGGATCATAGGAGGAAGCCAAAGAAAAGTAAGAGGATGCTGCTCCACTCAGGTTCAACAATTCTCACCTGCACTGCTGAAAATGTGGTCTCCTGGTTGAAGCAGCAAAACCCACGTGTGTATTTTGCCATTCCAGCGATTTCTGGCAAATCTGAGATCCCTTTCTCAGAAACACACATTTAACACCTCTCTCCTTCCCAGTACAAACACAGAGAAGCTGTTCCAGGCTGAATGCAGCACCCTGATGGTTAAAACCGGGCTTCAGTGGGGACCTGGTCACACTCTGCTACCTCTGTGCACCACCACGACCTGAGCCATCACCCCATCTGGGCACAGATTTCACCCACACCAAACTGCCCACAGGCAACCAGGTGGTCTCTGCATTTCACAGCCCTGTCTGCATTGATGTGGGGCTCAGAAGACACTGGTAATGAAGCTTTATCCCGTTTGAAAACACAATGCAAATACAAAAGGGAAAACTGCTGCAACAAAAAGTGGCCAGTCAGTGTTTAAAGATGTCAGTTGAAAGCAAGTTTAGCAGCACTCCTCTGTTCAAACAGCACTGATGCAGCCTGGCTCCCTAAAGTTCACCACAATTCTCCTCAGCCAAACTACAATAGAATGAGGTATTTAATTAAGATGTTCTAGGAAAATCCTACTTAAAAATCCCCACTGTCATGGGAAAAAAGATGACATTCTTTCCTGCCAAAGTCCACAAAAACATACAACATCCCCTGGCTCTGGCTCCTCCTCCTCTTCCTTGCCCCCACCCTCTCACCCACACACACAGGACACTGTTACATCACTCCCAGTCCAAATCTTTTTGCTGCCCTCATTTCCCAGAGATTAACCATCAGGCAGCTCAAATCAGCTTTCCCAGCTGCCCTAAAGTCAGATATTAAAAGGCAAAGCCCAAAGGCTTCCAAGGCAGTTCAGCTGGAGCGACCTGACGTGTGCCAGGCACTGGGGATGCCTCAGTTTACCTGAAGGGACAGAAAAGAGAATTACAAAAGTCCCAGGCTTTTTTAATCCCTCCCAGTTTCCCTGGAGCCAGGGGTTGTGCCAGTATAAAAGGGGGATCCAGAGCCACAAACAGGTGGGACTTGCACGACAAGGCAGAACGAGGGGGGCTTATGGAGGGCGAGACCAGAACCAGCACCTTTACAGCACAGGATGGGACTGAACCATCTCCCTGAGGAGCCAAACAGTGGAAGTCACAATAATTGCTTCAAAGTGACCAATTTAGAGCAATTTTAGAGCAATCCTTGGCCTAAAGGAGTTGACAGCCAAGACAAAATAAATCTGGGGGTTATTTTCACTTGCATACAGGCCTGAAGCAGCACTGGGCAATGTACCAAAGAGGCCTGGGCCTGTGCTGAGACCTCAAGCCCCATCTCCAGGCCAGCCATGCTCTGCCCAAGGGCTGGAATTCTGCTGCCAGGAATTCAGGGAGCCTGAGCTCCCCAAAACAAAAGCAAAGTGGCTTTTCCATCTTCCCAGGGCCTACGTGCAAGATGAAGAACTCCATCAAGGCAGTGCCCTGTTGCCAAACAAGCTCCTCTTTGATGCCAGCATTATCCCACAACAGTCTCCAAGCCAAGAAGAGGAATATTTCTTCCCACAGTGTGCTCTGACAGGGACACCAGGGCAGGAAATGGCCAAAGGACTGAGCTCCATGACTGATCTTCCCTGAATGGGAGGGAAGGAAGGGAAAAGGAAGCTTCTGGCTGGCACTGGGAGCATGTACTCATAATTACACTGTGAACTGATGGGGCCTCTGGACACCTGAGAAAGGAAAATCAATTAAAAGGCAGCCCAAAGCTCAGCTCAGGCAGGCACAGCAGCTCTGCAGTGCCCAGGGGTGTGCAGGGAAGGGGAGCACAGCTCAGAGCCATGGGGAAGGAAACACTCAGCACGTCACAAGAAGGAGGGAAGGGGGAAAGGAGAGGCTCCAACACCACACTGTGCTGCAGGAGTCACCAGATCCCTGACAAAACAGCAGGATTTGGTCAAACCTTTTGAACTGAGAGCTGAAATTGTTCCTGTTCCAGTTCAGATTCAACCACAAGTCCAAACTGAGTGAATTAGCTTGTCTTGAACATGAAAAAAACCAGCAACAACCAAAAGCAAACAAACAGTAACTAAACCCAGCCACAACCTGCCTGATTTGATCTCACTTTCACTTCAAAACTTGGAAAATGAGATATAAAAACCCAATAGGACACAATATCAACTTCCCAAGACCATTTCCACAGTAAGACATTGTTCTGAAGAACCCAAACTGAACAAACCCTTGTTATTATTTGAGAAGATAAATGAGTATCAAACTCATTAGCAGCCCAGCAAGTTTGTACACAGTAAAATAGGGCCTCACAGATTATAAGCAAACATCACACAGGCTGTGGGTGCAGTAAGTCAGCCAGAACAGCACTGAGCTCACAGAGATCTTATTAAAACACTGGTATTCAGCAAACTACAGTCTAGACAGTCTCCTCTTTGCCCAGAGGACATTTGTTTCCTCCTAGACAGCTGCACACACTGTAGAAGGAATCTGAAAACCAACCTGCCCAAGGAACACAATGATATCTTCAAACAAACCTTTCTTAGGCCGCGCCTTCAGAGGTTCTGCAGCCGCCGGCAGCGAAGAAACCTGACAAGACAGAGAACAGGAGCAGTAAATACACCAGGAGAGATTCCTTGGAGCTCTGCTCCAGGACATAACCAGAAAGGACAAGTGGCAAATCTCAAAAGAGCGCATAAAAATAGCAGCATTGCTGCTGGATGAGCTCTGCCCTGCCAGGCAAGGCTGGGGGTTCAGTTCCATGGGGAGATTAAATCAACCTCCTCATGGAGCAGCTCATCCCCCTTCCCTGCTGTCCACCAGCACCCTGGAAAGGCAGCACAGCCTTGCAGAACAACAACACCCAAACTCGGGATGATAATTAGAGGTCGCACAGAAAATAAGTCAAAAGCTTTTATTATAAAATGCTTATGAAGTCAGTTAGAGCAAAGGTGTTCCCAGGGAAGCACCAGAGCCCACAGGGTGTGAGGGCAGCAAACCTCAATCTGCAAATACTGCCCAGGCCATGCAGTTTATTCCATTTTCTCACCTTTCATCCAGAATCAAGCCTTCCCAGAAGAGAAACAGAATTATACAGGAAGCATTTCTACTTTTTACTTCAATTTTGGGGGAAGAAAGTTCCTCACCTCTGTTCCCTGGAGACAACCCAGGACCTGATACACCTGTGTTGCCTCCCCTCTCCTTTCATCAACAATCTTTTACAGCACAGATTCAGTCAATCCTTGTTCCTTGCAATGTTTTGGGAACATTTTCTAATTCCATCTTTGTCTTACTGGAGATGGGGAGGATCAAAGGTGCTGAGACATGAAAAATAACCTAAGAAAGGCTCTTTTTTATTTTTTCTTTTAAATGTTTACTTTTTCTGTTTCGTAATAGTTTCTAAAACATTATTCACTTTTCTGATTCCTATTGTGAAAACCTGAGTTGATTTTTTCAAACAACCCCCCAGACCCAAGCACTCATTCCTCAGCAGCAAAAAACCAGCACAAACTCCTCATTTTTTTTATATGTTTACAATTTTTTATTTAATCTGCACACATCAATCCCATCCCAAGTTCTCTCACTGAGCACTGTTAAGACTTCCCCACATTATCCTGCATTTCCACCTCACCTGGAGTCAGCCTTTGCTCCAGTCATTTCTGGATGCCCTGAACAACCCAGGCCTGGGGGAATTCACAGCAACCACGAAAATATCATGGAATGCTTTGGGTTGGGAGGGACCTTCAAGCCCATCCAGTCCCACCCCATGCCATGGGCAGGGACACCTTCCACTAGCCCAGGTTGCTCCAAGCTCTGTCCAGTGTGGACTTGGACACTCCCAGGGATGGGGCAGCCACAGCTTCTCTGGACACCCTGCGCCAGGGCCTGCCCACCCTCACAGACAACAATTCCTTCCTATATCACATCCAACCCTGCCCTCTGGCAGTGGGAAGCCATTCCCTGTGTCCTGTCCCTCCATCCCTTGTCACCAGTCCCTCTCCAGCTCTCCTGGAGACCCTTTAGGCTCTGGAAGGGCTCTCCGGTCCCCCCTGCGCCTCCTTCTCTGCAGGCCGAGCCCCCTCAGCTCCCTCAGCCGCTCCAGCCCCTTCCCCAGCTACACTGCCCTTCTCTGGACACGCTCCAGCACCACAAAATCCACTGTTAATATGAATTACATCAACAAAGGCTGAACTTCCCTCACGCTTTTCACAGCAAGCCTGCAAAGATTAAAAAGGCTCTTAAAAGCGCCTTCCCCCCCC
>VXAU01005656.1:553600-605133 GCA_013399695.1 Formicarius rufipectus
CCACCCCCTCCGCTCACCTCCCTCCACCACCACCCGCTTCCCTCCACTTCCCCTCACCTCCCCTCGCCCCGTTCCCTCCCGTTGTCCCCGTTTTCCCTAGTTTTCCCCAGTTTCCTCCAGTTTTTCCCCGTTCCCGGCGCTCTCTCCCCTCACCGAGCCGTCCTGCGGCTCCGCCATGGCGGGCCGGGGTTGCCATGGAGACCGCCGCCACTTCCGGGTGCGGGGCGGGCGGAGCGGGGGCCTTCCCTCCCGTGGCATCCCATCCCGGCCCCTCCGGACGGGCAAAACACCCGAAAAAACACAGAAATAACAACACGTCCCCTTAGCGGGAGGTTTTCCTGGGGCCCCGCGGGGCTCCTCGTGAAGATCGGCGAACTGGGAAGCGCCGGAGCCCCTCGGGGCAGCGGCGCTGTGCGGGAGGGCCCATGTTTGTTGCGGGGTCTGTGGGGAGGGCCCGCAGCGCGGCACAGCCACAGCTGCTCCCACCGACAGAGCGCTCATTGCCATCCTGCGAGGGTTTGCCATCCCTCTGGAACTGCCGTGTTCCTAAGGTTTGCCATCCCTCGGGAATTGCCGTGCTCCCAAGGTTTGCCAGGGCCCGAGGACGCCATAGCCCGGGTTCTCCCACCATCACTGTCACCGTGGAGGTTTTCCAGCAGCCCGAGTTTCCTCCGGGTCTGTTCCTGCTGGGACCTCGCACAGCCCGCCCTGCTCCGGCTTCCCAGCGGTCCAACACACAATTCCCGGGGGGAAGCCCGTGCCATCCCACCCCTCCAGCAGCGGGAAAAGCACAGGGGAAGTGGCTGCGGCCCCTCCGCTGATGTGTAGGGTGAATGAAGGGACGAGCAGATCCGAAGGGATAAAACCACATCCCTGGCACGTCGTGGGCACCGGGGAGAGAGCTGAGGTGCCTCTGCTGTGTTCCATGCTGGAGCCCTGCCTGGGATCGGCCTGTCTGCTTCGGCCCCTCCACACCTGTAATCCCCCTGAAGGCTGCGGAGGCTGCGAGGACACGTGCCTGGCGAAAAATACCACAGGAGGAAGTCCTATACAGGAGTAAATTTAATAAAACCACCACCAATTGTTTACTTTAACATAGCTCTTGTTACAGAAATCATAAAAATGGACTCAGTAGCTAAACTCATTAGTTATTTCCCCTTTTAATTGAAAAATACTCCGCTGATTTCAGCTGCTGCTGCACTAGATGGAGTGCTAAATAGTTGCCAGGACAGGACGCCCAGTGATTGAGCCCAAAACAAAACACAAAGACAATTCCATCAGCTTTCCTTTTCCATGTTACGACTCGTTATAATGTAAGTGAAAATTAAAACAGCGAGGAAGGGTCCATTTGACAGATGAAAGGGGGAGGGAGAGGAGATCCACAGCCGCGATCTCGCCTGAAGTCTTTAGAGAAGCTGTGCCAAACACCCCTCCTTGTCCTGCCCCAGGATCCAGAACAGACCTCTCAACACACACACCCCCTCTCCTCCGGGATCAGAGCACGTGTCCTGCGTGCACGGGGGGGAACACGGAGCAGGCTCTGGGCAGCAAAATGTCCAGGGCCCGAAATAAACCCAGAAAAAGGCAAAGCATCCTGCCCCAGAGCTTCAGGAGCTGCGAGGGGCCGCGGCCGGCGCCAGCACGAGGGACACACACAGGCCCGGGGGAGGCCCTGACACAGAGGAACGGCAGGAAGAGGAGAAACCCGACTGCTCTGCTAAGAGCCTTCCCAAAAAAATATGTATTGATATATTCACTACACCAGCACACGCTTCCCCCACCCCAGCCCAGGGAAAAAAAACAAAACAAAACCAAAACCAAACAAAAGAATCAAACTGAAAGAAAATGCACAGCAAATAGACATAATCTTGAAGATTTTTAAAGAATAAATATTTTTTTGTAATTAAACATTATGCAAACACGTGCCACGCTTGCTCTTTGTCCATGCATATGCGCTATATACAACTTTGAAAAATACTGTGTTGTCCTCTTTTTGTTTTAAAAGTCATATACAAAGGTTGTTTGTTTTTTTTTTCCTCGCTGTGTACCCCCCTCCTCCCCTCCCCAAAAATCCACTTTACGCCGAGCCAATCACATTCATCCGTGTACTTGGGTGGCAGAGAGGAGGAGGGGGGCAGGAGAGCCACCCCCCCCTTACCAAAGTCCATCAAAATGGCTGGTTTGGACATGAAAAGCAGTGTCAAGAAACTGGTTTAAGTTTCATCTGTACTACACACAGGAAAAGAAAGAGAGAAAAGAAAAAGGAGTCGGCTTGGAGGATGAAGCTACGTTACAAGTTAAAGTTGGAGGGTTTTTAGTGCGTCTGTCACACTCTTGGCCGCCTAGAATACTGTTGTACAATGGTTTATCTACCTTTTTTTGTTTGGTTTTTTTTATTACAATATAATTTACTTAATTTTTCTGTTAACAAAACAGAATCCCGGTACTACAGACCAGCGGTGTAAGAGGCGGAGCAGCGCCCTGGGTGGGTTTTATTGGAATTGCATGAGCACTCTAAAGATGGGAAGGGGTTTCAGAGTTCATTCCTGCGGGGCCGGGCTCAGTCCTCGATGTACTCCCACAGGTCCTTCTCGTAGCCTTCATGCACGTGCTGCAACAAGACCCTCCGCCGGCTCTCGCAGTATCTGCAGGGGACAGGGACGGGGTGGGAGAGGCGGGTTAGGAATCCTGGAGCATCCCTGTCACCCACCAAGCCACACCCACAGCACGCCTCGCCTCCCCCACGGGAGGGATTCTATGCTTGAAGCCCATTCACAGCCCTCATTAAGGCTCTGGTTACTCCAGATCCCTCGCTGGAAAACCAGTGTGTAAACTGGGAGTTTTCCAGGCAAAAGTATCCCTGCAGATGGGAAAGCTCCAGGAGTAATTGGAAAAGGAGGAAGCAGCGGTTTGTGGTGACACCTGGAATGGGACAAGATCTCCTCGCCTGCTCTGAGCCCCATCAGGACAACAAAAATGTGAGAGTGAGCTTGGAAAAAACTAGTTGGAGTGGTTCAAGACCAGGCTGGCTTTGGAGCAGCTTGGTCTAGTGGAAGGTGTCCAGTCCATGGCACAGGGGTGCAAGTGGACGGTCCTCAAGGTCCTTTCCATCCCAAACCATTCCATGATGAAAACCTTGGGAGTGCTGACAGAATTTTATTTCCCAGTGGAGACAGAAGCATTCCAAAGGGTTACTGGTCTGGCTGGAAAGCAGGATTCACCTCACATCCCTACATCTGGCTCTCAGAGGGACACTACACCCTCGGGGTCTTCCCACCTACACCCACTGAAACAGCTGACATAAAACTGATCCCAGAGTCTGGTCCAGTCCTACCAGGATCACTGAACTTGAGGAAAAGGGGTATCACAGAACACAGCAAAGGATGTCATGGTCATTTTGGGTGCATTAGCCAACTAAAAAGATAAAAAGCAGAGAAACATTTAAAGAATTCGGGTTCCAAGAGCAAATACTAAATGAGCAGCAGGTGTCTCTGCATTCAACCCCTTCTGGTGGTGATGCCCAAGTCTGCAGCACCTTTAGGGACACAGGGACATGATGAGTCTCGGTGAGAGCTTCCAAGGCCCCAGCTGCAGCTGAGGGGCTGGCCTGGCAGCACTCAGGCTCTAAGGGGAGAAACTGGAACCCAGGAGCCAACTGCCCAGTTCCCAGCTCCTGCTGGGAATCGTGTGGTTCAGTTCCCAGGCAGCTACAGGGGTCAGGGTGGCACCCGAGGGGCCCTGGCTGCTGGGCATCCAGATTGCTTGGCAGTGGTCACACATCCCTCAGGAGGCATCTCCCAGCAGGCAGTTATCCCTGATGGCAGCACAGGCCAACATCTGGCAGGAATTCCTCACCTACTGCTCCAGATGTGATCAGACTGACAGATTTATCCCAATAAATCAGTCCTGGCTCTCCCCACTGCTGTGAGCTGTTGCAACAGAAACCCTTGTACACAAAGTCCCATTGATTTTCGGGAGCATGTGATGGCAAACACACAGAGTTTCTGCCTTCCCAACTTCAGTAATTTTCCTGCTGGGGGTGGAGGTAAGGGTGCTAATCCCGTGTTCTAGAAATGTCTTTGCAAGCAGAGAGATCCAAACAGCTGAAACCAAACCAGCCCTGAGGGCAGCTCCTGCAGCTTTCCCAGAGCTCTTCAAACCCACCTTGATGACATCCTGCTCCCAGTTTTGCATCAAAGAGTACCGTGCAGGACATGATTAAGACATGACTGAACTAGTTAATGAGGGACCTGCACAGGCTTGCCAGATACATACTTTCTTCCCAGAAATGTGAAGGCAAGTTTGGGATGCTGTTTCCAGGCTATATTAGGCTTTAATTTTATCCCTAGAAGAGCATCCACATTAAGAGGAGTGAAGTGAACAAGCAGCTTGATCTGAAATACCAACTTAATGGTGGCCTTAAAGCGTAAGTTATGTCTCCAAAGAGAAGGTAAGTCTTTGGCAGCACAGCTGGGGCTGGATGACTTGGGCAGGATGGGCCACAGGCCCACCAAAGCTTAACAGCTCCTTCCACTCCTCACAGTCCATTAGTCACTACAGCTCACCCTACTTTGGATTTTTTCTTCCCCCTAAGCCAGGCATAACAAATTCAGTGACTTTGGCAAAATGCCTCAGAAACACAAGCCATAATCCTGTGACTCATCCGCATTTTCGGCTTTGTACTTTTCCACTGTGCAGAAGTGATTCCCCTGGGACTGCACATAGCCCTGGCATCTGTGTCACCTGGCCCCCAGTCCCCTGGAACCCTCCTCAGCTGGACAGGCTGCTTCCTCCCTCTTCCTCAGGGACAGCTGTCCTACACCATTTTGCACAAATGGACCCTGCAGATGATTAAGAGAGCCGATTGCTCCCTGCTGGCAACTCGTGCCAGGCCAAAGCTGGCAGCTTGGAACAACAAAGTCACTCCTTGTTCTTTGGCCCTCGTTGTGCTGATCCCACCCTGGTCCTGGCCATTCCCACACACTCCTTCTGTGTGAGAACAGCAGTGCACGAACAGCCATTGCTTCTGGTCACAGGATGTTTTCCATTCAGAAGTTGGATCTTCCAGCTCCTGCTCCACAGAGCAGATGGAAGACAGATCTGGGAGCCTCTCCCCCAGGCTGTCACCTCCCCCGAGAGCCAGTCCCAGCAGGGGCACAAAACCACGCTGCCAGCCTGTGTGCCAGGGCTTCTCCATGAGGATTCAGGGTTGGGCATGGGCCCCCCACTGCTGCTGCTCCCAGATGCCCAGGGACTGGCTGCTGATCCCAAGGGATGGCACAAAGCCAACAGCAAACAGCTATCCAGGGACATGGCTCTGGAGAAAGCTGCACCTTGGCAAGCGCCCAGGCCACAACCTGTCTGAGGGGATGGCAACACTCAGGCAGCTTTGAAAGAGAGGAGGATCCCAACACAAACCTGTACTTATCCTGTACTTTCTGCTTTATGTCTTGCAGCGAATCTTGGGATATATCTCGCTCCAGGTACCCAGAAAGCACCTCTGTAGCATTCTCTAAGTCTGCTTGGTTATTCTGCAAAGACAAAAGCAAAACAGTATTTGAAAGGGGCTGTATATGTGTGTGTGTGTATATATATATAAAAACACAGTATTTTTTCTTCAGCACAGCTGAAATCAGTACCAAAATAAGCAGTGGGATTAGATATCGCAGAATCACAGACTGGTTTGGGCTGGAAGGAAACTTCAAGCTCATCATGTTCCACCCCCACATCTTCCACTATCCCAGGTTACTCCAAGCCCCTCTGACCTGGCCTTGGACACTTTGAGGGCTGGGGCAGCCACAGCTTTGTGATTCTGTGATTCCTCCAGCAGACAATCCTACAGAATGGCCAGATGGGCCTCTAACTTCTGCACAACAGAATATGAAGACAGACTTGATTTGGTAAAAGTGGAGCCAAGAGGTCTCCAAGCATTGAGTCTCTATTTCCTCAGCTTTGCAATCTGAATCCCTGACCACCACATTTCCTCCTACCTCAAAGATAATGGACTGATTATTCTTTTTGAGGTAGAAGGCAAAGACGTAAGTGTACATGAGTGTGGCACGACACTGGCAGAGGACGTCGACTGCTTTCTTCAGGAACTGCACCTCGATCCATGACATGTTGTGCTGCTGCATCTCCTCCATCTTCTGCTTCACCTGAGCGTAGAGCTTGTGCTCGAAGCGCAGGCTCTGCATGTGGTTCATGTAGCGGTTGCAGTAGAACAGGTACCTCTGCAGGGCTGCTCGGGATCGCTGCGTGAATTCCCATTAGGGAGAAAGAAAACAAATAGTTAAAACTAAGTAATGGCTGCAAGAGAAGTAAACCCTTCAGGAGGTTCTTCCTGACCCAGAGAAGGAGCTTCCTTTCCCAAGGAGTTTCCTCTCCTCTCATGCTGACCAGACGAATTCGTGTGGCTCCGCTGACCCCGACACTGGAGGTGACAGCCCAGCCCCTGTCTCGCTGGCACAGGGGACTTCTTAGTCCAGCTCTGACACCCTCACTCCCAGCCTTGGAAGTGATTACAATCACACTCCTAAAGCCTCATCACGTTTGTGTTTCAGGCCCTCCATTTGAGGTACAACACTCAAATGCTTCCAGTGTCATGACAAACAGTGAGTAGAGGATTTTATCTTTTCTTTTGGTTAATACAGAATTCTAATTAAACAATTACTATGCTTGTGTTAAGAGGGCAACCTTAGGTTGATTACAGAACAGGGAAAGGCACCATGTGCTAAATAGTGCAAGAGAACCAAAATGACTCAATACACACTCATTAATCTTATTTTCTTCACACTGACAGACCAGCTGTAAAAAAGTAACACCACAGGCATGGTTCAACCTGTGTGCCATGGATGTACAGAAGTAGCACAGACCAGCAAAGCCATCCCTATCTTAAAGTCAAAAGACTTAACCGTCTCTTGGATTTGTGCTCAAATCCGTGAATTTCTTCCGAGCAGATGTGCAGGTTTACAGAAAGCACAACCACAGGGCCGGTGATCTCCCTCCTCACCAAAGGTTATGGACTCACCTCCTGTGCATCCCTTGCTGCCTTTGCATCATCCTCATTGTAGCGATTGCAGTTGTACCTGTAACGGGGACACCGATTCCAGAGATTTCAGTCCCAGTCCACGCTGGTGGCACCACGACCTCCTTGCCTGCCCGCCAGGCACGCTCCCCAACTCACCAGGCAGATCCGTGGGGCTCCCAGGGGCCCAGACACACCCAGCAGAACTCCGCCTTGCAGTTCTGGTTCCGACACACCATGTGGTTGCAGCCCCCATCCTTCTCGATGGTGACGTGGCATTTCGGGCATTCCTGTCCACACGACAGAGACCACCATTAGCAGGGCAAGCATGGGACTCACAACAGCCAGGCAACTTGGAAGGGTGCCCATGGCAGCAAGAGAGAGCACATCAAGTGAAATACAAGATTTAATTCTTCCCTTTGAACATCAAGATCCTCTTCCGAGTCAGACCTTAAAATACTTCCAACACTGGAGCAGCTAGATGGCAAAAATAAGGGAAAACATTTTTTGTCTCTGCTGCTCTCACAGTGGGACACTGGATGGGTCACTTCATGACCTTCCCCAAAATCCCAGCAGCAGTGGTGGTCTGGGGCAGCCCAGGCACACACCTGGGTGAGTGTCTGCTCCATGGCATGCTCACACTGAGCTGGTGTCCCGCTGATACCGATCCGAGGCACCTGCAGCTGTCAGGTGCCATCCAGAAAGGATCTGAAAACGTGCAGCAAGAGTCTAGTGTGCTTCAAAGAACCTGCTGTCAGCTAAAAAGACACTTCTCCTCCTGAGGTGTTTCCGCGTCTCCCGTTAGGTCCCTTTTTTCCCCTTCTTGTGACACCTCACTGAAGACTTTTCCACAAAAGCTCACACGGGGTTTCCCTTTCAGTGTGAGGCCTCTGACAAACGTGAGGATCTCAAAGAGCAGCAGTGCACTGGGAAGTATCTGGGGAACAGTTTGGGGCCCTGGTCCTGATGAGCTTAGAAATCAACAAATCAAGAAAGCAGCAAGTGCCAGTTCAGCTCCTCATCCAGCTCATCCCACAACCACAGCAGCCTTCATGGAGTCTTTGCAGAAGCCAGTTTTTATGTACAAGGCAGTAACAAACATATGCAAACAGGTAACACTCAGCCCTGTGAAACCAACTGCAGCTTCTGGGTCAGAAGCTTGTAGAACCCCCTCCCCAGCCTGGAGCACGTCTTTGCTGACCAGAGCAACCAATTCCTGTGCTGACATTCCAAGAAACTCTTGGCAAAGGAAGGAACCAACACGCACAACCACTCAGTAGCTGCACAGGACACAAGCCAGCAGCTTCCTGTACACCCACTCGGAGTGTCCCAGCTATTACTGCTTTCTCACAGTCTGCCTGTTTGTGTCGTCAGGGACAGGAGGGTTTGAACACCAAACCAAAAGGGTCAAGCACCAACCAAGCACATGAAGGGGGTTTCTGCACACCTGCCTCCTCCCAGTCACCTGTGTTTGTCCTCCAAACTGAGTAACTTGTGTCCACAGTGCTCAGGGCTTCGAGCTCTGGATGCAAACTAGGACAAAAGACCATCCCAGTGGCTAAAGGGGCTCCAGGAGAGTTGGAGAGGGACATTGGGAAGGAATTCTTGGCTGTGAGGGTGGGCAGGCCCTGGCACAGGATGGGCAGAGAAACTGTGGCTGCCCCATCCCTGGAAGTGTCCAAGATCAGGCTGGACAGGGCTTGGAGCAACCTGAGATAGTGGAAGGTGTCCCTGCCCATGGCAGGGAGTGGAATGAGAAGGGCTTCAAGTTCCCTTCCATTCCAAACCATTCCATGATTCTATGATCTAATAACAGCCCTTTTCTCACAGGGAATGCCATCCTTTCCAAGCCCTTAAGCTCCTGTCGAGCAAAGCACATGCAGGAGAAGTGACACAGTCCTGACCCACAAAGCTGTGAAAGTGTAAAAGTTGAGTATTATTAAAAAATAAAGCCATGAAATGCACAATCTGAAGAAATGCTGAACACCACTAGAAAAATAAATCATAGCTACTCAAGCCATAAACACAAGTGGGAGAGATTTATAGATTAAGGAGGGTAGGGAAGGAACATCTTCCTGAAAATTACAGCTACACAACAACATAATAGCCAGGAAATCAAGTTACTAAACCTGCAGAGTATTCTGCATGTTATCAGTCATATCAGGACACAGAGGTGACCTCATTAACATTGTTTCACCCAAACAATTCCGTGCTGCCCCTGGAAACAAAAGCCTGGGCAAACCCGGCAAAGGAGAACAATCCTGATTCTGTCGTTAAAAAACCACCATAAAGCTCAGCTGTTTTATGAACAGGTGGCTAAACAGAAACATATTTCTAATTTCAGGGCAGGTGAAAGAGATCAGTCCTCTCCAGAAGTCCCACTGATGGGCATCAGCCTCCCAGCCACCTTCACAGCAACACCTTCACCCGTAACCCATCCTGTGAAAACAGAATCCTCAAGTACCATGGGGATTTCTTAATGCTTTTGAACAAAACCCAAAAATCCTGAACTGAATTATGCTTAGCACAAAGTAGCACACTTTGACAACACCTAGAGTCACAGAGCAAAGCTTTTTTAAACCCATCTGAAACACCAGCTCATCTGAGAGGAAAAGACGGCACTTGGACACCTTTGGAAAGACACTGCTCACACCTGGCACGGTGAGAACCAAAGGAGCACAGCTCAGTGCTGGGGAGGATCGTGAGTGCTGCCAGAACCTCCACAACTGAGAACAAGTGTAGGATTTCCAGAATGCACAGAGGGAGTGTGTCCAGACATTAAAAACTGACCTGAAAGGGGAGAGAACTGGGTTTGTGCCATTTTATCTCACTTAGAGGAGCAAATGGCCCACAGTTCCTTCGGAGGACAAAATGTGCCTGGTTTGTGCATCAGCCATTCAAGCCCTGTCTAGCCCAGAGGGTGACGTGGGATATGCCAGGAGCAGCAGGCTGGGGCATTTGGAGTATCAGATGAACAACTTTCATTAACACCAATTAACTTCAGCAATAAAACCCCGTGCCCTGGGTGAAGACTGGCACCGCTGGTCTTTGTTCTTCCTTCAGCATTTCAAGAGGCAGGAAGATGACACTCAGCTTGGAAAGAGGTTTCCCCTTCTCTTTTTAGGCTACTTTCAGATAGTTTGATACTTTCAGAGCCCAAAATAAATGCACAAATCCAAGTCTTCTCTGGTTTTCAGTCCTTTCAATATCCACTTAACAGAAGTAACGGATCTCTACGGCTTCTTTATTCCCAAATATCTGAAACCTGCCTAGTTTAACTCAACAAAGGAACTACTGAAGCACCAAGTTTGTATGTGCAAATCCTTGGATTATTCAACTCTGTTCTTCAAGAAGACTGAGAGCTACAGGCTTGATAAAGAACTTGTATTGCCTTATCTCAACTTTGAATTAATTTAGTTAAGCTGAACTCATGTGAAAGTAGCTTATTTTAAGAAAAAAGCCATCTACTTCAGCAAGGGCTGTATCTTTTGTAGAAACAGAAGGAACTGAGGTCTCCTAAGTGCAAGAAAATGAATGCAAAAGGATAAAAAAATTACATTGGAAACCACAGAACTCACTGCTCGAATCTCCTCGTGTTTATTCAGGCCATTCTCCATAATTCATCCAAATACACATCTCATCATTCCAGTTTGGGAACAGAACCCAATTCAGCTGGGTTTCACTTTTCTATTCTCTCACACAACAATTGCCTAATTTTTCCTTCCCGTTCCAGGACAAGCTGGAACAAATGTATCTCACATTCTCCCCCTGCAAAGGATTAGGCAGATTTCAAGCCCACATTCCATGGGACTGCTCTTTGTCTCTTATACCATCATCCTGGTATCCAGGAAGTTTCCTTCCCAGACCAGAGCCCACGTGGGACAGGGCAGCAGCTCAGCCTCATGCCTGGCTGGCTCCAGAAAGCCCTTTCCAAAAGCAGGAAACAGCAATGGAGCCCACGGTCACAAGGGCATCACTTGGAGAGTGTTTCCCACTGAAAACGGGCATTTTTTGCATTTCATGGTACCTGATTCCTTTCTAGGTTCTTCAAAATGAAGAAATTCAACGCAGACTTTGGGCTCTGACTCTCAGTCCCTGAAGCCAAGAGCTGTGCTTCGACGAACATGACTGCCCTGCTTTCCTGCTAGGAAAAGTACAGGGAGAGAGAAAGGACAGATGGATGTGTGCTCCAGCTGTGCACTTCCCATCCCAGCCTATCCCTACAGCCTCCTGCCACGGCAGGACAGGGTTTCCCTCGGTTCCAGGAGGGCCCTGGCTTTCCCTGTGGCTCTGGCCAAGGCCCAGCAGGAACAGAGGCAGGAGGAGGTGGTGGCTGGAGGGCTCTGGGCCCACCTGGTTCTCCAGGGGCTTTGAAGCTGCCATGGACACAGGTCCCAGCAGCCAGAGCATGAGATTCCCACCTTGCCCACCCTGCTGCCCACAAAAGGCAGAGATCAGCATGAGGGGTGGGTTACCCTCCCTGCAAACTTCCCCCTCAATTGGATCCAGCATCAGCTCAGAGAGAACTGTCACACTGTCCTTCAGTTAATTCCATGGATGTGGATACCACAAGACTCCAGGACAGCTGGCTGCTTCTCCCTGGGGCAGCCTGTGCTCCACAGTATTTCCATGCAGGAGTGTCTTGGAAGACATTAGAGGAAGTAGCTTAGGCAGTGATGTCCAAGGACAAGAGCTCTGCTGCTCACACCAGAGTCCAGGAACTAATGGAGAAGCTGGGCTGATGCCAGGTGCCACCCTCCTGAGGGGTGCTTCCCTCCCAAAAAATCACAGTATTCCCAAGGCAGGGGCAGATACAAGATGAGAAACTCCAAGATCACCCCCTCAAGGAGCAGCAGCAGCAGCTCCTGAAGGCAAAACAGGGCTGTGACTCTTCCAGTATCCCAAATATTTGATACCCAAGGCTAGCAGTGCTTACACTTAGCCATTTCCAAGCTACTGGTTGCTCTTCCTCAGGTTTAACAGGAACAGGGCCTGAAGACCAACAGACTTTGAACAAATCTGGTTCAGTTCTTGAGTCATGATGGAACAACACTCAGACAACACCAAATTCCCTTTGCTGACAACACTCAGGCTCCAAGCAGGGACACACAGCCCTCAGCCCACTGGACACTGCCCAACTCCAGTCCCATCTGAACTGCAGGATGGGTGTTTCTCTTTCACCATAAGGCAACATTCCAGTTCAATGAAAGCCAGGCAGGCAGCCCCAGAAAGAGGAGGCTGCTGCAAACAATGCCATTAACCAGTTACACAACAGAGCTAAGAAAACAAAGCAGCCATTTCCTCACTGCCTCCCCACCTTCCTCCACCCTCCAGCTCCAGCCAGGAGCTCCAGGCCCACTCCTCACCCCCAGGGCATCTGCTGCTTTTGTTTCCTTGCCACCAACCTTGGCTTTAACCTCGTCCCCCCTCCCCCCACCCGAATGATCAAACCCTGAAGTTTTGGGCAAAGTTGGGCTAACTAGGATGAAGACATTTACATAATAAAATCTCAACCAGCTGTTCTGCCAGTGGGGCCCTGGAATGCCCTGGAATGCTGCCCAGAGGAAAGGAGCCACGCTGGAGGCCAAGCCCCGGGATTTGGAAGCAGATGTAAACGATCCCAGCAACCCTAGCCTCGGTGGTGGGAACACATTCCAAACACGGGGTGAGGCACAGGCTGGCTCAGGGAAGCCAGGGGTGCCATGAGAGTCCAAAGACTGAGCTCCTGAGCCCACCTTGGGCTCCAGTTAACTCCTGCTTTCTTCCAAGAGCAAACGCCACTGAACCTGAGGACACTCACCTGTTTGCTCTTCAAACAAGAGCACTTCAGTGTACTCTGCATTTTAGGGCTTGCTCTTAACATGGAACAGAAAAAACAATCCTAGTGCAGAGGCATTTGGTTCCTTTCATCTGATAAATCTATACAAAAATCTATATATAAAATAGGAGAAACCCCCTCACCTTTGTGTTGGCTGCAATCCAATTAGAAGTTTCACTGTCATCATCACACTTCTTAATCCATTTCTTTAACCACTGTCAGAAAAACGGTGAAAGAAGGGAGTTAAGTCTAAATAGAGGAACTGCAAATGTTCCCAAGGCACCTGCCTGCATTAAGGAAAGGCACACACAACCACCTGGGAATAGGGGGGGTTGGTGCTGGAAAATTGTGCAAACAGCAGCTAATTTAGTGCAGACAGTTCCTGCAGCACGGGCCTGACCCAGAGAGCATGAGCAGCCACCCAAACACTTCTGCAAACTCACTGCTGCTCCTCAGATGAAGCAACACAGATTTCATGTTGGACTCTGAAATAATGAGGACATTTTGGCTTTGGGGTGACCTAACCGGGGCCTTCCAGAACCTGAAGGGAGGCTACAAGAAAAACAGAGAGTGACTATTCCCAAAGGCGTAGAGCATCAGGACAAAGGGGAATGGCTTCAAACTCACAGAGGGCAGGGTTGGATGGGATATTGGGAATTCTTCTCTGTGAGGGTGGGCAGGCCCTGGCACAGGTTGGGCAGAGAAACTGTGGCTGCCCCATCCCTGAAGTGTCCAAGATCAGGTTGGACAGGGCTTGGAGCAACCCGGGCTGGTGGAAGGTGTCCCTGCCCATGGCAGGGGGTGGGACTAGATCACCCTTAAGGTCCCTTCCACCCCAAACCAGTGTCTTTATAATTTTAACAGTGATGTGCTAAAACTGCTGTCAGACTCTCCATGATGCTGAGCTTTCCGTGAGCCAGGATTTTCCTCCAGCCTGCAACACTCACCTTATGCTCACTTCTTTTTTAAACCTTACTGAGAACATGGCTTTATCAAAGTAACAAAAGCAAAACACTGCTTGCCCCTGTTTGACGATAACCTGACCACATCCAGCCTGGGAATACGAGTTAAACCCTGCTGAAGCTCTGCTGGGGCTCCCCTCCCCTCTCCCAAGGCAGCTTTTGCGTCCCTAGGAAGGCACACTGCTGTGTCCCCAAGGCATGGGACAAGGCTGTCCCTGAGCTCTGCACAGGCCACAGCATCCCAGGCTTGGTTACAGCTCCTGACACCTCCTACAGCCCAGGGCACTGCAGCAGGTCCTGCACCAAATGAATTCCCACAGTACAGCAGATCACAGGCCTGACAAAGCACCAAACACCAGCAGAAACAAGGATAATCCTAATCCTAAACCTAACCCTAATCCTAAAAGCACCTTCGTCCCTCTGCAGAGGGTCAGGGGTGTAACAGCCTCCCCCTCCATGCAGTTCCCACCTGGCTGAGGCACCTTTCCTTCACAAGGGTCCAACTCTGAGGCCCTCGGGAAGGCAGGAAAGGCCCCCAGTACGATTTCAACAGGTTCTTCACACCCTGTGATCCAAAACATGTGAGCTACTCTGTTTCCTGATGGGAACAAGAGTTGGACTCGAGAATCCTGTGTGTCCCTTCCAACCCAGGATATTCTAGGACAAGCCAAGCTTGGGTTTCCTTTCTAAGTCTTGCACATAAATTGACTTTCAACTTTTTCAAGACATGTATTTAGAAAAGAACTTTGATGTGCTCACCTTGCATTTAACAGGATCATGCCAGTTTTCACCACAGTTAAAGCTGAGGGAAAGAAGGAGGAAAATAAGCAAAAAATACAGATAATTGTAGTTTCAACTAAACAGGGCAAGTTTTCTTCTCATTGTTCTAGTGAGAGCACAAAGCCAGTCCTAAGGAAACACCTAAACCAACACCCCTTTGCCCATCAACTCCCTCACGTGGGCATCAAATCCCAGGACAAGGGGCAACGGCTTCCCATGGCCAGTCAGGTGGGAAACTGGGAAGAAATCCCACCCTGTGAGTGTGGTGAGGCCCTGGCACAGGCTTGGATCCCACTGCAGGTCCCTTCCCACCCCGAGCAGCAGGGATTCCCCGAGTTCGCACCAGCACTGTTGAGGCAGGACGTGGGGGCAGCAGAGGGTCCCTCCCCGCTGTCCTTACCAGAACTGGCGGCCGCATTTGCAGCGCACGGGTTTGGCGTCGGGGTACTGCACCTTGACGACGTGGTGGCAGTCGGGAGCAGGACACCACTTCAAGAGCCGGTTACACTGCGGGGCAAAGCACAGCTCATGGTGGGACAGGGGAGGGGACAGGGACTCCTCCCATGCCCACCCCTCTGCCACGGCTTCAGCTCTTCCAAATGAAACCCAAACCATTGTTCTGAAACACCAAGCATTGCTTTGAAACACACCAAACGTTGCTTTGAAACACACCACACACCGCTCTGAAACACACCAAACACTCCTCCAAAACGCACCAAACACCGCTCCGAAACGCATCAAACACCGCTCCGAAACACACCAAACGTCGCTTCAAACAAGGAGAGAGAACTCAATCCCAGTAACTTCCACCATGGGCTTTCCAGTGAATCTGAACACACACAACTGGGAACTGGGACAGGGCCGAAGTCTCCCAAAGAGCCTTTCTCCAAGTTGGTTTTGCTTTCTCTCGAGTTTTATTTTTGCTTTTGCTCAGAGCAGTTTGGCAGCTTTACTTCGGATGACAAATGCTTAAGTCTTGTTCTCCTTTACTACAACATTTTCTGGCTTTCAACCTCAAGTAGCTCAGGTAATATTCAGGAACTATAAATATTGAATGCTCCTCAGAATCTGTATAATAAACAACAGCTCTTGCATTCTCTTTATCTCCAGGCCTTTTGTCCTACAGGTCTTTTAATCTTTTCCTACAACTACCCCTGTAATCCAAAGGGCCACGAAACAACCCCTGAAGTCACACCTGATTAGAGATTATGCAAAACCACCTGCTCTGCAGTTATAAAAAAGCCCCCAGTCTCTGGTTTGGTACATATGCAAGACAAAAACAACGTAGAAGCAATTAAAATTTTCAAATAAAAACTCACCTCTACAAAACTATTGGTTATTAAATGCTGGTACTTTAATTTAACCTTGGAATCTGTGATCAGACGCCTGTGGGAAGGGAAGAAACAAATTATAGCAGAAAACTCATTTTTTCCACACATATCCAGTAAGCTAAGACAGAAAAATGGGTTTGATTCATCCTTCTGCACTTGTAGGTATTTTTTGTACCTACCTGCTCTCTATTTATTTGTTAGATCATTCATTATTATGAAAACGACATGCACTGTATTTAAATATATAAGCTTCAAAACCAGAGTGCTCATGCATTTCAAAAGAACTGAACCTCTTGGTGTGAGGATTTTTATTTAAGAACACTTTCCCAAAGAGCCCAAGAAACAAAGCAAATAATTTAATCAGTTCATTTACATGAAACATGCACATTTTGTGGTAAAACTCTTTCAGAAGCTCCAGAACAACCGTTGTGTGGTTCCCAACTTTGGGAAGCCTCCTGTTATCTGGGTTTCACTGGAATGCCTCAGCTTCAGTTGGAAAATTTAATAGTTTTTTTAATCTAGGCACCATAAAAAGTCCATTTGAATTCAACACCACTGAGGGCAGACACAACACAGACTTGAATTGTATACGTGGACTTTGATTCCCACTTGGAACTGGGAGAGCAGAGGAGAACTGGGATGATGGGAACCCTTTAAAAGGATGGTGACCACTTGTCTCCTGGGCACACCCCCCTGCTGGCATTTGCAGACTGCCCAGTCTCAACACATCCCAAATAATTTCATTATGGATTGCTGAGTACCATAACAGATGTGCTTTTGACATGGCTGGTGTCTTCCCCACATACATAAATACAGAGCTGGACTGTGTGGTGATCCTGGTTTCTATCCAGCTTTCCAGAGGCCATAAATACTGGTACTCATGGCTTACCCACTTCAGGTGCAGCCCAACCCAGGAGGGCTCCTGCATGTTGTGCTGCCAATGCTCATCAGGGATGGTGCATAAACCCCAGCCCTGGGCAGCCTGGGGAGCTCCTCACCAACCCACATGCTGGTTCTTACATAAAACACAGCACACGGCAGCTCAATTCCCAGGGCTAAAATAAAGCCAATCAGCTGACAAAGCATCTCTTCAGCCCCATGGTGAGCCTGCACTTTGGGAGTCAAACTCAGTGAAGATCGAAAAAGAAAAATTTTAATTTCAGAGAAACTGAAAATTTCACTGGTTTACCCCATACCTGTGCTTCTAGACATAGGAAATGTCCCTTCAAAAATTTGTTGTGCTATAATGATGTATCAGGAACAGGAATTTAAATTAATAGTCCTGCCATGACTAACCAGAGCACACAATCCACTGGATTTTTGCTTATCAAAATGCTTTGATTGCCCCATGTCAACAACCTCACCTGCTCTAGGTCCTACAGCATCACTCAGGTCAAGACCTTCACAAACTATGCTTGGAGTATTATTGTCTTTTGCCAAATCATAAAAGAAACTAGGCAAGTTAAAAGATTAAGCCCATGCCCAGTGCCCATAAATCCTATTTCGGTGTGCATTCCTCTGTGAGCAAAGCCAGAAAAGAGGCAACTTCACCAAAAAAAGCCACGTTGGAACAGCAAACTCTTGAAAAATAACCTTAACCTTTGATCTCTTCTTGGGAGCTTAGTTTGCAACTGCACAACCTCAAAGCTTCATCCAAAGATGGGAACAATCCTTTATCAGACCATGAATTCCAACTGAGGAGAACTCTCTATGACCTCCAAACAGGAACCCCATGTCCATCTCCTCCCCAGGACTGGGAGTCACCCAGGGCACTCATGGAGGCAGCCTGCACTGCTCATTAATGAAATTACCAGCTTGGCATGGAGGTGAAAGCACTTCCCAGCAGCACGAGCAAAGGCGAGTGAGGGATAGTCATGGATCACCTCCAGCCAGGCTGGAAGTCCTGGAAGAGACCCTCCCTTCAACCTGACCACTCCAGTTCAACGAGGAAACAGGACTCTAAGCTGGCTGAATACTCACAGATCCAGGAAAGTCACCTGAATTGCCAAGTTTGGACTTGTATGGAGATAATCCAACTTGGAGATGTGTCCTGCCTTGCTGAGGGGCAGTCCTGAGAAGGGAGCAAATTAACAACCTGGCTCAACTGTGACCCTGTTCTGGTGGATACACACTGATGCCTCTACACACGGCATCTCAATCCCATGTTTCCAGAAGCTTGGAAACCTAGAGCTGGAGACTTCGTAAACAGAAGATACATACAAAGAGAATAACTAAGGCCATGGAAGTGGGTACAGATTCCAGCTGGGATTCCTTACAATTTTATTCAAGTCATTTCCTAAGACTGCCAGTTGTCCATCTTGGCTTTTAAAGGAAAGCATTAGACTTTGGCAAAAAATGCACCTTCCTCCCCCCAGAAACCCAGGTGGGTATTTACCTCTAGAAATTGTTTATAGTTTCATTAGATAAAGGCCCCTTGTTTGCTTTAGCATCCAAGTGCCATCTCACTGTCCCAGTCCTCCTGTCTCTGCCATCTCCAGGCAAGGGGGAATCCCAGGGTACTGCTCTCTTCTCCTTTCATTCTTCCCTTGCTCCTGCCACCACGGCCTCCACTGATTTCAGCTGCTCTGCTCACATGCCCTGTTTGAACAGCTCATTCCAACTGGAGCAATCAAGGAAGCACCCAAAGAGCTTCCTGCTGAGAGTGTTCCACACCACAAGTTGAAGTTCAGACTGGTAAACAAGAATCTCCATCAAGCTACCCAAGATATGCCAACCTCAGCTCAGCCTCCAGGCACTGAACTCTTCAAAGCAGCCCTCAACAGGGCAGGAAAGCAGTTCAGCTCCTTCCCCTTCCACACAGCCTACACTCCATGACTAACCAAGGGCCACTGCTGCAGAGGCACTGGGAAAATCACCACTCTGAAAGCAACTGATAATAAACCCCAGCAAATTAATATCAATGAGTGAGTCAGGCTTCAGGAAGGAAGGAGTAAGGTAACAGAATAAAACCCCATTGAGATGCTTTTCAGCAAGAAGAATTAAGATGAACTTAATGAAGGTTCAGAACTAGGAAGGATATTACTCATTCAATAACCTCCCCCAATATAAAAGAGAAGGAAGCTCATGGAATTCACTGCTCCATCACGTATGAGCAGTCATCCTACAGCTGGACAGCTTAATCACTGCAGTGGCACGGGCTCAGACACCAGCTCAACCAATTCTGATGTTTGAGGGTCACCTGCTCCCCATCAGAGGACACAAAACACACCCCTACACCAGCCCGCAGGACTCGTGTCCTCTGAGTCACCCACTAACTACAGCTACAGCACTTGGGCTGGCCTGGGTAGGAAGGCCTCAATTCCTACATGAATCAAAGGAAACAGAATGCACAAAGCAGTTAAACAGGGTTTGGAAATTCTGCTCTCACACTGCCCAAACTGGTCAGGGAGTTCTTCCTCCCAGTGCTGCCACATGGGTTTTTCTGGGTTACACAGGAAGTCAAGAGACATTCGGGTCCCAAAACAGACCTCTCTGCTCCTAGAAGCCTCAGTGCAGTCTGTCACAAGCATCTGAATGCATCTGAACAGCACACGAGTAACAAAGTGCAAAGAGAGGAAAGCCAAGAGGCAGGAACTGAGCATACTCACATAACTGTATTGTCGTCCACTAAGATATCACAGCCATGGGCAGGGCATGAAATGGTCTGAAAAACACAAAAAGGGCGTGGGAGAAACAGTGTTTATCCTATTTTTGCTTCAGAGAAAATTCCAAGGCAACAGGCTTCACTACAATCCATAGGAAAAGAGTGCCTTGGCTCGCCCACCCATCCATCCCAGGTGTGCAGGATTCCTCCCTCCAGCTGCACCAACCCCGAGGAGTTCCCTCCAGATTCACCCGTGGTGGAGGCTGCAGCCCCCAAACCTCTGGGGCTTGGATTTCGTTTGTTGCTCTTTTGGTTTTTTAAACTTTAGTGGTGAATACTCTCCCTTTTCTTCCCTCCTCCTCTCCAACACTCAGAATTCCCAGAAATAAGCCACGAGCTGAGCTGACATTTTACCTGTCCCATGCCTTCCTCCATTATTTTGGTAGTTAAATATTCACTCCAGCACTGCATGCAGAACTTGTGTCCACACTCCAGGCCAGTGAAGTACTGCAATGACAGAGAACATCAGGCACTGCATCATTCCATCCCAGGGATTCCCTCCACAGCTTCACCCACCACATCTCTCACCCCAAACCTGAGACAGTACTACTTTCTTTTGTATCATCACCACCACAGAACACTGCCCAGGCAGCTTCAGGGATGCTTCCAAAGGCAGACTCCAATCCCCAACCCCAGCAGCAAGGATAAGTGTGGCCCATGTTTCCATCCTGCCTGCCCATTTCAATTTATCCTCGTTTGAGGACTGTACACAGAGCTCTCTCCCCATTTGCTCTGTGAAGCAGTCAAACTCAACACTAAACAGGTCAGAGTGATAACATTACACAGAGTCTTCATTCCTCCTTTTTTTTCCACTTGGCACACATGGGTACAGCCCAAAAGGCCCAGACCTCCTTGGGAAACTTCCCCCTGAAACCCAGATCCTCATCAGATGAAGACACACAACATCCTAATTGGCAGGTGTAAATTACTAAATAAAATTCAATAATGATCAGCTGTCACAGAGCAACAAGGACAACTCCATCCTTGTCTGCATCATCTGCACAGAGTGTCCAGATTCCATCTGGGATTGAGTGGTTACACAAGGTCTGGAGAAGCAAACACTGCTGAGGAAAGACTGGAATTAAGATACTTTTCTCTGGTCAGCTTAGAGTTATTTTATACCCAGAGCCAGGGGCAAGGAAAACTGTATTTCAAACATTTCCCTTGTACCACTATACAGTTAATATTTGCTGGCTTAGGTTTTCTAACCTCCTCAGCCTGTGAGATAAACCCAGAACTCTACCCAGAGATATCACCAATCTGCATGGAACTCCAGAGAGGAAAGGACCAGGAATCCCCTGCGGACAGTGCGAAGCAGCAGCAGGATGGTGGCAACTGAGGAAGGGGGAGTCCATCAAAATGTTCTGCCCAAACCTCCTCCTTGACCATTACAGGTGTGTTTTTGTCCCTCCCACACTGGTCCATCAGCAAGGTTTTGCTTGTCCCTGGGACTGCAGAGGAAGGTTCCTGTCAGCACCTCCTTCCCACGGGCTCCCTGGCTGTGATTCACTCTGCTCTGGCTCCTGCCACCAGCACAGGTTGGAACCTGTGAGCAGCACCACGGATCAGTCTGACCTGAGCAGCCACTGGGAGGGGAGCTGAGCATTTGCCTCCTTCCTGGCAGGAACAGAGACATCCAACCCAACAACAAAATCCACAGAATCAGAGAGGAGGCCCCACGCACACCAAAGCCAAGGCTGAAAACGGAGACCTTCCCACTTCTGAACCCTCACAGTGCCAGCTCACGAGGGCCCTGACGCTCCACTGATGTTGCTGTGCCCAAGGGACACCCCCTGGAGCTGCAGGATTATGGCAGACAAGTCCCAACATCTGTAACTTTCGAGATGCCACAGCATGCAACCATCCCAGGGACAGCACGGACTCTTCCCAGGATTATGGCTTCTCCCACAGCAGAGGCAAGGGGATCACACCTTAATGAACCCAAACACTCCTGCAGCAGGCACAGGCACACGTGGGGAACCACCACAGGACACAACACATCTTCATTTAAGGCTTGTTTCGGTCCTTTCAGGCAGGGGAAAGGTTTGCTAAATGCCCACAGAAAGGCAGCCACCAGGCTGCAAGGAATTCACAGTCTCTCTCCACTCTTCTCTACTTTGAGGGAGTTCCCAATTATTTTTGGCTGAGCTGACAGGAGATGTCAAGGGAGCCAAGCACAAGGGCTGCCATGAAACCCTGAGTTCACGGGGAGCAGTGACTCCTGAGGCAGCTCTGGTGCCACCAAGAGCAGGGTGTTCCCAAAAACACTCCCAGCCTGCAGCCTGGCTCCCCGAGGAACCTGAGGGGGGCAGGCAAGGGAGGAGGGGGGCAAAGCCCACCACACTCTCAATTCCTGTCTTTCCAATAAGGGTTTCACCTAAAATAACTGCTGGGGACTCAGCACTGCTTAATGGGGACATAGAGAGGGTGAAATATCTCCCTTAAGACTTCAAACTTGCGGGATTTGAGAACATCAAACGCCTCATTTTGCTTCCTAAACCTCAACCCGCAGTTCTTTGGATGTGGCTGGAGCTATAGGGACTTTGTAGACAAGAACCATCTGCAATGACCCCACAACGGGGGGACTACCCAAGACAGACATTCCTGCAATAACTGTACACTGCAAAACTTCTCAACAACTCCAAACTCTCAGCTTTCCATGGGCTGAAAGGGGATCTTAGGAAAAAACACAGCTTTTATGTGGGGAAAAAATATCTGACCATTGCAAGAGGATTTTCAAAGATGAGATTTTAGGTTAGGTGCTGAACATACACATAATCCTAGGATTTATAACTCACATTGACTAACACAGCTTCAAAACAGGTTTCAATTACCTTATGCACAGACACCACAGCCTTTTCCTATAGGCTCCATCTTTTATGTATGGCAAAGAAACAGGAGTTCCCCTCTGATGTGTCTTGAAATAACACCAACAACAGAGACAGCCCTGCTCACCTGCCACTTCTCACTGGGCCAGCTAAATATCTGCTCTTCCACCAACTGGGCCACTGCTATTTTTAATGTGCTGTTTGAGCTACAAACTCAAAGGTGTCGGTGCGCTTTGTGCAGCTCCTGTCAGGAGCCAGCAAGCTGCTTCCCAGGCAGCACATGCACCCCCAGGCAGAGGAAAGGCCTGTCAGCTGTGAGCTGCACCTCCAGCCAGCACAGCAGCCCCATGAGAAAGGGCAGAATGATACATTAAGAACATGAAATGGAAATTTGATGTTTCCACAAAGCCCTTTTCTGGAGATGGACACTGAGACATCTCCTCCCATTTTCCTCCCTCAGCTCTCCTCCTATTTTCATCTAAAATGTTGCATAGCCTAAAATCAAATATAATTCCCTACTACCTAAGCTGGAAACCCTGCAGTGATTAAGCAGGAGGATTTCAGCATAAGGTAGAGGGCCAAATGCATTTTTCAAGCTTATCTTTCTTTACAGAGCATCTCTTTACACCAAGCAAGCAACAGTTCAGCTTCCCAGCTCTTCTCCAGAAGGGAAGTCGGTGCACACGAGGCTCAAGAGGAGACACACAGAGCCCTGTGGTTCTGGGCTCAAGAGCAGCAGGGATCTTAAGGCTCACAATGGGAGGCCTGAAACTGGACCTTGCTCAGCTCTGCCTGATCCAGACCAACCAGGGGGGGCTTCACCCCAGGCTGCCCAGGAGCCCCAAAGCTCATCATGGTTCCCATCCTTGTGAAAACACACCCAGAGCAGAGTCCCTTTTGTCTGGGAAGGTCAGGCACATTTTAGGCTGTTTTGGAATGTCACCCTGCCTATGGCAAAGCCATGGATGAATTCTCCCATTTGAGCCTTCACACTCATCTCCTTTTCTCCCAGGATCTCCCAGCAGTGTGTCCTTCCCCTGGGAAGTCACAGAAGAGCCTGGACCTGTGATTCAGGTACAGGAATGCTTTGATTCTGTCAGTAGCCACAAAAAGCAGCCCTGCCATCCCCCACCTGAGCATAAAGCACGAGGCTGACCCAGAGCCCCAGCAGGCTCATCTGAGAGGGTATTGTACACACAGGAGAAGATCCAAAGATAGCCACATTTTATTTCTACACTGTTCTATTCTGGATTTCCTAGTTCATTTTGTATCACTGTTTACCACTTTGAAAAGCTGGTTCCTGCCCTGTCATTCTACTGAAGTACATCCCTTTGCCCATCACGCTTTCCACAGATTTTCCTCCTTTCGTGTACCATTTACTTGCACATCTCAGCTGGTATCTGACCTCAGCAAAAATCACCTGCTTGCCTTTGGCTGAGCTTCCCTAGGGTGCTGCCCAGGCCCCAGCACCCCCAGAGGCTTTGGCAGAGCATTAAGTTTCCCACAGGACATGTGGGGAGTTGCTGGTGAGATCCTCACCGAGTTTGGGTAGTTCAGGTAGCAGATCTGACAGGACATATCCTGGGCTGACGACCTCGTGTTCATCTGGCGCGTCCGAGACTTTTTACTTGGATTAATGACGTGACACTCTGCAAAGAGCTTCTCCAAGTTGCCATCAAAGTACCTGCACAAGACACAAGAGGAGGAAAATTCAGCTCCCTTCACGGTAAATCATTTCCACTCTACTTGGGAGGTACACCTACAGAGTTCCTTTTAGTATTTGCAAACTGGCAGAGCCACGATGTCTAACACACTGTTCACTCCCACCACACAGGGGGGTACTGGGCAGCTGCATCACCTCAGGGATTCTCACCTGAATTGCACAGCCCTGAAATTCAGGTACCTTCAATTCTTCAGCTGCATTTCAAGCAATTCATGATTCCCCCCAGTGATTGCTTTGCATTAAAACTCCAGGACAGGAAAACTTGAGCAAGAACATCCTATTTTGCAGTCCAGGCACTGGGACACCCTCCTAAAGCAGAGCTTTGAGGAACCCAAGTTCAAGTCTCTTTCCAGCTTCAGCCTTCCATTTTCCCTAATATTCTAATCACCAGTCATTTGAGTATCTTTTGTCCCAGTCAACCTGAGGTATTTTAACCTGCTAACAAACACAATTCTAGAGTCACACTGTTTCCAAAGATTAGGTACCTTGTGGAGAGCAGGATGCAAAATTGATTGGGGGGAGACAAAATATTTCTGTTTTCTTTCTATTTGCTGTTCCCTTAAGGAAAAAGGTAGTGGTTTGAAGGCTTTTAAAAAGCTCCTCAGCTTGGGGAGGAGGATCAGACTGAAGGGATTGTTAATAGGCAGCTCAGCCTCTTCCCAGGATCTTTCACATCTTTCTCCAGCTTGCAGCAGCTGCAAAGAACTCATTAAATCAGACAATTAAGCAGCTCCATCACCTGCACATCCATCCCCCAGTCAAACCCAGTCAGGCATTCCCCAGCTCCCTCACAGCACTGCCTACCAACAAGGCTTGACTTACAAGTAAAAAGTATTCATTTTCCTGCTGTTTCACATGTTTCTTGATGCAGTTCACAGATTTTTGATCTTAAATTTCAGGACACTGAATTTGGGAGGAAGGGGTGAATTCTGGCACTGTGGCATCCACAAGGCTTTGCCACTGCTCTTCAGTGTTACCTCAGGGATTTAAGCAAGTTATTGTGTGTATGCCTTGACAATTATATTTAGAATTTTATATATTCTATTGAAATATAAATATATAAAATTGTATATTTAGAAAATGTGAATGAGTGAATTCAGTGCAATCCCACTACAGGCACTATTTGTTTATTAAGAGTTGCGGATAAATATTAATTCCACAGAAGGTTTCCAGCTGCTCTTCCGGGCAGCAGGACATGCTCCATTTGGGGAGAGCAGACACAGCTGGGGGTGATGTCTGCAAGGAAGAGAGTTTTGAAGACAAATGATGCCCCTTGAATCCTGATACTCTGGGCCAGTGAAGTGCTCATGGAAATACCAGAGGTATTTGTCATGCTGGGCTGGTCTTTAAGGATGAATATCCACACCAGGAACTCGACTTTTTTCACCTGGAATTACTAACACCTTCTGAATACCTATGGATATATTCCTGCTTCCCCGTGCCATTTCCTTTTCGTGCATCCTCCTTCTGAGCAAGTAATTTCTACACCTATTTGCACCTGTGTCTCAGACTCAAAATCATGCTGTCCCTGGGCCATCAGAACTCTGGAAAAGGCAGAAGAAAACCTGGATCTTCCAGAAAACACACACTTCCAGGGGATACTCTGGATTAAAGCTCTCCAACTGCTCCACCACTCCTTATGTAAACACACCAATGGTTGGGAACGAATCCTAATTCCAATTACCACCCCTTTTCCCACGTGCTCCAGCACCAGCACAGCCCACCCGTGTGAGAACATCCCCCTTGCCCTTCCCGTGCTCTCAGCAGCCCTAACCCTTCCCTACCACAGCAGGGGAGCTCCTCACTGACATTCCTCCACTCCTCTGGCCCAGCAAACCTTCTCAACCCCAACTTCCATTTCCATTCATCCTCCTTGAACCCAAGGAGGCAAAACCAGTGCAGTCCCAGTTAAGATCTGACAGCAATTCCTAAAATTCCACCTCTCTCTCTCCTGCAGGGCTCTCCTAAAGCACCCCAAACAATGCCTACCTTTCTCCAGAGCTCCTCCACAGCAGCTCCCCTTTAATCCCCACTACAAAACCCAGATTCTTCTCCACCTCTGTGCTGATGGGACCTTCCATGACACTTTGTACCACTTCCATTGCTGGGCACTTGCCAGCTGTTTCGTTTTTATCCTGTTATACATCTGGATCCTCCTTTGAATCAAATGCCTCCAAAGAGATTCGTGCCAAGCAAATTAATTAACACCAACATTCATCCCAAAATTAACAGGTTCCATCTAGGATCTCCAAGGATTTTGACTTTTTCCCCAAGTTCCCTCTATTAAAGGGTTGGGATACCTTCATCCTTATTTTCATCCTAGGGAGGAGCACAGCACCTTTAACAGTCTTTAAGTCCTCTGCCTTCCTTTCCCTTCATAATGCAGACATTAAATATATCCAGCACTTCTGACACATTAGTTTTATTAATTCTTCAAAATGCATTCTCTTCATCACTAAGTTGGGGGTTTCTGCTATTTTAAAATTAATGGACAAACCAGTGAATTATTTTCAAGTCCTTCTACTTACCAAGACCAAATCCACAGCAGTCTCAAGTCTTTTTGGCAGAGGGATCAAGCTGTCAGCTCCTTTATCTGCTCAGAACTTCCTCCTGCTGTCTGTAACTGCCTAATCGCCATTTTCTAGATACAATCTAATCCTATCCATGGGAGTATCAGAGATAAAAAGCCTTTTCACTGCAAAAAATGCTTCCAGTAGACACTTTGGGATATTTACTTCCATGAAAGAGCATTTATGAGTGTCAGAGCATTGCTACACTCACAGTAAAAGGTATCTCCACATCTAAACTCCTGCCATACACCATTTTTCACCTGCTCAGCCTCTGTTGAAGAGTGTAAGGTATTTATTTGCCCCAAGGAAAGCACCAGGTATGTCGAGAAGAGCCAGTGGGGGCCATCCTGGCATCCCTCCTCTGCTCAGAGGGAGTAGGGGCATGTGGCCACCAAGATAAGCACCTACAAGGGGCTGCTGGACCTCTCGCTGTGCTCCAGGAATTAAATCAGGCCTTGGTTACATGCTGAGACACTTCTCTGTTGACAAAAATGACCAGGGAAGGCACACGCAGCAGGAAAGCTGCATTTTGGTCTCTTCATCACACAGAGGTTCACCCCCAAAACTCCCCTCAGGAGGGAGGGACATCATCAGCCACAGTAAAACTGGCAGGGAATCAGGATAAAGTTATGAGCTAAAGCACCTCCCCCAGTTATTTCTGAGGTTCTGGTCATTCTGTACCTGCTGCTCTCCTGTCTCTGGGAATCAAACTTAGGAGACAGAGGAAATAATAATATTTGACACCTTTATTCTCCAAAACACATGCAGCATATCACAGGCTGTATCAGAGTACTTCTTCCACTGCCCACTTTCAACCTACAAACAACCCCAGCCCAACCCCCCAGTTTTGCTTTCCAACACAAATAATTAGTGTTTCTCCAGTGGGACAGGGCAGTTTTTTAATTGTGGCTGTTACTTCACTGTAAGTGGACCTGTAACACACCTGCCCTCAACACCACCGTGCAATTATTCCATGACAAACTGGCACAGACAATAACAACCTGCTCATTAAACACATGCATAACAAGGCTAAAAGAAAAAAAAGTGGTTTAAAACATGGCAATTTTCATGCCACAGGCTCACACTTCAGCACTTACTCAAAAAGAAGGCACTTTGCTCATGTGCCTTACTCCAGGCCAGGTTTGATAAGGCTGCTGTGAGGTCGTGCTGACTCACCATGAGCTAAGGCAAAACAGGCACTGACACTGTAAACACACACCCCTGAACAACTGGCAAGTTCAAGTAAAATGTCTCTTTGGTTTTTTTTTCACACCCTAAATCTCACCTATCACCATAGAAATCACAAAATCCTCTGGAGCACTGAGAGCTTTAGCACAGCTGAGCACCCCAAAGGATGTCACAGAAGTTACCGGGTGAGGAAGGGACAGAGAGCAGCACCAGGTACTGCAGTGATTGTGTTTGGGTGTTTTTCTAACACCACAGGACATCAATCAGCACCAAAACTGGTCATGTATTCCATTATTCACAGGGGTAATCCTATAGAATTAAGGCAAGCATTTTAATGAGTATGTTTACCTGGGGATTTGTAAATAATAATGGATACTTCAAGTGGTTTGTTGAAAACTGTAAAAGCCTTAACAATAATACCTCACATGGAACTGGCTGACACCTCCCTTTCAAAATAAAGCCACAGCCCAATTTTTGTTTTTTAAACTGATGGCAGCCTTAAACAAGCTTTCAATGAACAGGGACAAAACCTACTGAATAAAGGGATGACTTTCCAGTTACACTTGTGTAGAGGCACCTCACAGTGAGATGGAGGCAGCCAGGGAGGGTGAACTTTAGCCTGGCCATGAGAACCAGCCCAAGAAACTCAAAGAAGTGGACACACATTGCAGAGCAGAAACTAAATCAGAATGTTTAACAGCTGCAGCCAGAGTTAAATAGTGGCTGTATTTGTAACACAAAGCTTTCAGACTTCCGACATTAACTAAAAGAGGTCGATCTCAGGAAAATAAAGCCAGGACTAGAAAGCTGTAAAAAACACAATCACTTCAGAAAAGAAACATCTGGGCTAAACAAACATGAGGCACCTGAGCACCACCACTAACTGAAAATGCTACACAAAGAGGACTAAAGGTGCCCTAAATCGATTAGCCCAGGATAGCAGAAATATTTAGACTCCAAAATAATTACTAAGTCTGAAAACATGTTGCTCCTCCTTCCTTGGGTGACAGAACACCAAACTACAGGGGCTCAGTTAAGAGACATTTATCAATACGCAGTCCCACCACCAACTGCTCCTGGTTCACAGACCACAGAGCTCCCTTCTTCCCATTCATTTCCTGATCACCAGGCAAAGGAAATGGTAACTAAGAGAAAGTCAAACAAACAATCCTACCAGGCCCTGAGTCCTCCTGCCCTCACCAGCCACTTAACACTTGCTAAGACCAGAAAAAGTGTAACAACCACTAAGTCCCTGTTCAGCTTTTGCTGCTCATTCTGGTTCACATTAATTCTCCCTCCAACTTCTAAAATAAATTGAATTCTCCAGCTCCCTCAACTCTCTTCAACACCACCACTGGCACAGGCAAAACCCCAGTGCATTATCACTGCAGCTGGATTTGGCCTCCACTGTGTAACAACAAACTATAAAAAGTACCTTTACCAGCAACATTCCTCAAATGGGAATTAGAGATGAGAAATAAGCAAAAAACACTCTGCTCTGAGGGGGAGGGAGAGGCAAAATTCAAGCCACTATTTACACACACACACACTGAAGAAAACCTGAAGCTGTAGAGATGAAGACAAGGCAGGAACATTATTAGTCAGGAACAACTTAGTCTTGGCCAGACTAGTAAATAAACATGTCAGGAATACATATGCCAGCATGACAGGCACGAGCAGCTAAACCCAAACCCAAAACACTTGCAAGATAACAGGAACCTGTTCCTTCTTGCTTTTTTCCACAGCCTGTCCAAATGCTCTGCCTGTATGTGTTCAAGCTGGAAATCCCTCCTTCCAACAGCAACTTCCACAACTTCTAACTCTAAAAGGGATTAATAATATTTAAACAAGGAGTCACTCTTAGCTGGGAAAGGGCTTACACAAGAGACCGTCCTGCCACACATGGTGCATCCAGCCAGCCAGCCTCAGATTAACCCAGGAACAAACATTTCCTGCAGGTCTGAAGCACAAGGTAGCTGCAATGCTTAGGTGGCCTCTTACCTCTCCATCAGCTTCTCCTTATCCCAGTTGAAATGGCTAAGCAGTATTCGAGTGATAGTGGCTGGATTCTGGGGAGAGAAAAGGAAAATCATCAATAAGTGAGGAACCAAGGTGGTGTGAGAACACCAAGCAGAGTTTGGAACAGGCAAAGGGGAAAATCAGTGGGTCTGGTAACAACATCTCTGCAGACAATACATGTTTGAGCCTGATAGACAAAAGAGCAAAAAAACCAAACAAAATCCCCACAAACAAACAAAAAAAACCCCACTTCTGTAAATCCAAGTGTCAATATAAAATGAGGATTTGGTTGACGACTTCAGGAACTTTAGTTACTGCTACCACATGAGAAGTGCCAACATCTCCACACAATGCAACCCCAGAATGTCTGGAAAATGCAGGACGGGTTGATCTCCATCCATCCTGCCTATTTTTGTCACAACCTCCACATTACCTGCAGAGAAAGAGTATCCCTTGTTTGTCCCAGCCCTGACCACCAAACACTTGGGCTGGAAACCCTCCCAGAACACAGCTGGCTGCCAGGGTAAGACAACTAAGTCCTTGGAAGTCCCCAGATGTTGACAAAGCACAAGATCCAGAAAATACTAATAAAACCACACAGCTAAGGAAGGAAATACAGCCTAGGATGGAAAATAAAAGCTGATTTTCACTTGTGTACAAGTTTTTCTTCCAGCTAAATCTGTATCACCAGCCAAAGGTTTGGTTATACGAGCTGAGAAACACAAGAAGCCATGCGGTTTCTGTGACATCCCAGCAACCAAGGTGTTGAGCTCCCTAAATCCACACTCTGGGCTCAGTTTTAGGACCATTCCCATGCAAAGGAGACAAGAGCAGGGCCCTGAGAGCAGCTGTGTGTGCTTTGCCATCTGACACCAAAATGGAAGTTTGCCTGAGGGCCAATGCTCAGTGGATGCTCTGAAGCTGTGGAAAAGTAGGACAGAAACCAGCAATGTGATTTCCTGAGCCCTCCAGCTACAGCCACAACGTGGAGCTGCCAACAGCCACTGCTGTCCCCCACGGCAGCGACCCCACCCCACCCCTGCACGTCCTGTGCTCACCACTCCATACCAGTACAGCCATTTCGTGCTGCAACGCTGCAAATGCTGGCTCAGAAACTGAGCTCCTCTTTACCTTTGAATTGGTGGGGGTTTTTTTGTTGGTTTTTTCATGGAATCAGTTCCCCAGTCTGTTTGACTGCCTGACCACACAAGCAGCTGCATCAGCACGGGGGGAAAGCAGGGCAGGGTCTTTCACCACTGACACCAACAAAATCTTCGCTGAAATAAAGCCCTCGGGTGAAAATGCAAGCACAAAGAAGAGTCTTGCGGCTCATACTATAAAAAGTGACACTCCTCTCCTTCTGCAGCGTGTTCTGACTCTTATTAATGCCAGCACAAACTGTTTAAGGCCAAATTAAGAAGTTTTCCAGATTAAAAAGCCTATGTGAACAAAAGCAGCTTTGGAAAGGTCAGACCAGCTGGGATGGCAAATCTACACAGAGTGGGGCAGAAAATATCAGCAGTGGGGTTTGCCAAGCACAGGGTGGTGAAAACATGGTCCCTGTTCTTATGTGCACCAGTCTCCCAGGTGATGTGCATGCAAACTCCTCACTGTGATCCACCAGGTGCCTGGTTGACAACCACATTCCAACAGCATCCAGCCCTGACCCAGCCCCCCAGAGAGGGGGTAAGCACTGCGCCTGTTCCCACTCAGTCCTGCCAACAAGAAGCTGGATGGGAATGTAAAGATCCCCTTCACTAAAAGGCTCCTCCAGCACCCTCTTTTGGGCTTTAGTTTTTGTTCTTCCTAGGTTGCTTTGGGTGTCCCCAAGATCTTTTCCTGCAACTCTATCATGCAGCAGTACCTAAAAGAGATCTTAAAAGCTCACTTAGACAATTCCTGGAGTGATTTAATCAAAGATGAAAATATACCTTAGTAAATAAACCAATCTTATCTCTAGATTATCTTGCTCATGATACCAGCTCCTACAATCCTAGAGTTATGAGTTTTAGGAAGCAAAGCACAAAGCTCTTCAACACAAGGAGTCTTCCCTCAGCCCAGAGATCTGCCAGATGTACACAGAAACACCTTTCTTTAATTTCTCATGTAACAGCATTAAGAGAGTTTTAATTAAAATCAGACTGAATTCTTGTCCTACCTTCTGCCACAGCAGCTCACTTGGCCACTTATTAAGGCTTCTGGGAATACCTATTAATCACTTAATAGGCTGAGAGGCAGCTGAGGTAGTGGTCTCTGGCTGACTTTTTAAAAAGACAGAAGGTTCCTCCTGCATTGCAGGATAAGTTATGGCATATTAATAAGGCACTCAAGTGGTCTGCAGTGATTATTAAGCACAACAAGGCAGATCCAGCAAATCCCACTCACCAAAGGACATGTGGCCGTGAAGAACAAGAGGGTTTCATTTGTGGTTTCTCCATTTTCCCAACACACTGGCAGTGCAGCTCTCCAAGACAAGACTCCCCAGGTCAGAACCCCCCTCAGGTATCCCATCAGTGCATTGCCAGTGTACAAAGCTTGTTACTGAAGATTACACTGTATTATCAACTTCTCCTGCCTTGCTGGGCTCCAGCTTCCTCCAGCTACAGGTTCCACATGTTCATTTAAAACAGAAAAGGAGACAGCAGCAGCATGACAAGCTGCTGCCAGGAGGAGCTGGGCTGCCTCCTTTTGCTGCCTGCCACATCCAAGATGTGGTATGTAAAACTGAACCGGTTGTTTCACAGATACAGAAGGGCAGGACCAACAGATCCATGGCCTCGCTCATCCCTGCACACAGACACAACCCCAGCTGGCAGCACACACGGGGAGCACAGCAGACAGGCAGGATGGAGACAAAGCACAGCTGCAAATAAATGCCCAGAGCCTCTGGCATGAAGGACTGCTGCAGCTTCAGGCCAGACACACCACCAGGGCCCCGGGAACGGCTGCTCCTCACAGTTACCTGGGAGCAGCCCTGGAGAAGGCAGCCATGGCAGCCACCCCAGGCACCCAGGCACCCACCTCGGGCACCCAGGACACCACAACATTCTGGTGTTTCAACCCCATTTCTGCTGCACCAGCCCCCAGCCATGGGGTCGGATGCTCCCGCTGTGAAAAACTGATGGAATATTTAAACCCCCCTGTGCTCCACACACAGCTGCATTGGGACGGTGCAGCCTCTGTCCTGCAGCTGGCTGGGCTTCTCCCTTGGCACAGGGATCACTGCCTGCGACCCACACCTCCAGATCAGTTATGAACAGGCTACACTGCTGCTCAGACGGGATCACTCCCGAGGCTGGGAGGACGAGCTCCTGCTAAGGCTGTTTTCTGTTTACAAAGAGGAATTTTCCTAAGGAAAGCAGCCAGAACGGGATGGTGAGTGGAGGAAGAGCCGCCAGGTGCTCCTGTAAACGTGGTATGCTGGAAGCTGAAGCAGCACATCTCCCTTCCAGCAGCCACCTCTTCAGCGTTACGTGCCGGAGCCGAGGGCAGCGAGCCTGTTGATACCCACAGAGGAACAAACCCCAGCAAAGCAGCCATTTTGTTGAAAACCTCCAGGCACTTCCAAAGATTCCCTAACAAAACATTCCGAATAAAGCTCTGTCCAGAGGGGAACAGGCCCAGTCCTTTATATGTATTTGTTTAGGCAAACAAAGGAGCCAAGTCCCAAACGTGCTTCAAACAGATGCCACTCCACCACGGCTTTCACTGGAGGTATTTACATTCAGTGTCCTTATCTGTGTTGTCATGCTCCAGCACACCAATGCAAGCAGGAGATACATCCCTGCACAAGTCTGGACTCTTCCAAAGCAGCATTATTAAATCAAATCAAACTACTTAATTTAATAGAATTTAATTCACCTGCAAGGCTTGGTCACTGATACGAGTTAGAATTCTTTTTTGCTGTCAAAATAAGAAAGCATGACTTGGAAGGAGAAGTCTGGATGCACTTAAATGCAAAAATGAATTATAAATTAAATATTATTAGGACATTAGCTTAAATCAGAATTTCCAAGCAGCACAATTTGCTGAATGACAGCTTGGAGCACTCCATCCATTCATGTTTCCATCCATCAAGATGAGCTGCCCAGTTAATTCTTGCTGTTATTACCAAGAAAAGCACATTTTACAGTTCAGTTTCTCCTCACAAGCTGGGAGGAAGCTCCTGGTTCAGTTTCAGCATTCACTGCAAATGAAAACTGTTTGAGAACAACTACAGCTCAGTTCTCCAGCAAAATCCTTCCCCCTCTCCCCCAGACACGGTATCAGTAAATTCTTGGCTTTCTTTCTTCCCATGTCATGCCTGGGTTTGTTTCCTACACCTGGCAGCTTCTGCATTCCAGCAGTTTTTATCCCACCTGCAGCACCCCCATCCCAGTAGCAGGGGCGTTTACAGCCACAAGGGTTTGATGCTGCTTCCAGCTGGCTTTTCCCAAGCCTCACACATCTGTGAACAGCTGGAACCCCAGCCGTGTCCACTGGTGTATTCCATGGGGGCATTAGTGACACCACACAGGATTTAAATTCCCCAGCAGCAAGAAAGCAATGGTTTCCCATCAGCTGAGAGCAAAGGCCGAGAGCTTGGCTTGGCGGAGGAGCAAAGAGCCATCAAGAGCCAATGCCGGCCTGAAGCCAAGCAGCACAAACATCTGCTCTAGAGAAGTGGCACCTGGGGACAGGGTGTCACCCCACCACTGTCAATATTTAACAATGTTTGCAGTTGGAGAGGACCAAGTGGAAATTCCCACTGCCCTCCCAGCACGTGCAGGACCACAGAGCATCTCCAAAGCTCTGCCAGGGGAGGCAGCACTGATAAATAAGCTCCATGTCAGGTTTTGTAGGAGGAGGGAGAGCAGGAGCAGCCTCACCAAGAGAGGGATGTGACCAACACCACACGCTGTGCAGCAAACCCGCTCTGTCAGCTCATAACCAAGTGGGCACCAACACCAAACTCTGCAGGAACCAGGTCTCTGCTCTTCACTTGCACCTCTCCCAGCCCCACACAGGGAGCCTTGGACATAAATACCCAGCTAAAGAGTGGTTTAAATCAGCTTTCAGCCTGTTAAAGCACACCACAGTATGACCATCAGCAGAAGGTCTGCAAGTGCACTGAGAGACCTTTATTTGTGCAGATCTGTTCACATCCATTTTTTCCAGAGACAGTTGGAGGAAATCTTACAAGCACAAAACCTCGTTTCTAGCAGTTTAATAAAATTCCAAGGAACCCAAGGTAGAAGATGAGATCTAAGTGCTGAGTACTTCCAGGCTGTGATCTCCTCAAACTTGCTAGTTTTAAACAACACCAACGGAGCACTCTGAGAAGCTACTGGAAAACTTGGGTGTAATCTAATATTCCCTGGCTCAATTACAGCCAGAACATCAGAGGGCTGCTGTGAGAAGAGGACAGCAGCTAAGCAGGTCAGTCTGCCACCACCCATCCATCCTCTCCTTCTGTGCCATCCCCTGAGGCCTTGGCAGGGAATCACATTCCTGCCATTGGCCATCTCCTGGTTTATGGGGATGGCACAACTTGCAGGTGGATCAGGGATACTCCTCCACCTTCCAAACTTCCAAAAGATAGTAACAACCGAGTGAGCAACAGATTCTCCACACACCACTGAGGGGATTGTCTTTGCATCCCTCGTCCCACTGACTCCACAATAAAGTGACTATTTTGAGCTTGAGCACTGAACCACCCAAAGATGTACCCATTCCTGCCACTGGCATTTCCAAACAACTCCACACCAAGCCAGGCTACTCCCTGTGACCATTGTCATCTGCTGTCCTCCAGCTGGCATTTGCCACCTCACTCTAACTTCCCATTAACACATCCACTGTCTCCAGCATTGATGCCCATCATCTCCTTAGCTCCCTCCATCTTTCTTCATCTCATTAACTTCCCTTCACACATCATCACCTAATTCTGACAATTAAGTTTTACAGAATTACTTAATTAGCACTGTTACATGATGGCACCAACTGGCAGCTCGATCTGATGATCTTGGTTTGGAGTAACTTATCTGCACTTACAGAGTGTTTCCAGCTCTGATGAACACACTCTTCTAGCAGGGCAAGATAATAAAAAGCAACTTTGGATAAAACTTTATTACTTCAGTTAATTGGTTCAAGAGACAAAAATGAAGCAGTCAGCTGCTTTACATTTTCTCTGAGCCTCTTGGAAAGCTTTCAGGTTAATGATTAGGAGCTGCAACTAAGAGCCATTGTCTAACAGAGCTTTTAAAATCAGGAAAAAAATAAAAAACAAAACAAAACACTAAAGCAACAACTCCAGGATGAATTAGCAAATTTGGAAATGTAAAAACTGAATTCACACTGTAATACTTCTAAAGAAAAGGAAGATGGGACAGATTTGCCCTGCTGCTCTCAGATGACTGCAGAAGCTCCAAGACAAATTAAAAACAATCAGGGAAGGCATCTTCCAACGCTTCAGCCGTGCTTGCTTCCATACCACGAGATCCAGGGTTTGATGACAAAGAGATGGTAACCCTTCCTTTACACATTTAAGAACATTTTGGTTCCTCCTTCCTTTTGCAACAGCACGAAGCCAACCCTTCACAGAGCACAGCTCTGAACTCCTGTTTTCCTGCCCACAACAGCAGCAGCATCCCCCAAAGCATTCCCCTCCCTCTGGTGTCTCCCAGCACAAGAAATCCCAACACGTGAGCAGAAGCTCCAAATTTGGGTAAGCACCACGAGCCACGGCTCCCGTTTCCGAAGCTGCGGCCCTCCTGGGAAGCAGAGTGGGATCACGTGGAATCCAGAGCACGCTTCCGAGCAGCTCTGTCCAACCCACTGCCTCCCACTCAGGGATTTGCAAAGACTTGCCTTGAAAGAGCAGGAGAAGGAGAGGGCATCGTTTCCACAGAGCTCTCCCAGGTTACTACTCCAGCAGCTCCGTAACAAATCCTCTCCTGCAGTGGAGGAAGCGCTGGGGACACCGAGAGAGCAAATCCCCCAGAAGCTTTGGCCACCCTGAGGGGGAAGGACTGGGGAGGGTCAGAGCCTCTGCTGATCAGCAGCTCCCCCTCACATCAAACCTCCAGTGACCATCCAGTGCTGGAGAGCTGCTCTGATGGGCTGGGAATCCACAAAATAGAAAGGGATGTCTAGGAAAAGCACTAACAGACTTGTGTGTCCCAATCCCAAACAACACACAGTCACCTTCCCTGCTCATCCACAGAACATCACTCCCACAACCAGTGCCCACAAAGGGCATTTCAGCCCCTTCCCTCTTGACACCACTGCCCTCCCAGACCTCCTGGATACATTTTTCCCCTTCTATCCTAGATGGCCCCAACCCTATTAAACTTCTCATCCCACCCTACTTCGTTTGGACGTGTTACTGCATTGTTCCTATACACAACACAAACGTATCCAGCACCATCAGACAGGAAGAACTTGGTTTTCTCCAGATCACAAGCACCCCAATGGCAGAAACAAGCAACATTTGATATTGTCAGTTCTGCACAGTCTCTGGAAGGCTAGAAAACCACATGGGGCTGGTTTCAATTCTTGCCTCAGAGCAATATAACTCACTAATGCCTGGCTCTAATAAAATACACTATGTTGCTTCAAGAGGAAAGCAAAGGCACATTTTGCCACAGAAAGAAACAACTGATGACTGAAGGCAGCGTTTCGTGACTGCCAATAGGTACCAAAATGCCTCAGCCAAGAGCATGGGTGAGAAACCTCTGCCCTTGCACATGATTTCAGAGAGGCCAAGGAAGACTCCAGACACCCTAACTGGCTCAGCACCAGCTCTATTCCTGCCTGAGAAGCAGGAAGAGCTAGCCAGGTTATTATTCCAACCTGAAGCAGGGTAGTGACCGGGCAGGCCCAGCTCAAGAACAAACAGCTCAGATGGTGTTTCTTTCAGCAGCAGCACAAGCTCACCCAGCCCCTGCCACAGTGACAGGAGCACGAGTGAACCAGACACAGGAGTGACCTGGAGAAGGGGGTCACTGGATTATTTTAACCCAGAGCAGGATCACTGGGTGGCCAGAAGTTGGGTTGGCACAACTGAGACAACAGGGACTTGCTTCCAAGAAATCTGACTCGCTCTGCCAAGAGCCCTGTGTCAGGCATGTTAGAGCTGGGTCCTGTTCATGTCAACAGACCCCCAAATGTTCCTGACCTGAAGACTGTGAACTACAAAGTAAGTTATTTGATTCAAGGCACAGCCAGAGGCCTCACTTTTTTCCACCATTATCCCACCAGCTACAAAGAGCGGGACTAGCCCTCTCCACCTCAGTGTCTGGGGCTGTATTCACCCAGGCTACCAAACATCAGATTTTGATAGTAAACTGCAGCAGTGCTGCCACTATCTACAATGGTGTGTCCTCAGTGTAACCACCTGAGCCCAACAAGACAGAAATACACTTTTTTTTTTTTTAAGCTCTTTTATTAGTCAATGTCGGAAAGACTGGAAGTGGCATATGTCAGGTCAGCTACCCATCAAGTTGGTAAAAGGAAAACAAGCCAAAGCACCACATTTGGGTTTCAGGGGAACGCTGTGTGCAGTGACTCAACTCCTGAATGACTCGTGTATTTTTGGGAAAGCACAGGTCTGCTGATGTGAGCTCCAGAAACTGTCCCTTCGCAGGCAGGAACAGCTGTTAAAGGAATGAAGCTGAAAGAAGAACAGTACATCTGCTGCTTCTTCCTTTGAATCATTTTGTACAAGTCTTACAGTCCCAAAAAAGCCTTCCCTGCTCTCTTCCCTCACTCCAATACACATCGGTGCACTGACTCTGCTCTTTCCCCAGCCAGCACTGCCCTCTGCCCCGTGCTGGGCCAGGGCTGCACCCACATCCTGGGCTCTGGACATCTGGGGGACACTGGCACTGCTCCCCCCATCTGGGAGGAAAACTGCTGGCTCTGGCAGCTGCTGCAGCACAAGGAGCAGGGTGGTCAGCCCTGGCCAGTGAGTACCTTCCCAGACAGCAGTACCCACAACTTCTCCATGGATTTTGCACACCCTTAGGACAACAGAACTTTTCTTCTGCTGCTCTGGGATAGCTCAGAGGCATCATCTGGTCCTCAGGCACCAGCAGCGTTAAGAGGGTGCTATGAGCACCCAGTGGAGGTATCAGAAGTAACTTTGAGAAATACTGATGCCATGGCAGACTTGAAGTGTTTAAAAAATAATCAGGCAAACTCTGAGAGGATGAAAATGTTTTTCTGACACTCAACATCACTGTTATACTGGGAAGGTTAAATTCCTGCTAACTTGTGTCCTTCTTCCATGGCCAATATCTATGGCAGGTCTATCTGTAGGCTCAAATAGGCAACAACAAAACAACTAATTGATTTTCTCTGGGTTCAGTTTTCTAAGTTCTCTGCAAAAGGCTCTGAAATTGTCCTTCTCCTGGTCTCAGCAGTCCTTCCAGACAATGATCAAAGGAAGGGGCTTCCCCTTTAGCCTCAAGCAGAGGATCAGACCCCAAGGATACCCAGCAAAAAGGTGTCCCTTAAATGCTGCTTAAGTCACAAGTTTTGGGTGATCTCTCTTCCATCTGCTTTTGTTACTGGGTGCTACTGGAGAACATCCATCACAGGGTGCTCCAAGAGTTGTCTAATACAGAAGATATAGTCCAGCCAAACTGCACATCAAGACAACTGCTCTCAATGCCTAAAAAGAGTAATTTCCAGAATAATCTGACTGTGAACAGAGCTTTATCCCCAGAAATCACAGCTCTCAGACTCGCAGGTTCTAGGGGGAAATAAGTCACTATGCAAAAATCTCACAGGGCCTGAATTCTGACTTCCACCCCAGAACATTATAATTCACATTTTCCAACAAATACACTGACAGGAAGACAAAAATTGAAAGGAATGGTAACTTCTTCCATGAGCACAATGAGGTGGCACCCACAAAAACCTGTAAGACAAGGGACTTACATGATAACTAAGGAAAAGCCATCCCTGTTAGTAACTTCTCTCCTGGCAGTGGCCAGGTTAGCTAAGAAATATCTGGATACATAGTCACTGGTGGCCTGTTAACCCTTCAGAGTCATCCTGACTGATGAGGAACTTGGGCTCAGCCCAAGAATTTGTAGCCAGGGGCGATTTACAAGAGCATTAAAGAATTTTTATGGGGGAAAAAAAATCCTTTACATTCTTCCATTTTCTCTTTCTTCTCCGGGCTTGTTTGGTAAGGACTAGGTATTGTACTTTTCTTCAGTTCTCTGTCCCTTATTGCTCCTGATTCTGTCCCTTCCTCAAAGCAGCACCCACTATTCTGATCCATTCCCTCTTCATTTGGGCAGTGATTTTTCCCCATTCACTGAGGCATCACCACACTCTATAGCATTTTAGGAAAGAAAAAAAACACCTCCCTTGGGCCGACTTCATCTCCCCATTGCTGGGAAAATATGTTTTATACACACAACACCACCTGGACAAACAGGCAGTAAATCCATCCAGTGAAGCCTTAGTCTACAACTCTCAGTCAAGGAAAAAAATAATAATTTAGCCATCTTCAGAAACTCTGCAGGCCCAGGAAGGCACTGCCAATGCAGCAGTGGCTTGGGGATGTTGTCTCTGGCAGCAGCCCCAGCGCAGATGTGGTTACGGCTTGTACCACTTCCCTGCAAGAAGCAGCTTTACCTGCAAAAGCACTTTGTTCTGCTGGCACAACCTGCAGCTGCACTTGGAAAACCTGCCAGCATCCTCTTCCCAACAAGCTTCTTCTCGCCTGGGCCATTCTTTAATGATGACTTGGCAGTTTATTTACCATACTCTGCTCATTTGTTCTTACTTAAGTTTTACAGCCAACAAAACACAGCCCTGGCAACATGTTATTTTATAAGCCGGGATTTCCGCTACAAGAAGTCATTTTGCCTGTTTACACCCCAAACCTTTTCCCTCCAAGGGCTCTGCAGAATCCACCTTTGAAGGGAGGATATTCTGGAGGCATGAGCAGTTTAGCAATCACTTGTTCATTCTTGTTCCCAACAAGATATACCTCCAATTCGAACTGCAGTCTTTAATTGCTGCTGGTATTTTTAACCAGCTACTCGAGTTCCCTTGAGTTAAGAGGAAAGAGTCTGGTGGGACTGGAGACAGAAAGAGTGAAATACAACTCATACAGCACTGGGGGAGAGTGGGAAAGCTCCAGTATTTTCCCCATTTTCTCGTTGAAGGGCTTTGAAGCCTTGCCTTGACACAGACCTGCACTCAGGAATGTTTCTAAGGCAGTTGAGTCAAACCAGCAGTAGGTGCAGATCCTGTTCCCTATTCCCTGTCTGTAGGGAACAGGAAACAAACCTAGATGTGCAATTCTGCATTTGGACTGTGCACCAGCTGACAAGGATATCCCCTGCTCCTTTCCCATTACTGTCACTGAGGTTCCGCAAGAGGAAAACCCACCTAATCAGTCCTGCTTTGTAACTGATGTGCAGGACAGCAATAGGAATAATTGCACTAAGGACTGATGAATAATTAAGAGCACTGAGCAGGCTGGCATTCAGCCTCCCCCAAATCCCAGCACAGCCCCCAGAGACATCCTGGTAAGGGACAGGAGGACACCAGTCAGGGAATTACACTGTGGCACAAGAGGAGGACAGAGATCTCAAACCCTCAACTCCAGACAGTTTCAGTATCCACCACCCCCCCAGTCATCTCTAAAGACAATTCCAAGCCCTTTCACAAGCTATCATCCCAGCTAACAATGTTTTTACCCACACTTTAAAATATTAATTTTAGCTCTCTTAATAATACAGATAAAGATATTTCAAGCCTGTTGTTCTACCAAGTAAAATAAAGATACTTGTTATTACAGAACAAGCTAAGGCATATCTAAAATGTGTATAAATCAAAGAGCATCACCTTTATTTGCTCAGGGAGCCTTCCAGTCATCACAGAATTATTACAGACTAACACAACAAAGGCATGTGACACAGTATTTCATCAGATCTTCATAGTATTTAGAAATTGCTAGTTTTTATTAAATTGTTATTTCATATTACAGTTATTTACTTCCATGCACACTAGGTGGGATTTGACTCCAAAGACTTTCCACTTTACACTGTTGCTCCCAGAAGAAAAATGATGCTGCTAACTAAGATCTGGCATGTTGCTCTTCCTCCCTTTTCATTAAATAGTTGCTGTTCAGCCTAGTTCTGATACACACTGATCAGCCAAAGCTCTGTCACTTCCAAGCACCTGCTCTGGAGTGTAACCTCAAGACGTGGCTCACCCACACTCTTCTCTCCACAGCATTCCTTCCACTCCCTGTTCCTCAGATCCCAAATGACTAGGATGGAGATTCTTAGGAGTTAACTTATTCTTGAGTTATTCTTCCCACACAGGAAAGCTCATTCCAAGGGAGACTGTTCATTCCTGTGAATCCTCCTCGTTTCCCCTAATCCCTCTCCACATTTCTGTCTGCCAGACAAAGGAATGCCGACTGCATTTGCCATTTGTTGCACAAGAACACACCAAACCCACAGTTACCAGCTGCAGAGGGGAACAAAACTTTGAGTAGCTCTTCAGAGCTCTTCCCAAAGTTAAACAGGCACCTGTAATGACACCCATAACCAGAACAGGCCACAGAAACGTTGAAGTGAGAATGCACATCCATTTCCTGTGCTGTCAGTAGAGCTGAGCAATTAAACACCATCACTTCTGGCAACTGCAGCAAACCAATTGCTCGTGGGTCAGTGGGGTGAGGGATGAGAGCAGAGGGGAGGCACTTTAGTCAAGAGTTCCCTGGTTCCCTTCAGTATTTGGTCCTGCAAGCAGCGGTATCCAGGCAAAGAGGGAAAGGGAACTGCCCCAGAGCAACATCCATGCAACCATGGCCCTCCTGCAGGTGCACGTCTCTGTTCACCCCAAAAAGCACCTCCTGGGATGAGCATCAGACACTTGAGGCACCAGAACAGGTCGAGGCTGTTGGTGCTTCAAACCAAGCAGCAAAGGGAGCCCACCAACCACAACCCAAGTGCCTCAGCTCAGAAAACTAGAGCCAAACCCCAAGGAAGTGGCCTGGAGAGAAGCCCTGCACAGAGCAGTCCCCACTGCACTCACACAGCAAAGAGCACAGCATGGCCAAAAACAACCACGGCCAGGCAGCATTTTTATACAGTGGGCTTGTTCCCACACCAGTCCCTTCCTCTGGGGCTGTGCTCAAGTTTTGCCACCCTCTGCAGGGTAATAATAATACAGATGCTCCCCCTGTGCCCCTTTGGAGACTGACTCGGCTCACTCATACCAGGAAGGAAGTGGAAACCTTCAGAACCACTTCAAATTTTCATTTCTTTATCTTGGAAGAAAGTCTCCTCACGCCTTCTCCTTAATAGGAACAGCAAATATTAAGTTAAAAAAAATAGAAGTCTCTGAACTCACACCCAAAGCACTCAGTTATTTTGCCAGTTGACTATTTTCAGGTGCAATTATATGGATTCTTCTGGTTCTAATAAGTGTGTTCTCCACTTTGAGAGAACTTTACCTGTGCCCAAGTAGAATCCTCTCGAGCAGGAGCTCCTGCTCTATCCTGATTATGTGCTGGGAAACAGTTGAGAGTCTGCATCCTTCATATGGTGAAATGAAAAAGTATTACCCCAACAATCACAGACAATTTTTCTGAGGGGCTGTAAAGACAAAAAGCCAATATCCAAACTTTTAATTTCCACCATTGGGATTATCTCCTCCAGCTCCTAAATGCCTCAAATCACAAAGCAATGAAAGCTTCATCACCTGTGAACTGAAACACACCCTCTCCACATGAAAAGGCAAGCCTGTGTTGTCACAGAACACGGAGGGTGCCTCAGACCAGGAAATCAGGCAGAAAACTGAGTAAGGCATAGGACAAACCCTTTTTCTTTTGCACCTTTGTTTCAGCCACAAGTGCTCTCCCAGAAGAGCTAATTTTGAAGCAGATGGCCAGGACAGGATCCCTGTGTTGCTCGTCCCTGAAAACAAGAGGTGCCACATGGTGCTCTGGAATACAAATTTTTAACCCAGGAAGATACAAACCAGGAATGTCTTGGAAAAGTTGGGAAGAAGGATCTTACTGTGCCAGCATCAGTAAGTGGGCACCAGTGAGAAACCAGCAGTAGCTCAGGAGAAGGCCAGAAGTTGAGTTGAGGTAGGTGGGATGTTGGATACCACAGTTACTGCTGGGTTACAGCGAGGAACACCTACCTGCTCACAGGGGGAGCAACTGCTCCCCTGTCCCCAGCAGCTGCATTTGGTTACCCTCCCAAATAAACCCCTAGAGGATCACAACTTTTTGCTGCCACACAGACGTGCTGGAGCCTGGCAACAAGGGCTGGCACTGTACCATGGCCATGGAGAAGCAGTGCCATCCACTCCAGCAGCCTGGGCTTCGTGCTCCTCCACAGGGAGGACACCAAGAGGGTACACGCGGCCCTCTGAAGCCAATTCTTTCCAAGTTCTTCCCTCTACCAGCTGGGTGCCCCACCACTCTCAAAGGTTGCTCAAAGCTGAAGGCAACTCCACTAGCAGTGCCAAAAGTGCACGACTGCCCAAGACAGTTGCACAAGGGCTTACTCACTTCTTCCAAGGGACTTAGATACTGTTGAAAGTCATCTGCAGAAGGCTTTGGATCTGAAATGATTCCCAACATCTGGAAGAAGTTCTCAGTCTAAAAACAGGGAAAAGATTGGATGCCAACAGCTGCCCCTGAGTGTTGCATACAGAGTGGTGCAAACACTCACCACAGTGAGGTTCTCCCAACACCAGCAGTGGTGGCATTGCCACACCACATGAACAGGAGCATCTGGAGTTACATGGCCACTTCAAACTCTGACTTGTGAAGTAAACTCAGTTACATGTGAAACTCAAGTACTGAAGAAGCCTCCTATGGCAGTTTTCAAAGCATTTATTTACGCAGTGTTTCCATCACAGCTCAAGTTCAGGAGCTAAAAGCAAGCTAAGGAATCCTACACAGGCCAAGCTCCAGGTTCCCAACATCCAATACCTGGGATGAGGAAGACACTTCAATATTAGCAGTATTTCCGTGACCAAAGTTTTTTCCCCCTCCAGCTGACTTCCTCACCACCTTGGCAGCCTTTTGCCCCGACACTCCCCCTCAAAGCCTGCAGCCCTCTCCCAAACTGCAGGGATCTGTATTCCAGGCTGAGCTCAAATGCACCATTTGGCATTGCCGAGCAGCTCCAAACCCTCCCAGGCCATTTTACAACAAACAAGGCTGCAATTTCCTCGCAGATGCTGCAGCTACTGAAAGACTTGATGAAATTCAGCAGCATGATGTGCGTGTATCTGCCTCAAAACCTCCAAACACTCTTTTATGGTTGTCAGAGATCCAGCAAAGCCACAAAGATAAACCATCATCTGAATATTCCAATCCCTCTAATTCCAAAGTACTGGAAGTCAAGACGACTGGAAGCATGACCCTCAACAGGCAAGTGTGGGACTGAGCCACATGGGGAAGGCTTTCAGCCTTCACAGTTACTTCCCATAGAGTCACAGCTCCAACGACACATTCCAGGTTCTTTTCCCAATCACCAACTTCCCTAAGAAGAGGAATACATTTCCAGAAAGAAAAGGCTCCTATGGACCAATTCTGCACAAAAACCTTGGCTCATTGTTCTAACAGGAGCTCAGTATGGACATCAACCACCACTTCCTTCAACCATGGCCCCTGACACCACCAGCAGAGCCACATTCTTGTCTGCCTCATTCATGGAGTAAAGAGGAAGAGAGATTAGTTTCAAAAGAGAAAACTGAAAACAATTCAACAGGTGCCAAGGACACCTGAACAGACACAGGACTGCCCTGCACTGCCAAAGAGCATCAGAGGTCTGGCCTTTATTTCCTGTCAGGAACTTTAACTCATGCAAGGCTCAAATTAAGGGGTCAGAGCTTGAGACAAGTATAAAAGAGGAAGCTGCGTGTTCGTGTTCAACGAGGCTTTAACACCCAGAATAGCTCTTGTTTCGCACCAACTGCAGTCTCATTTCTGACTTCTCCGTGGCATATCAGCTTCCAATTTACTGCAGAAACAACTGTTCCACTTTGCATAGCAAGAATGGTGCTGCTCACTGGCATTAAACCCACAGGGAACAGCAACAACTCTATTTACTATTTAGCTTTTGCTTTTTGGAAACAAACGTCTAAAGCAGCTGAAAAATGAGTGTTTTCAGTTTCATTTTAAAAACATCCCAATACACACCCGCTCCCATCTGCATCCCCAAAGCCTTCCAGAGAAGGCTGCCTTGTTGTGATTTTTGGAAAATTACGTTGAGACAAAAGCAACCAGCACCAAAATGCTTTCACACGTGGCCAACCATGAGATTTACATTTGGCCAAACAGAAACATAAAGCACTAAGCAAATGGGTCATTTAAGTACAAAGCTGAAATTCCTCTGGAGACTTTAATAAGACTTTGCCACCTGGTAATGCTGAAATTTAAAATATTAAAAAAAAAGAAGAATAAAATTCTATTATGCCCAGAACTCCATGTCTTGGCAGCCAGGGAACAGAAAACGCGTCATTTCCAAAAGCTTTGCTGCGATTGCTTATACCAGATTCCAGGAACGCTTTGTCACAATGAAGTTTTACTCCATTCCTTGGAAATATTATATGCATTCCTACTATAATGAAACACCTTATAAACACCACGTGACAGAAGCACAGAGCTTAACAAAGCATTTCCTTTCAGCATCATAACATTTGGGGCCCTGACATGAATTTCACTATCAAGTAACTAACCACACAGGGAGGTTTGCGGGGAGCAGCCCCAGGTGCTCCCACCCACAGACTCCCACCTCGTGCTCCTCAGGCAGCTCCAAGCGCTCTGAGTTTCCAAGATGTCATCTCCAACACTAAATACAGTTTTCAGCACGACCCTGTACAACAGCAGCAATTCCTGTTGCTCACTGGCAAGTCATCCCTGCTTTGGACAATGTTTTTGGAATGCGCTGCCCACAGTATGCTGGATTTCCTAAGTTATGCCTGGAAATCAGGATGTTTTGTCCAAGAAAGTGAAGCCACAGTTTAATAACAATGGATTTGCACTGGACATGACAGAGCTCCATTTAACCAGGGCTGTGGGTCTGTGGGAGACCTGCACTGCCTCAACTCTGCTGGCCTCTGGCAAAAGCCATTCCCCAGCAAACACAGCTTTGTAACTTCTCAGAGGGGCCTGGGTTTGGGCTTATTTTAGTGGTACAGCTTTTATCCAGTAAGGACCTGACCTTCCTCATGCAATGAGAAATCTGTATTTGCTGCGAACGCTCTGATGTTCAGCATCACCTCTTCTGCTCAGAGAAAGCTTATTTAAAGGCTTTAGTAAAAGGAAAAGGTATTTTTGGGCTGGACTAGTTGGATCCAGTGATGTCACCTCCTTCCAGATAAAGCCTGGGCTTGAAGTGCACCATGCTCATGATCACATGGCAGGTCAGGCACAACAGCCAGCCACATCCAGGATCCTGAGCCCTGCTGTGGGATGGAGAAAGAAAACAAGAGTCCTAACTCCCTTTGTGCCACCTCAGAGCTTCACCCCAGTATTTTCAACACTTTGCCATTACCAAGTCCAGAGAGAATGAGTATGGTCAGTGACACCACACTGATGTTACTAGAATGCTCCAGAAAAAGGTGAGCAAAAAAGGGACAGGAATCCAACCTGGAACGACTGGAACTGCACAAGCTTGCAAGAAGGCAAGGAGAACACTGAGCCAGCCAGGCTACAGAGGCACATCATGTGCTCTCTTCAGAGCAGAAATAAATATGCCATTCTAAACATTTTTCAAGTTTATTTTCAGAAAAATCTAGAGCAAAGATTGAAATAACAGCCTGATTAAAAAAAAAAACCAAAAACAACAACAAACAAACACAAAAGAAGTTAAAAGTGGCAGCAAATTATTGAGATAAAAGTTCAGAGAGGAAGAATATGGGCAAGACATTCAACTGTGGGAAAATGCCTTTGGAAGGAGGAAGCCCTTTGTTCCACACCACCTCTATGTCTAAGTTATTACTGTCCTGTGCTAAGTTATTCTGCCAGAGGCTGGAAAACCACCAGAAATCCTTCTGTTCACTCAGACAACTAAAATCCCAAATACCACAGCAAATGGCTCCCTGCTCTGCCTAATCATGGAAGGGATACTCTGAGCTGAGGTTCAAAAGTCTCAGTCAAGTGACAGCACAAGGTTAAGGAGTTATTCATACCCCTATTTTTGCATTCACAGAGCAAGGGGAATTCTTGCTGTGCGACACATGGAGTCAAACCAGATGATGAACATAAGGGACAAATACTGTGCAAAAATCGCCATTAAACACCTAAAATCCTGCTTATGCTCAGACAAGAAACAGCAAGTGTAAAATATTCTGAGCATGTGAGGCATTCTGAAACCTGCCTGGTTCACTGCAAGTCTTGAGAGGTCAAGTGACAGAGCAGTTTGGTGCTGAGCAGCAAACTCCGTACCACTCCACACCACAGTGAGTCACAGACTCTGTGACCAGGAAGTTTGCCACAAGTCCCCATCAGATCAAAGCCCTGTCCTGAACAGTATATGTTTTTCCTTATACAGCTTGTAGCTGGAAATGACTACCTAGATGGCAAAATACATTTCATTCAGTCCCTTCAACTCCAGCACTGCCAGTGAACAAACTGCTCACATGGAGTGTTTCAACACAGTTACATCTGACACGGCTCAGACAGCCCCTTGCAGATCCTTCAGGGCACCCTGTTTGCTTTTGCTGCAGCTGCAACACAAAATGCCATTTACACCTTGCTCCTGATTAGGGAGAATTCACTGATTATAAAGAACAAGACCTACAGCTGAAGTTTTCAGACTTGGGGCAGCCCTTGCATTACATCCTCCCTCCAACAAGTAACTTCAAAGCACTCAGACACGCAACCACAACCATCACCATTCGCTACCAAGAACCCAGGGCAGACACACAGGGACTGAAGCCATCCAGTACTTGACTGGAACAAGTGAATCACAGCCCTGCCACCAAGGATCTGCAGCAGGACCTCGAGCCAATGTGACTCCAGAAAAGGTTTAGTGAACCAGAAAAGCAGCAGCAGCGATCCTGGTTGGGCGCCAAACACAAGGCAATAAACAGAACGCAGCCCTGGAAGGTTTCACCAGCAGCCACAGCGGTGAGGATGAGCAAATCCTGAAGCACCACCAGAATTCAGGCACTCAGCTCACAACAGCCCAGGAATCCGATGGCAGGAAGTTGGCGTTTAACAGCCATTCACAGCAGCTGAGTGTTTTCCTACCCTCTTCTGATGCATTCCAAGGGCTTAAGTTGATTTTGGGTCCTGAATTGCCCCATGACATTCTGAACAGACTGGCTTTGTGCACTCTGCCCTGCCAGCCCCGGAGGAACCACAGCAAGGCCAGGGCAGCATCAGGAGCACAGCAGCAGCCACGGAGGGGCTGTGAGGGCAGAGCCAAACACGGGGTCAGGCTCCCACAGCTGCCCCGGGGTGAGGAGCCCGAGCAGGGGATCATTACCTCAATCAACTTCTCTCCACTAGCTCTGAAACACAGAGGTCAAGCACACACATCAAACAGCTTAAGGGCAATGCAAGAGGGCTGAAAAAGCTCCCTCAGACCAGAAATCAAGACCTTGTCTAAGAAATTAGTTCATAAAGAAGGTGTAGGTGAGTCCAACAGCATGGTCAGGAAAATGCACAAGCAGGAACACTCAGGACTCCTCACTTTTCCACCACTTCTCTTACGCAAAGATAAGGAATATGTTCAGTAAAATCAGTAACGGCCGTGATTTTCAGAGTCTTAATCATTAAACACAGAGTGAAAACCTGAAGTGCCGAACTGTTTGCATGTGTGCTTGCCAACTGCTCCCCTCCCTGTATTAGGATCAATAACTGGGAGCAAAGAAACAACCCTGCTTAACCACAAGATCTTCTTTAACTGCAGGGTAATCGCCTAATCCGGGCAGCCTCCTTCACTCAGCTTTACATGGGCAGCACTACCATTAAAGTTATAAACTTTAATTTGACTCAAGGCATGCTATTTACTAATTTAGCAGGCAAATGCTTTTACAGTTGTTTGCATCGAGCTCCATATAAACTACAGGGGATTTACAGCACATAAAGCAACATTTTAAAGCTGCTGTTACAGACACTGCAGAGCCCAGGACAGTTGGGGAAAAGCATTCACTGAGGCACCTCGTGTTTAAAGGGATTTACCAAAACAGACAACGAGCAAAACAACTGCTCTCTGGGCAGTGAATCCCTCAATATTTAACATTCACAGACCTCTCACACTATTCTTGTTGGCATACAGGAGAGTAGCATCTTCTGTTTACTCTGAATATTCAGTAAACGGGAACAAAAGAAAACCCATCACCTGCAGAAAAGCGACCAGCATCAGAAACTTGATTGTGAGCCGGAGCCAAACCTTGCCATGAGCTTTTAGAAAGGAATGCCAGGTTGCTTCAGTTCCTTAATTTTTTTTTTTTTCCCTCCCAAAGCTCAGGAGCCAACAGATAAGACTTAAATATTTCGATCTGGAGAGGGTAAATGTTATTTCGAACTCCATTTCACTTTTTAAAGAGACACACTTAAAAACGGGAGGGTAAAAAAAGTTATGACTGTGAAGGGATTGCTCGTTTCCCTCCCGGTCGGTGCTGGAAATAAACACGCCAAGGTTCAAGCCCTGTGTGTAGCGGGGGGAGGGAAACGGCAACAAAACCAGAGTGGTGCCTCTCCTGGAATTCCAGGGCTTGCCATCGACTCCGTCGCTTACCGAAGGAGCTGGAGGGGCTAAACCCCCGCAGACAGCGTGAGGACCGGGCGGGAGAAAGGGAAAAAAGCACAGATCACACCCCCGGCTCGCAACTACACAAAGAAAGAGGAGCCCTTTCAGTGCCAAGGGCCTCGTTCCCGACGCTTCCACGGCAGGAAGCGAGATCCCGGCCGGCCCCGTGGGGCCTCCCAGGGCAACGGGGGGACCGGGAGCCCCCTCCACGCCGGGGGGAGCCGGGGGCTCCCCCCTCCTCCAGGGGGACACCGGGGAACACCCCGGGGGTGCCGAGGGGAGCCCCCTCGCCTCTGGGCGTGCCAAGGAACCACCTTCGCCCCGAGGGGCCCTCCCCGCACCCCAGAGGGGTAACCGAGGACGGCCCCGTAACCCCGGGGGGGTATCGAGGGGCAGAGCCCCCTCCAAGCCCAGCGTGTACCCCTGCTCAAGCTGGGGGTCCCTGGCAGTGTACGCGGGGCCGCGCTGCCCCTCAGGAAGCCTCTCCCCCCCTCCCTTTCCCCTCCCCGGTGTGTGTGTGCGCTACCCCCCCAGCCCCGCTGCCGTGGGGGCCGCACCTGGATGACCTCGTTGACCTCGCGGATACACTCCACCATGTGCTGCAGGATCTGCTCGGCCGTCAGCACCTCGTAGCGATAATCCTCCTCCTGCTCGGGGCCGCCGCCGGGGCCCGGCCCGCCGCCCAGGCCGNGCCCGGCTGCCGTGGGGGCCGCCCCTGGATGACCTCGTTGACCTCGCGAATACCCTCCACCATGTGCTGCAGGATCTGCTCGGCCGTCAGCACCTCGTAGCGATAATCCTCCTCCTGCTCGGGGCCGCCGCCGGGGCCCGGCCCGCCGCCCAGGCCACCGCCACCACCACCGCCGCCATCGCCGCCGCCGG
>VXAU01005656.1:633561-645553 GCA_013399695.1 Formicarius rufipectus
GGTTTTGGAGGGATGTGGGTGATGGTGAGGGTCTGCATCTGCTGCCAGGGGTGCTGCGTGCGGGTGGGATTGATGGCGAGGGGCTGTATCTGCTCCCGGCGCTGGGCACGGAGGGGCGGGTGGCAGGGGGTGATGGTGCGGGGATGTATCNAGGATGGAGGGGTGGATCTGCTCCCAGGGATTGCTGGGGGGGTGGGGATGGAGCAGTGTTGGTGATCAGGATGTTATTTGCACGCAGGGATGAGGATGGAAGGGTGTTGATGAGTGGGGTGCATCAGCACGCAGGGTTGGGATGTGAGGGTGTCAGCGTGCAGGGTGTATCTGCACCCATGGATGGGGGATGTGGGTGTTGCAGGGTGTATCTGCACGCAGGAATGAGGATGGAGGGTTGTTGGAGAGTGGGTGTATCTGCTCCCGGGGTGGGAATGGAGGGGTGTTGCTGAGCAGGGTGTATCTGCAGCCATGGAAGGGGTGTGTGAGTGGGGGTGTTGCTGAGCAGGATGTATCTGCTCCCAGGGATAGGGAGGGGTGTTGGTGAGAGGGTGTATCTGCGCCCACGGGTGAGGAGTGTGGGATGTTGCTGAGCAGGATGTATCTGCATCCAAGGATGGAGTGCATGTGTTGCCAGGGTGGTTGTTGGTGATGAGGGGGTGTTTGCACTCAGGGAGGGGGGTTGTGACTGTGTTTATGTGTTGCTGAGAGGGTGTATCTGCATCCAAGGATGGTCAGGGTGACAGCAGGGGGTGTTGGTGAAGAGGTGTATCTGCATCCAGGGATGAGGAAGGTGTTGGTTGGGAGTGCTGGTGAAGAAGTGTGTCTGCATATCGCGATGGGGAGGGTGTTGGTGAAGAGGTGTACCTACACACAGGGAGGCTGTGTGTGAGTGTGGGTGTCGGTGAGGAGGGTGTACCTGCACCCAGTGATGGGGTGTGTTGGTGAGCAGGGTGTATTTGCAGGCAGGGGTGGAGAGTGTGCATGCCTGTGTTGGTGAGGGTGTGTATCAGCCCCCAGGGATGGGTTTGGTGTCAGTGTGTTAGCTGGAGGGTGTATTTTTCCACCCTGGTTTGTGTGTGTGCGGTTGCAGGTGTGCAGGGGGCCGTGCTCGGGGGGTGCTGCACCCACACTTGGTGCAGGGAGGGGTGTGTGTTGGTGGGGGTACAGCTGTGCCCCCCTCGGGTGTGCACAGGTGAGTGTTGGTGGGTGTGCAAGCGTGTCGGTGTCTGTGTGTGTGTGTGTAAAGAGGTGCTGGGGGTTTCACGAGTGGTGGGGTGTGATGGTGATGGGGAGTGGGTGCACATGGGCCGAGGGACTATGAGTGTGCACAGGGCGGTGTGTGCTCACAAGTGTGAGCAGAGTGCAGGTGTGCATACAGGTGTTGCACGGGCTCCCGCACTGGGGGTGTGCTGGGAGCTGCTCAGGTGTGTGCAGGTGTGCACCTGCCCCAGGTGTGTCTGGGGTGCCGTGGCCATCCGGGGTGGTGTCCCGGGGGTCACACTGTGGGTCCTGCAGCCGCAGTGGGGAAACTGAGGCAAGGGTTGTTGTGTTCCCGGTGCTGAGTGTGTGCCCACAGCTGTGAGGGACCCATGGCAGGTGCTGTAGGTGTTGTGTGGGTGCTCCTGAGGCCTCGGTTGTGCGAGTGTACACGGGTCTGGGTGGGGTGGGTGTGCAGCAGTGCCGGCTGTGCAGCGCTGCGTGGGCACGAGTGCGTGGCTGTGCCGGGGAGGTGTGGGGTGTGGGGGTGTGAGGGTGTGCCTGGAGGGTGCTGGGGGGTCTGTGGTGGTGCTGGGAGGTGTGTAGGTGTGCAGCTGTAGGGGGTGTGACTTTGGGGGGGGTGGGTGTGCTGGAGTGGCTGTGCACGTGCGGTGGTGTGACTGTGCCCAGGCTGGCTGTGAACCCTTGCTTTGGGTCACCCGCAGGGCTCTGGCAGGGTGTTCCCATGATGGGTGACTGCCTGTACCCCAGTTCATGTCTCCTAGCATGAGATGTTGGCTGCCTGGGGGCTCTGGTGTGACATGGACACCAGGCTCCCACGGGTGCCTGCTGCTCCAGTGTCACCCGCTGCCTCCGTCTCGGCTCATTTGGATGCATGGTGGCCTGCTGGATCCTCTGGCTGTTTGTTGGGAGGAGGAGGAGGAGAGCAAGGGTGATGCTGAGGAAGGAACAAAGGCCGGAAGTGACCTTCTCCCCCTTGGCAGTGATTCACTGTGGACTGGCTCTCCCACATGCCTGGGCAGTAGGAAGGGTCCAAGTTTGGGTGGGGGCAGTGCCCAAGCAGTCAGGAGGTGGTTTAGCAACCCCTGGGCCTGTCCCCTGGGTTGTGGGACAGCAGTAGTTTGCCATAGCTATGGCCGTGTGGGTTGATGGTCATGGTGAATGCTGGGACATCCCAGGCAGAGTCTCCTGTCACCATGGGGGTGTCAACATGTCCTTGTAGTGAGTGACGTGTGGGAGAATTGGGAAGTGGATATTGTGGGTGCTGTGGGAGTGGAATGGTGGGTGCTGGGGGGATGAGGGATGGATGGGCAGGTGTACGGGTACCATGGGGAGGGAGGGAGGGATGGATGGATGGATGGATGGATGGATGGATGGATGGATGGATGGATGGATGGATGGATGGATGGATGGATGGATGCTGTGGCAATTGGTGTGGGGAATGGATGGAGGGATGTTGGTGATATGGATGAATGCTAAGGGAATGGATGGGTGCTGTGAAGATGGGTGTTGGGGATATGGATGGATGCTAAGAGGATGGATGAACGTTGGGGAATGGGTGGATGGGTGCTGTGGGGATGGGTGGGTACTGTCAGAATGGGTGTTGGGGGATGGATTGGTGAATCCTGGGGGCAGATGGGTTGTGTGGGTGATTGTGTGGGTGTCCAGGATGGGTGAATATATGGAAGAGTGTTGTGGGGTGGGCAGGTGGGTGTCAGGAGCAGGCACAGATGCTTGAGTGGCTGTTTGTGGGGACCAGAGTAGATGAAGAGCTGTTGGGCAGCGGTGGTGGCAGAGCAGATGCGGTGCAGGGGTGCTGTGGGGACAGCCAGGCACAGCAGGAGGTCTGGGTGCCACAGGAATGGGTACAGGGGGTCACAGAGCACCCCGTGGTGGGTGCATGGCAATGCCAGGAGTGCCGAAACCCCCTTTTGGGGGTGTCCAGAGACCAGGGAGGTTTCACCCGGGCGCGGTGCGGCAGCCCTGGGGTAGGTTAGCCAGTCCCTGAGGCCTGACATTTATAAACATCAGCTGCTCCTGGGGAATCAATACAGTTTAATAACCGGCGAGCGGAGACCAGAGACACATCAAAATGACACTCTGCGGCTCCGTAAATGTTATTCTAAATCATCCTCGCTGGGTTTATTACATTAAGCATACAGCAGCGGGCACGGGAAATTTATTCCGGCAAAGGCCATCGCACTGGTAAATGGGGCTGGCAGGTCAGTGGAGGGGGAGCAGCCCCCCAAAACCGGGGTTCCCTCCTCCCAGCCACATCAGGGATGTGGGGGACAGGAAGTGCTGCTTTTAGGGTCTGGTTGCTGTCACAGCCTCCTGGGTTTGGGGTGAGCTGAGTCCTGCCCCACACAGGGTGGACATTTGGAGGACTGGTGGCATGGATGGATAAGGTGTCCCTCGGTGCCACCCTGTGCCACCCTGTGGCTCCTGGGGACTCAATCCCTTCCCTGGACCATCCCCAGCTCTGCACTGACATTTCTCTCCACGTTTCCCTGGAGACGAGGCGGTTGCTGTGGAAACCTCCTTCCTCTTCTCTCTCTTACCCATCCTCTTCCTTGCCCTGATGTGAGAGGGACTGGCTCTGCCCCGACCCAGCCCTGAAATTTGGGGACCCCCTCAAGGGGTGTGGGGAAGGCACCCCGGGATGGGGGTGCACACGTGCATGGGGGCGACTGCCCCGTGTGTGCTCGAGGCGTGTCCGTGTGCGCACCCCCGCGCCGTCATGCGTGACATCTCGCTGTTGCCATGACGACCCCATCGAGCACATGGCTCGGGCTGCGCAGCATCGCGGGGGAAGCATGCTTGTTGCTGTGGAAACGGCCATAATTGTAGCATTTTTCAGCTAAAAGAGGGGAAAAAGGAGGGGGAGAGAGGAGGAGAAATGGCTCCATGGGGCAGAGGGCCAGGGATGTGTGTGCCCACCCGCCATGTCCTGCTGCACACGCGTGTCACACTTGCGGGTGCACACGGCAGGGACAAGGAGGAGGCCAAATTTGGGTGAGGTTTGGGGAGAAGAGGGTGGTGGCAGTGGTGCCAGAGGGGCTGGGGCTGGCGGGGTGCTGCTGCTGCCTCTGCAGTCCTTTGCAGTCGAGGAAAGCAGGCAGGCGGCCAAGCCTGGCACCGGCGGCCCGGCGGGTGCCTGCGGCACCGGGTGCCCATCCCCGGAGCCAGAGCAGAGCCCTCCGCACGTGGCATCCCTGGGTCGGCGTGGCCACGAGCCTCGGATCTGTTCTTGCAGGTCCCTCCCCTTTTCCTTGGCTCCCTGCACTGGGGCCAAATCCTGCTGTTCTCCATGGAAAGGGTTCAGGGGGCACCGCACTGACCACCCGCTGCTGCTTGTGTGTTGCAGATGAACCGCCCCATCCAGGTGAAGCCAGCCGACAGCGAGGGCCGAGGAGGTAGGTCCCCAGTTCCCTGGCTGCCTGGCATGGGCAGGGGGCACAGGGTCACCTGGGGGAAGTGGACCACAGGGTGGCATTGCAGAGGCTGTCGTGGGGTGTTTGGTTTGCAGAGAAACCATGAAAGGAGCTGCCTTTGCTGGTGGCATCCAAACTGGAGCACAGAGCAAATGCCGTCTTGTCTCTCTCTCCCTGTCCTGCCAGGGGGGAGCGGAGAGCATCCTGACATCATCCTGGGAATGTCCTGACATCATCCTGATGTCATACCATGAGCATCCTGGCGTCCAGCCAGCCGCTTTCCCATACTGCCTTTATCTACCAAACCACCCAATTCCCTGCCCAGAGCTGCCTGCAGGGCCCTCAGCAAAGTCGAGGTGCAGGAGTTGTCCGCAAATGACCCAAACCCCTTGCAAAGAAACTGCCATCCCTCCGCACTGAAATTCTCCGTAGGTCTTTGCAGCTCATGGGGCTGCAACATTTCCAGGCTGAGGTAACAATTTGGGCAAAATCACAGGAATTGGATCAAAATCCCACATTTGCTGTGTCCCTGGGCAGGTAGGCATGCTCAGACACATGGGATGCTCCCATGGGGCCCCCTGCCCTCGACAGGACGGCCAGGATAGGTACCCTCCTATTCAAACCCCATTATTAAACACACCAGGAGCTGGTCCCAGCACGTCCCGGAGGGACCCGGCAAATAAATTACCCACTTACCAAGCGTAATTGGTGAAGGATTAAAAATCAATGGGCGAGCTGGGGCTCCCAGCCCCCTCACCCGGGAGGCAACACTGGGCTGCCTGGCCTGCACCTCCTGGCCACCCTCGCCGGGAGATGGTTTATGTGTAACTAGACAACACGCAAGCCCTATTCCCTTAACTAATTTTCCCAGTACCTTAACGGAGGGAACATTCGTTGCCTCCTGCCGTTATTTATTTATTTCCCCGGCAACGCTCTTGACAGGGCACCTTATTTTCTTTGTCAAATGCCATTAGCGTGCGGCGAGAGCGTGCAGCCGCACAAGACAGATGCTGGTAATAATCATGAAATTCTCATTATTTACTCTCCCTTCTCTTGTGTTGGGGTTATTGATGTCCCCTGGGCACGGCCGGAGGCTGTGGGTTGTTCCGGGAGTCGATCATGTGAAGGCGATCGCTGCTGGTTTGTGGGATCTCTTTGTTCCCTGCCACATCCCTCCTCAGTGCCAGGGGAGCCATCCCCTCCACCCCTGGGAAAAGCCCCAGCTCCACTCCCTAAAGTGACAGCTCTTCCCAGCCTCACCCCTCAGCTATTTCCCCACAAGAGAGCTTTTCCCCCCCTGAGTGTTCTGTAGGATGGAGGTGATAAACCCAGGATTGTTGTCGCTCCCTCCCCATGCCCCAGTGTCACCTGGCTGTTCCCCTCCACATGCCATTTGTGATGAGGGCATGGGATGGCGAGTGGCATCCCGCTCTCCAACGGGCTTGGTTTTGTTTTTAGAAGACAGGAAGCTCTTTGTGGGCATGCTGGGGAAGCAGCAGAGCGAGGACGACGTCCGCCGCCTCTTCGAGCCCTTCGGCCAGATCGAGGAGTGCACCATCCTCCGAGGGCCCGATGGAGCCAGCAAAGGTGGGCTTTGTGGTGCCAAGGGGGCACCCTGTGGACCAACAGTGGCCAAATCCAACCTGTGCTATGTCCCTTCTGTGCCCTCAGGTTGTGCCTTTGTGAAATACGGGAGCCACTCCGAGGCACAGGCTGCCATCAACAGCCTGCACGGCAGCCAAACCATGCCGGTAAGTGCCAGGCTTGCGCCCTGCCCCATCAGACCCTGCACTGCCTGCCTAATCCCATCACCAGCTAATTTGATCCTCTGTCTAATTGGATCAAAATCCTACAGACAGCAATTTGTTGGCCTCATCACCCCGAGGTTCCTCCTTGCCCTTGCCAGGGCACTGAGCCCCGGGAGTGGGAGAGCAGGGCTAATTCCCTCCATGCTGAAGAAAGGGGCTGTTTAATTAACGCCGAAGGTCAGAATTGTGAATGAGGAGGGGAAAAAGGGAGCAGAGGTCAGGGACCTGCCACGGGGGAGAAAAACTGGCTATAATTAAACCTTGCATTGATCGCTGGTTGCTGCCAAAGGCGGGCAGTGTCCCCAGGGCTGAGGATGCTGCCAGCACCCGCATTTTGGGGACACATTTTGGGGACACTGCCATCAGCCCTGTCTTCCTCCACCCCACCTCAGGGTGCCTCATCCAGCCTGGTGGTGAAGTTTGCGGATACGGATAAAGAGAGGACCCTGCGGCGGATGCATCAGATGGCTGGGCAGCTGGGCATCTTCAACCCCATGACCATCCAGTTCGGCGCCTACGGGGCCTACACGCAAGCGGTAGAAGCTGCTGCACACTTGGGGGGGTTTTGGGGGGCCTGAGGGTGGATGGGGGGGCTGGTTTGGCCCATGAAAGTACCAGTGAGTGTGGATGCCTGCCTGGACTGGTGTATCCCTATTTACGGCTATACAGAGGGCTTCACCCCCAGGTGAACGTGGCTATAGGGTGCAGCAGTCCCGTATGTAGAATCACCTAAACCTGCTGTCCCTGGGTCTGGCAGCAGGTGGCATTTATCCCGGCATTTATGCCTCCAAGCCCTTCCATGTGCCCGCGCAAAGCAGGGGTGCTAATTTACCTTATCTTCTCCCTCCTTCTCTCTGCCTCTCGCTCTCTTTCCCCTTCTCCCCCCTTTCTATCCCTAAGATCATGCAGCAGCAGGCAGCCCTGATGGCGGCTGCCCAGGGCACCTGCCTCAACCCCATGGCTGCCATCGCTGCTGCCCAGATGCAACAAATGGCCGCCTTCAATGTCAGCGGGCTGGTGGCCGCCCCCCTCACCCCCTCTTCAGGTAGGACCCCCCTCCCCACACTGCTCAGCCCGCTGGGAGGGCCGTGGCACTGAGTGCCCCTCCCGCAGGTACCAGCACCCCGCCGGGGATCAGCACGGCGCCGGTGCCCAGCATCGCCGCGCCCATCGGCGTCAACGGCTTCAGCCCCCTGCCACCCCAGAGCAACGGGCAGCCCGCCTCCGACACCATCTACACCAACGGCATCCACCCATACCCAGGTATCCTCCTCCTGCCCGCCCCGGGGCTCTGCCTGGGGCTGGGAACAGCCCCTGGGGCTGGGGGACATCCTCTGGGATTGGGGATACCCACTGGAGCTGAGGGCATCCTCTGGGGCTGGGGCATCCCCTGGGGCTGGGGGACACCTGCTGAGGCTGGGGACATCCCCTGGGATTGGGGAACACCTCCCAGGGCTTGGGGCATCCTCTGGGATTGGGCATACCCCCTGGGACTGGGGACACCTCCTGGGGCTGGGAACACCCTCCTGGAGCTGAGGTCATCTCCTGAGGCTAGGAGAATCTCCTCTGGGATTGGGGATACCCACTGAGGCTGTCGGGCACCTCCTACTGGGGCTGGGGACACCCCCCGGGGCTGGGGACATCCCCTGGGGTTGGAGATGCGTGCTCTGCTTGTGCTGGGCGCTCCAGGCGTGTTCCCCGCGCCAGGAACACGCTGGATGGACCAGTTGTGTATCCAATCCCCACCTAAGTCCCTCCTCCAGTGGCACTGTGAGCCGTGCAGGGAGGAGAGAATTCGGGCAGGGAGCAGCTCTGCCCCTCTGTGGCGATGAGCGGCCGAGCCCTTTCCCATGGGAGCTGTGCATCCCTGGCTTTCCCGGGCTGATCCTCTCTTCCTTCTTTTCTCCTGGCAGCTCAAAGCCCCACGGTGGCAGACCCCCTCCAGCAGGCCTACGCCGGCATGCAGCACTATGCAGGTCTCAAACCTCGCCTCCCACTCCTTCCCACTCTCCCCTCTTTGCTCCTCACCCCAGTTTTTGGGAGGTGAACATTGCTTTGGGATTGAACAGCGGACTGGGGCAGTGTGTGTGTGGGGGCATGGATTGATGAGGGGAGCACCAGGTGCTGTGCCCTGGCAGGAGCTCTGGGGCAGCAATGGGGGTGATGGCAGTGAAAGCACCATCCCCTCGTCCCACTAACATGGGTGTGCTCCTGGCACAGCCCTCCTTGCAAACTTTGGGTGGAGTGGAGAGTTCTAATGCCCATGGGGCTGAGAGAATTCTATGGGGGAGACCCAGAAGTGGTACCTGGGAGAGAGGGGGCAAGGTTGGGTAGGTGATGGAGAGCTCGCTCCACACCAAGACACCAGAAGTTCTCAGGATGTTCATCATGTGGCCAAATCTAATGGCCAAGGTCGGCTGTGGAGGGAAGGGAGTCAGAGTGGAAGTGCATCAAGCCCAACAGCCATTTCACTAGGAGCACAGACAGCAACATCCAGCTTTTCAACAGAAAATCAAGTTTTGGACCCCAGATGTTGGGGGCTTTTCAACCAAAAGTGCTGTCTTTCCTCAGCCTTGAGGCTGTGTTACTGCTTTCACCAACATCCCTCCTGGGAGAGCCGTTCCCAACATCCCTGGTGTGCCAGGAAGGGTGGGAAAGGCAGAGCCAGCAGCCCTGGGGCTGGAGAGGCACCTCCCCTGTGGGGCACTCCCCTGTCCCTGCCCTTCCTGGGGCTGGGGTGGATGCTGTGGCCTCAGCTCTGTGTTTCTCTCCTCCAGCAGCATACCCCACTGCCTACGCTCCCATCAGCCAAGCCTTTCCCCAGCAGGCTCCACTCATCCCGCAGCAGCAGCGAGAAGGTGAGGGGTGGGCTCACCCCGCCGTGGGGCCGGGGGCTCCTCGCTGTCCCCCTGGGGTGACACCCCCCACGTGGCTCACCTGTGCTGTCCTTTGTGTGTCACCCAGGTCCCGAGGGCTGTAACCTGTTTATTTATCACCTGCCCCAGGAGTTCGGGGACGCGGAGCTCACGCAGATGTTCTTGCCTTTTGGCAACGTCATCTCTGCCAAAGTGTTTGTGGACCGTGCCACCAACCAGAGTAAATGCTTTGGTAAGTCCTGGGCTGTGGCCCAGCTCAGGGTTCCAGGTGTCCTCAGCATCCCAGCTCAGGTGTCCTCAACATCCCAGTCCAGCAGTCTGGCTCTTCCTCAACATCCCAACTCAAGGGTCCAGCTCTTCTCAGCATCCCAGCTCAGGTGTTCAGCATCCCTCAGCTTTCCAGCATAGAGATTCAGCTCTCTTCAACATCCCAGCTCTCTTCAACATCCCAGCTCTCCTCAGTCTCCAGCTTGGGGGTCTCATTCTCCATCCGTGGCTCTCCCCAGTGTCCCCAGCTCAGGGCTCTTTCCAATAACCCAGCTTAAAGGTCTGAGCATCTCCATCTCAGGGGTCCATCCCTCCCTGAAGTCTCTGCTTAGGAGTCCATCTCTTTCCAGCATCTTATCTTGGGGATCTGTCTCTCCCTGGTCCCCAGCTCAGATGTCCATGTCTCCCTGGTATCCTCAGCTCAGGGATCCAAATCTCCCTCTCACAGACCTTGGTGTCCCCACAGACTCTGTCACCTCCATGTCCCCATAGGCTCTGTCACCATGGTGTCTTTGGAGTCACCTCAGTGTCCCTGCACGCCCTGAGCCCACACATCCCATCCTGGTGCCCCAAAAGATACCATCACCCTGGTGTCCCCACAAACCTTCAGGCCTTGGTTTCCCCACAGATCCTGTCACTTCAGTGTCTCTGCAGCCTCCACTACCTTGGTGTCCCCACAGATCCTGTCAGCTCGGTGTCCCCACAATCCCCATCAATTTGACAGATCCTGTCACCCCAGTGACCCCACAAATCCTATCCTATAGTGTGCCTGCAGACCACTCCAGTGTCCCTGTGGACCCTCTTATGCCCGTGTCCCCACAGTGCCTGTCACCCCAATGTCCCTGCAGACCTTGGTGTCCGCGAGGATGCCGTCAACCTGTCTCCCAGTGCCCTGCAATCCAGGGCTGTGCTGTCACCCCACAACTCCCTCTCCCAGCATCCCCCAACCCTGGAGCCTCCTACAGGGTTTCGGTGTCCAGGCTGAGGTGACATCCATGGTGACAAACCCCCTGTCCCTCACCCCCAGGTTTCGTCAGTTTTGACAACCCGACGAGCGCCCAGGCAGCCATTCAGGCCATGAATGGCTTCCAGATTGGCATGAAGAGGCTAAAAGTGCAGCTAAAGCGGCCAAAAGATGCCAACAGACCCTACTGACTGCAGAGAGAGGTGAGAGGCACGGGGGCTGGCCTGCAGTGCCAGGGGGTTGTGGCTGTCGGGGTGGGCTCCCCATGGCACCACCGTGTTACATCCCTGAGCGTGTGCAGGGATCTCTGGGCCTAGGACCATCTGTGCCTGTGTGTCCGATGGATTCGGATCCTTCCCTGCCTGCTCCTCTCCCTCCATGCCCCAGGCACCAGGCTAACAGCCCCTTCCCTGCCTGCCCCGCTCCCTCCATGCCCCAGGCACCAGGCTAACAGCCCCTTCCCTGCCTGCCCCCCTCCCTCCATGCTCCAGGCACCAGGCTAACAGCCACTTCCCTCTGTTTCAGGTCGGGCGTCCCGCGGTGTCTGACGACTTTTCCCTTCCCCAAGTGCAGTATCCAAACCCGTAACTCTCTTTCTTTGCAACACATCCCGGAGGAGGAAGAGGAGGAGGAGAAAACAGCGAAGAAGAGAGTGTTTTGGTCGTAGCTTTTCCTTTTTGAATTTTTTCCCAAACTGGTCTTGTTTGTTATTTAACGGGAACGAGAGGAAGACAAGGAAGGAGGGGAGCGATGCGACGCCGGGGCTGCGATTCGATTCGCCGCCGGCCGCTCGCTGGGACTCACCAATCCCTCTCCGGGAAAGGGCCCACGGCCCGCACAGCCGGGCCAGCCCTACCTTTGTTTTTGGGTTTTTTGTTTTGAAAGCACTCATTTGCTGCTACCGATTTCCCAGGAGAAACGAGGAAAAGAGGCTCCAAATGGATTCTTAAACCAAAGCCGGTGGGACGGGACCAGCCTCGGGCGCTTCACCTGGAGGATGCTTGTTTGGAAAATAAAGGAACACGGCAAGATTTTCCTTTTTCCCTGCGATGGGGAAAAAAAAAAGAAGGATCAAAGTATGTTGGACTTATAGAAGATATATATAAATAAGTATATATATATATATATCCCATGGAGCAGGGCGGCGGGACACGCGCTTCCCCTGCTTGTCACTGGCACAGGGACATAGGATTACTTGTTTCAGAGTCATATCATTCCTTAGAGTTTAGGGACCAAAGGACTATTGCTTTTTTTAAATATATCTATAAATAAATTAATTTAAAAAAAAAGACAACAAAACACACAAAAAAACGTTGGGAAAGAAGAAAATCCACAAAAATTAAGAAGGTTGAGTAAAAACCCTCAGGCATTCAGAGCCGTGAGTGTTTCCTACAGGGCTCGGATTTGGGGGGCTCAAGGGCTCGGTTTTGG
>VXAU01005657.1:0-12548 GCA_013399695.1 Formicarius rufipectus
GGCTACTAAAACCAGGACAAGACACTCTAAATCTTATGTGCCACTGAGAATTACCTGATTTGAGCTGAGTCAACAAACTATTGTTTACTTTCATTGTAAAAAGTCTTTCCTTTTTTAAACCATAACTATGATTTGATTACTTATATATAGTAGATTGAATGAAAGTTTAATTAAACTGTTTTGCTATACAATGTACTTGTCCAGATTGTTAACCATTATATGATTTAAAGTATATTATATAATTTGATTTTTAGAATACAAATTCTAAAAGTCATACACAGTTACACTTACAAAAGTCTTTATTTTATAAACACAACATATTCCGTATTAAAATATAAATCCGAATAGTGTAAGTTAATGTTGGATAACAACTGGTAAGTAGTACTTGGGACTCACAGTTTTGATGTTTAATTCTTGTATCACATTGAAGTAATCTAATCTAATAATAATTGCAATCACCAAGTGGCATTTCTTTTCTGTTTGGCTGTGGATTTCAAAAGCACTCGAATTTTTCTGCATGAGAAATTTCCTGTGTAATCTATCAGAAGCAGGCAGGTGTTAGTTGTCAAATAAAGACAGGAAATTTAGACATTATGAATTGTTTGGTATAAACTTACACAACGTATTAATAATCATGAATTAAGATTTCTCAGTAAAGTTCAACTTCTGCCAGTCTCATTTTTTTTCTATGCAGCTTACCTATTTTGGTATCACAACTAATTAAATTGTTGTACCTGGCTGTGCATTGAACTACAGTCATTCCCAGGTGTTACCAGTTCTGAAGAAACCTACCTGTCACAATCGCTCTGCATGGACTGATCTATCAAAACATAGCTAAAGAGCAAGAGATGAGACAATGATGAAAAACTCTGCGTGATAACTCTCCAGGATAAAAAGCTACTTATGAATTGTAGTGAGTGATGCCCACTGAAAGACACCCTTCCCCATGTCAACATTTTGCAAAGCATAAAGGTAATTTAGCAAATCTACTTAGACTTACCTTTAATATGGCCCTCCATAACATTCTTGCTGCTCAGCTGATGAGTTAATGGGACTGATGGATGGACTGTTAGATGGATAAGGAACTGGCTAGATGACCACATCCAAAGAGTGACATTCAACAGCTCAATATCCAAGCAGAAGTCATTAATAAACGGTGTCTCACCTGGGGGACATTCCTCTGAACTGGAACCATTACTACATCTTCATCAATGACATGGACAGTGGGATTGAGCACATCCTCAGCAAGTTTGCAGATGACACCAAGCTGTGTGGTGCAATTAATTTGCTAAAAAGAAGGGATGTTATCCAGAGGGACCTAGACAAGCACAAGAAGTGGACCTGTGTAAAGGTCATGAAGTTCAACAGGGCCAAGCTCCAGGTCCTGCACCTGGCTCAAAGCTGGGGCAGGAAGGTATTGGGACAAACTCTGCCGAGAAAGACTTGAGGGTGCTGGTGGAAGAAAAATTACACATAAGCCTACCGCGTGCACTTGCAGCCCAGAAAACGAACTGCATCCTGGACTGCAACAAAAATAGAGTGTCCAGGAGGTTGAGAGAGGGTATTCTGTCGCACTCCTCAGCACTCATGATACCTCACCTGTGCCCAGCTTTGGGGTCCTCAGTACTGGAACAGACATGAACCTGTTGAACCCTGTACAGAAGAGGGACACAAAACAATCAGAGGGCTTCAACACCTCTCCTGCTAAGACAGACAGAGAACTGGGGTTGCTCAGCCTGGATTAACAAAGGCATCCAGGGAGATCTGGTTGCAGCAGTTCTGTACTTAAAGGTTGTTCATAAGAAAGATGGAGAGTCTTTTTCCAGGGCCTGTAGTGAGAGGATACAAGGGAACAGTTTGAAACTAAAAATTGGGAGATTTAGATTGGATGTAAGGAAAAAAATCTATGATATTGTTTGTGAGGCTTCAGACAAGGTTATCCAGAGAAGCTATGAATGTCCTATTGGAAGCATTGAAGGCCAAATTGGACAGGGCTTCAAGCAACTTGATCTGAAGGTATTACAATTATTTCTGTGTGGAAAAAGACAATCATCCAAGAAAACTGAGTGAAGCTGTCACTGATTTTATAAAGGAATAGTAAGGAAAGAATGCATAAGAAAGTGGAACCAGGATGTCCTGGTTTTAGTAGCCAGGATCAGTTTGTCACTGTGTGGGTGTGTATTCTAAAGCCTCTATGCCATTTTTTCCCACGAACGGTTCACAATAGGCTATTAGCAGCTATTGTCTAAGGCCCAGCTCACCCCTCAGGCTACAAGGTGGGTGTGAATGCAAGAAGAGCTCCGAAGTCAAAGACGCAGTATTCATAGAAGTATTGTCAATGCTTGCTTTATTAGTAACACATACACTATTCCTACAGGGTTCACACACAGTTATTCTTCTCTAATCTACTATCCTAGCTCTCACAGGTTATATCAGGCTTAACAGGGTTCACACACTTCTATTGGTCCCTAGAGCTGCAAGGTCCTCCCCCCTCGCAGCCGGTGGCATTTTGCCCAACAAGCATGCATTCCTTTCTAACTTATCTCTAACTAGCTTCTGCAGCCTGTTACACAGGCTGGCTTGTGCACACAGACCTGTATTAATACATCATGCCCTGTATCCATCAAGATTCCTGCAACATGGGTGTTTAGGAACTTCTGTGAGATAAGGAATTCTCCTGCGTCCACACCCACCTTAGGGGTCATGTCTGCTAATGGCCCATCAGGGATGCCAAAAATAGGCCATTGTTTATCTCACAGAGTAAATCACCCATTGTTTAAGTCTCCACCCTGGGGGAGGGACTGGGCGGAGCCTAAGTGGATATAAACTGGTGTTTGGGACTGGGAGGTCTCTTCAGATCCAGAGGAGGACCAGACCCTCGACCAGACTGAGACTGCCACCAGATTGCAACCATCACTTTCACCAGCAGGTACCTTGTTTTCTTTTTGCTTTGAACTCANGGATATACAAAAGCTTAGACAGACCTTTGGCTATGAAGTGAGAAATGTAAGAAAATTATCCATTTTTGTATGGAACAAAGAGATAGAAAGAAGCAATTGTAGAACAGTAAGAGGAGGTGACCGAAAGTCTGAAGAACACCGTTATTTAGTAGACATGTCTTGTTTAGGAACTTCTTATTTTTTCTGTTAAACAGAAAAAGTTGTATGTGCCTCACAAATCAAAGATCAGTTCAAAAAAAGATAACAAACTCATCAGAGGTAGGAAAAATCACCTCTTCTCCAAAGAAACCCAAGATGAAACAATCTTATTCAAGGCTGTGATATATCTAACTTCAAGGAAATTACAAAATATTTCTTGAGCACTCTCAAGAAGATTCCAAACAACTGGTGCCATCAAATTAGTTTCAGATCACGCTGAAGTACCACAGCAATAGAAAGGAAGTAACTTAAGGTGAGAAACTTTCAGAAAATTGTCAAAGCTGATGTTTGGCTGACTGCTCCTAGAAGAGACTATTGACATGAGTAAGAGTGGAGTTAGTACAACCTGAAATGCTTCTGAAAAATCTAATGCTTAATTTATTCAATCTGTATAGAACACCAAAATGAAAGTTAAAGTGAAAAAAAAAAATCTTTTTCTTAGAATATTAGTTATCCGGGACTTGTAAATGAAAAAAAAAGTTAAAGAATATAAATTATCTAACTTCCTTTAACTTCTGAGAAATTATAGGGCAATATAGCTTTATCTTGTAAAAAAAAAAAATGTTATGAGCATGATGAACAAAAAAATCATAATTTTTCTGGTTACTCCTAAGAATGTTTTTCACAAAACTAAACACATGGCTGTGACAAAACAATATCATAACTCAGAGGCTTGCTATAAACCACAATATAGTCCCATAGCTACTTCTGAATACTGAAGATTGTAGACACATTTTTTTGTCTTAAATTCTTGTTATATTTTAAATTACCCATTTTTTCTTAGTATTTTAGACACAGTGCAGCAGAGACCAATTTCTAGAAACGAGTCAGAATTTTACTCAAGAGTCTGAGCATATTTTTTATTTAAATCTCAGCATTTTTTAAAAAATGGCAGATAAGCTATGTAATATAGAAACCTGCAATCAATTAAAATTAGAGGCTGCCTGCAGTTTCCTCTTAATTACAAAGTTATAAGAATTCATATTTCTGTGGTTTTATATCTTGAATTATTTGATTAAATTTAGTTGTCTATTAATCACATTAAAAATATGCAGTCATTAAAAAAAATCAACCCCTCCACCAAAAAAAACCCAAAAAACCAAAAAACAAACCAAACAAAACCAAACAACAATAAAAAAAAACCCAAACAAAAAAAATAGCCCCCCCCAAAAACAACCCAAAACATATGTGACATTTCTTTTGCATGTTACTAGCAGAAGAGGTCCTTGACACAGTCCCTTTTAAGTCAATGAGTTGTTCTTATACTTGCTTCCATGAAACGTAAACATTTATGCAATATTGATATCATCTGAGTCAAATACATACTCCTTTTGCTGAGAACTTCTGTTTTCTTTTCTGCCTTTCACCTTTTTGAAGACAGTATCTGGAGATTGTTTGAGCATATGAAATTTAGAAAAGAGTATTCCTACTTCTATTGAACAATGGTCACACATCCAATAAACTTTTCCTCTCTCTTTAGAGTATGTAAGGGAAACATTATCATAGAATCATAGTATCATTAAGGTTGGAAAAGAACACCAAGATCATTGCAGCCAACCTTTGACTAATCATGACACCATGCCAATTAAACCATAGCAGTAGTATATCCAGTTGTTTCTTGAACACTTTTAAGGATGGTGATTACATCACCTCCTGGGGAAAGCCATTGCGATACTTAACCACTCTTTCAGTGAAGAAATTTTTACCCATGTCCAACCTGAACCGTTCCTAGCACAACATGAGGCCATTTCCTCTTGTCCTATCACTAGTTTCCTGGGAGAAGAGGCCAACATCCACCTTGATACAAACTCCTTTCAGGTGCAAAGAATGATAAGGCCTCCTCCCTTCTTCAGCTCCTTCAGCTGTTCCTCATAAAGCTTTTGAACCAGATCCTTTGTCAGCTCCATTGCCCTTCTCTGAACATTCTCTAGTACACCAATGTCTTTCTTGAAGTGATGCGTAACACTGTCTGACACAAGCCAGAATGCCATTGGCCTTCTTGGCCACATGGGCACACTGCTGGTTCATGTTCAGAGCTGTCAACCAGCACCTGCAGATCCTTTTCCACTGGACAGCTTTGCATTACTATTTGCCCAGCCTGCAGTGCTGCCTAGTGTTGTTGTAATCCAAGGGCAGGACCTGGAATTTTGCCTCATTGAACCTCTTGCAATTTGCCTTAGCACATCCATCCAGCCTGTCCAGATTCCTCTGCAGAGCCTTCCTACCCTGCAACAGATCAACACTCACACTCAACTATCTGATAGTTGCACTTCAGTTGCCTGTTGTGAATGCATTAATCTATGGTACTTTTCCTTCCTTATGTTTATAGGTTCTGGTTTTTTTTAAGCCTGTCTGCCTACAGAATACTAAATGGATTTCCAAGTGGGATTAATCTGTAGATTTAGTAGCCCAATCAGTAGCAATCATAAATAATTCTTTCTCCAATGTGAACAACAAGGGTGGGGAACTTGTAAGCCAGAGACTGAATATAGCCCATGCCTATATTTCCTCAGGCTCACAGCCACATTTTTTTTTTTAATGTATATTTATTGGCTATTACTGGAGCATGTGCTAGTGACTGTAAAATATCTTTGAAACGCTTATTTGGCCCTGAGGAGGGAGAGGATTCTGCCACACCCTCAACCTTCTGGTAGCATCAAAATAGCTATCAAAGATTAAATGAGGAGTTTAAAAAAAAAAAAAAAAGAATTCAATTAGTAGAGGAAGACCATGACAGTGAACTTCTCTCCTGCATTCACTGCCCATAATAAAGTTTTTATTTAAAAAAAAATTACTTAAAAGAGTCACTTTTAACTATGACTTGTATTTTCCTTGGTGTCAAGTTGAAGCAAATGCTTTGTGGAATGAATGGATGGCTGAAGCGGATGTATTTGAGAATTAAGACAAGCCCTGAGTGTTGTCTACAAACTGGAAATTTTAACTGGTGAGGTAGCTTCCAGTCTATTTGAACATATTCTCAGAAGTCTTACAACCTATTTTCAGGAGAAACAGCAATCTCTCAGGACAATACATTGTGAGCCTCACCTGGACTCTTTCTCTGAAGTAGGAAGCTGAGCATACTTTACAACCACTACAAGAAACTTCACAGAGATTCTTCTTCTGCCTACATGATTCTTTCTTACATGAACCTTTCTATTTTGTTCTTTAAAGAAACTCAGTCTGCCAGCTGGGTTCCTCAGAACAGTCTTGGCAATAAATTGTCCTTAGTGTGTGAGCACTTTTCTTCACTTATGGAACTACTTCATGAGGTAAAAACAATGCAAGGAGGCTCACTGCAGATAAAGTTTATGTTTTATTGCAAGAATTCTTTGAACATCAATGACATTATCTGTAAAAGACCACAGGCTGGCATTTTCCCAGGAAGTATTTTGTTGTAGTGTACTGTAAGCTAAATTTAGGGGGAAAAAAGTAAGCTTTAGTTATTTGCCTAGGCATCTGTGCATAACTTGACCCTATTCCATCAGTCCTGTTAAAGGGCCACATTAATCTTTCCTGTTTGTTCCTGGTTACTGATTTGTATATGTTGCTTTCTGAAAATATCAAGAGATACTCAGAGTAATTCCAAGAAAGACACTCGCATTCCACTTGATTTTTTTTTTTAATAGAAAAAAAAAAAAAGATAGTAGGGTGGAGTTATTTACTTAACATTGAAAATAAACCAGATACATTTTCAAGTAAATACTCAGTAAGTAAATGCACTGAATGCACTGAAGAACAACCTGCACATTTCACATTTCACTTAGTTGAGTCTTTACCATTTTATGTTGATTTGTCTACATGCCGATTTACTAACCTATGATCCTGAGAGAGAGAAGCAAAGCTTAAGGCATCTTTTGCTTTTGTTTTTGAAAAGATCATAGAAATTGGTCAGATAATTGCCTGGAGTGTAATTCATAGAATCATAGAATCATGGAATGGTTTGGATCAGAAGGGACATTAAAGATCATCCAGTTCCAAATCTCTGATGTGGGCAGGGCTCCTTGCACTAGATCAGGTTTCTCAGAGTCCCATCCAACCTGGTCTTAACACTTTTGGGGTTGGGAATCCAATATTCAGTGGATATGGATGGGGCATCCATATCCAATTCACTGACGTCAATTAAGAGCAAGATTAAAAAGTGTAAGAAGCGCAGTGCCACTTTTAATTATCTCTCTCACTTGTCTTTTCAAGAATTTACAAATCCAAGGTGTGATTTCTATGCTGTGAGTGCCATTGCATACATTATTTCACAGTAATAACTTTGGGTTGCATCAGGCTTTGGGCATTTAGAAAAATTAGCAGACACTTTGCTATCTCTCTGATTGAACAGCCAGGTCCTAAAATTTAGTACATTTACTTCTGTGTTGCATTTATGGTTCATCTTCTACTATCCCACTTGTGACAGTGTTTGCATAGTCTTTTTCTACTTTATTTCTGGATATTGGTGAGACTATTTTTCAGCTCCAGAATGGACTTGGAGTTCTACCTTTAACCCCAGTCACACTGTGATAAGGCCAAATAAAGCAGAGTTGTCAGACTGGGAGACAGGATTTGGGGAACTGCTGTGTGGCCTGAAGACACAAGTGAGCTCTAAACCAGTGAGAGTGACATCAATCTGGCTGTTGTAGAGGATGGATCACAGCAGGTGAGTTGACTCAGCAAAGAAGTTGTCTTTGCTGTACATAGGATTGAGACTGATAAAAGCAAACAAGCTCTCTTGCAGCAGTTCTGTGGTAGCTGGTCACACACAAATGGCTCTTTGTAGCTGCAGTTTAGTTTGATTGGGCTAAATCAGCTTAGCCTATGTCTTGTTTGCATGGACTGACAGCAGGCAGAAAGGTGGCTGCCGCACCTTGGCTGGTGAGAGCGTCACATTGTCCTACCCCTTACTTACCAACTTGTACTATACACTGATGTATTTTTATCTGTTTTTCTATAGTAAGATCTTTTTATCTTTTTGAGTTGCGCAACACCATCTTCTAAATTATTGCCTCGACGAAGTACCGCACAAGATTTTACTGATTTAAAACCAATTACCAGTTTTTTCACCTCAATGAGTGCATTCAGTTTTGACTGACTAAATTTAAAAAATATACTGGGAAATAAATAAAAAAGAAAAAAAGAGGAAGGTAAAAATGTTGAGAGGAGATGTAGAGTGGAAACAGAAATCTAAAAAGAATTGTTTCCTCTTGTTTCAATTTGAAAATTAAATTATCAGTAAGAAAGACAGTCAGATATTTTAAATAGGAGAAAGAAAATCAAGGGAAGGTAACTACAATATTGTACTTTGTGTAAATACAAAACCAAAACCCCTTTCAATAAATTAAAAGCAAGTTTATATATCTATATCTATATCTTCGTATGGTTTCTGGTGACAGCTTCATATACTGTGAAACTTATTGCCACAGGAAGTTACATTTAAAATAAGTATCTGCAGAAATGTCCACTGGATTTAGGCTACCTCTGATAAAATTACAGGAATTTTCATCTTCTCGTTTTAAATCAGAATTGAGCACTTCACCTCTGAAGAACCTTTTTTCCTGTGCTACATTACTTCAGGTCTAATTATCTTTTGCTATGTGAATGTCTTCCCCTCAGATATTTATAATTAGTTCAAGATCACCAAATCACATGAACCACTGTTTTTTAAGGTTGTTGGCAGATTCATTGTTTCGAAATTATTGGAATAACAAAGAGAAAGCTAACGCTATAGGCCATGATAGTCAGTAAAATCATTGATTAAAATATTTAATAAGCTTGTGTGCAAGACAGAACTCTAGATGGAGCAGTTCCCTTTGATTGAACTTGGTTTGCTGTGTTGATAATGATTTTGCTAAGTTAGTAACTATTAGATGAATGACTGACCAAACTATGATAACATAGTTCTGTTGAAACATCCAAGCTCAGGTAGGATTTCCTAAATAAGAGCTTGTGTGTTACTATAGGACAAAAACCTGTAGTGAGTGTCCCCCTTCCTAACTTTATTATCTGAAATAACAACTGAAGACATTTTATCAAGACTGTGTATTGCAGCAAAAATTAATAAAGTGTTTCTTATAAACCTTGAATATATGATTTGCTCTAATGGCAAACTAACATTTAGAAAGGAGAAATATGGAAAAAGTCAAGCCAACTACAGGAGCTATGGAAACTAAACAGTTGTATCATGTGCCAATGGTATAGGTGTTACCAAATTAATTTCAAGTGCCACAAGGCTTTGCATGTTGTCTTGTTTAGAGAGCAGCTTCATGTGGTCAACTTCCAGTCCTACTTTATGGGACAAAGGTGGAGGGTTGCTAGGTGCCAGGCTTTCCCTTCTAAGTCCTTGTTCACATTCAAGATAGCCAGGAAAATATCAGTTTATTATCAGAGTTATATCAGTTATATCAGAGCACTCTGCTTGGGCTTCTAGAAGCACCAGAAGTTGCTTAACTTCACAAACACTACCAGTGTTGCCTCTCCTGCACTTCTCTAAAGCTTTCTTGGACAGTACACCTTCATAGAATGCTTACAGAGAAGTAGTCCGATTCATTTAGTGTGTGTTTTTCCCCCTCAATATCTGTAGCAGTGGAACTCTAGGATAAATAACAAGTGGATTTTTCTCAGAGTGCAGTACCTAATCCCTTTGGAAACAAGTCACAATTTTGCCATTAACTTCAATGGCAGTAAGAGATATGTCTTTACTAAATTTAAGTATACTGCACAGCTGTGATGTCAAATCCACAGCTGAAAAGATCAGTCTAATTCTACTAGATAAATTAAACCTGGTGAAGATTTAACCCAAGAGGTGACTTCAAAAGTTGGTTCGCAGACACAGATGTCTCTTGCACAGTTCATACAGACAGGGTGTCCATATCAAAGAATTACATCTCCTTTAATTATCAAATTAACTATGAGCTGAAGATTCAGAACTTCCACAGTTTGATTACTTCAAAAGTCTCTTTTTTAAAAAGCAGTGTCTGTTGTCAGAATTATTTACCTATTCCTACACTCAATCAGATACTTATTTGTACACATGGACTAATATAAATTTTCTTTATTTTGTGAAGCTTTTAACTAAAAAAGAAATAGGGAAAAAATAATAATAAAAAAGGAACATATCACAATATGATCAAGCTCTAAGAAGAAAAGTATATTTTCAGAACATGTCTAAATCAAGTTTGAATATGGATTTAAATTTAGAGTATTATCGTACTTTCAGTAAAACCATGCAACATGTTGTAGTACTCTCTAAAAAGGAGGCCTGCCTCTTAAAAATAGATCTGTTTCTTTTCAGTGGTGTTTCTGTACATCTTTAGCTTTCACAGCAACCAAAACATGTATAGAATTTTTCAAGGACAAAGGACATAAAGAACAGTAATGTTGTTAATTTGAGGGTTATGGATAAGGATTCCTTAATTTAGACAGTCATCTAAAAGACCTCTCACTAAAGTTTTTCAATAATTCTTTCACAAAATGCTTTCAATAAACAGAACATACTTTAAAAAAATGCTATGCACCCCTTGAGGCCATAGTACAGTAGAAACAGAGACTAGATATTTTGTCTAAATAGAGTAGGAGAAGTTCAAAGTAAGAAGGCAAAAAGCATCCTAAACAAGTCTCGGTTTCCATGCCTTCCTGAGTCAGAATCTTTGATGAGCATCTCCTTGTGCTTTCCAGTTCTGACGTTATAAAGGAAAGAGAAACTGTCTGTATTTTGTGTTTTTCCTTTGATGGTAAGAATGTAATCTCAGTAAGACAGATTTCTTGTAAGTGCACAAGCTATCCAATTAAAACTAATCTAATTTTGTGTCCCTAAGTGAGGACCACATCTACACATCTTTACACCGGAATGCTCAGGCTTGTCAACATACCAGTAGATATTTGAAGTCTCTCCTGAGTCTTTTAAGCTCTACTCTCCTGCACTGAACAGGCTATGTCATTGTCCAGTTTAAGTCACCTGACTGAAAGAGAAAATATAAATAAGTGGTCCTTACTTTGGAAGAAATTAGATGGAGAAAGGGCAGAGACATATGATTTCTACTAACTTGAGCACTGATTATTTCTTAGCACTTATTTGGTTTTGGTCATACAACCCTAGTGTCTGCACAAGGAGAAGTAGTAGTATTTGACTGCTACTGACAGCTGAGGTTTTAGTGTTTTCTCTGCTAGATATCAGCAATATTTGCTATAGATGCAAGCAATATTTTTCAAACAGTAGGGAAGTCCTGCCTCTGCAGATTTCAGTGGTGAAACTCAGCTGACTACAGTGGGCTGGGGATTTAACTTACTGACTGTAATTTTAAACTCAGAATTTGCTGAAAGCCTGCAGTCCTTCTAAGAAATATAATTATTAAAACAAACAAACAAGCAAACAACCAACTGAAACCAAACAAACCAAACCAATAAAACAAACAACAACATAAAAAAAACTAGAAGAGGGAAAAATCTATTTCTTTCCTAGCAGCTACAATTTTTTCATTGCAGGGAGAAGACAAGCAAATTATCTTTCTCATTGTATCTTAAGGGGGGATTTAGTGTATATGAAGTGTAATCTTTCAGTGGATCACAACAATCTGTTTTTTGTATTTATCCAAGAGCCACTGTAGCTATGTATGCAATTGGGTGAACTTAGTGTTGTCTTGCAGTCTGATGCTGATGATAGACCCACTTCTCACCAGCAAAGCTTCCCCTAGTCAGGGAGAGTTTTGTTTTGCTCTTAGTGAAAGTGCTCTTCTAAAGACTCAAAACTCTTTGATAAGGATGAAAAGTACAGGGGTCAGATAAATTATATCACTTGTAAAGCCAAACTCCGCTGTTGACATGTATATGTATATGTACATGCACACATTCATTTCCACAAAATCAAATTTTTTCTTTATAGAACCATCACTTATATATGTACATAATAAGTGTTTGGCTATACACCTGGAGTGATAAAATTTGTATAGACAGATGGTTTTACAAATTGGCAGCATTGCTTAAATGTGGATATCTTCATGGAGAAATGGTGCATGCTGTATGAAGAGGAAAGGAGTGGAGTAGTCACATTCCTCTCCTACTTTTTAATCTGAGTTAAAACAACTTGATCTTGCAATATTTTTTATGTTAATGACATAATGTCATCTTTTACTTAGCTTTAAAATATTTGGTACACTTTTTAAAAAGTTCAAGGATAAAACACAATCAAGTTACGACAACTTTAATCTACCAGATTCTGCTTCAAAGGCAGAAGAAAAGCATTAAAGTTTTTTTTCACTACTGTATGTTAGCTGTATTTTACATCACAGGTTTTGAGTCCACTACAGGGTAAATACAATGAATTTAACATTGAATCCTACTTTTTCTACAGTACTGTATCTTTTAATACTTCTCCATAGATACCCTGTTGTCGTGGGGGAGAAGCTTATG